>CM054933.1:30460427-30934111 GCA_029168755.2 Tillandsia fasciculata | reverse complement strand
ATTGGTCTAAGTGAATCGTAAACTTTCCATTAATTGCCCAGCCCACTATTTCACATGGAAATATTTACTATCATAAGTTATGTAGACTGAAAAGGGGCTAGCCCATGCCGGTAGGTCCGGGATAAGGAAACTCGACAGCCTAGTAGGATCGCAGTTGCTCTATCGGGCTTATACAAAGATCATATTTTTGGCGAGAACCAGCCCAAAGAATCATAAATTTCATTCCAATGGCACAGTCTACTATTCATTAACAAATATTTACTGACAACCTAGGATATTTGGGCTGACAAAGGGCTTAGCCCAGGCCCTTCTCCTGTTGTTCGCTCTCAGATGTTTTTATCTAAACCTCAATATATTAATATAACTAGGATATATTCCAAGTAACAACTAGTACAAAAAATACTGTAACTTGTATTAATGGCCCGACCCACTAGTCACAGACATAAGACATGCATTAATGAGATGGGGTCTCCCCATGCCATTGCATTCTTAATAGGCCTTATTCAGATAAGAACTAGCCCAAACTATTAAACCTTCATACTCTTTTTCTTTTTTTGAGATATTCAGATAAGAACTAGCCCAAACTATTAAACCTTCATACTCTTTTTTTTTTTTTTTTTTTTTTTTTAGAGAGAAATGTAGCATATTCAACTAGATTTCAATCTCGGGTTTCGAGTATCAACCACCAAGTCCTTTGCCAATTGCACTAGAGACGGTTGATTAAACCTTCATACTTATTTTCAAACTACGCATTGGAATAGTTCAGTATATAAAACTTATTACCTCGAATCTCATTTTTTGAGAATAATTCATTGAGGTAGGGCCGCGAAAGGCTAACACTGAGACAGGATTTGATTGTTTAGTTTGCTAATTGATCTTACAAATTTGCTTAATATTGTTTAATATTACTATTTTGGGGTGCTACTACTTAAGGCCTGCTACTACTTAAGGCCTGCCAAAATATAATAAAAAGTCAAATTGGGTTCGGTCAACAAAAATATTGGGCCAAACATATTGGACGAATCAGTGAAAATATCTAAAAGAGCTAACTGAGTCTACTCAGTAAGCCCAGTGACAAATGGACCTTGGAATGGCCCAAGCATAGAACAAGATGGTCTCTAAACTCTGGTAAGTCTATTTTGGAAGTGTTTCGTTTCCCCCCCCCCCCCCCCCTAAAATGGAGAGTTTTCAATTTTGAATCCAACTTATTTGATCCACTGTGAACAAAAATTATATAAGATGAGTCACTCATATATCATACACAAGACTAATCATGCATCTTGAGGCGATACCAGGCATAAAATATTGCACAGTGTCGAAAAAGGAGCATGGGCTTTGCAGGCCCATTTTCCTAAAAAGGCCGAACCAAGCCCAACACCAATCCCCACCTAAAACCTAGTTTTTTTATATTTCCGCTATTTTCTGCTTTCAAAATTAGACACAAAATAGAAACTCTTGGGTATAGCATCAAAACAAAAAGTTTCACTTGCAGGGTCAACACAAGAAGGACACAAACATTTTAACAAACCTTAAAAAATATGATGCATGAGCTCGCAATATCGTCTCGAACAGCAAAAAAAAAAAAAAAAAACATCATAGCCATCAAAATATGATTTTGAGGCAGAGGCACTAAGTTGAATAACTTATTAGCGTACAAAAGTTTATTTATTTATCATCTTAATTAAAAGTTTGTACTATCACACAAAGTTTTTGAGGATATTGACTGGGCCAGTACAGGACAACTAAAGAAATAAAGAACTATGGAATGAACTCAAAGAGTTTTCGGGCCACCAATTTCGCGGAGATGCTCCACGTGCCCAGTCATTAGCTGGGCTAGGCCTCGAACGATCCACAAAAAATGAGCCAGGCAGTTTCTCAATGAAATTCACCCCATATGCAGCCCACAAAGTGAGCCTAATATGCTGCCTTGCTGTGTTGAAATTAAGTTGGGAAATTATATTTGCTCAAATTTAACAAGGAGTATATTTTTTATCAAAAAAAGTTACCAAAATGCAACACAATGATATTATAAATGAAACTGAGAAGAATTGTTGATTGTTATATTTCACGGGCCTTCATGGGTCCGAATCCAGCACAGCCCGACCGCGGCGAGATCCAGGCCCCGATCACGTCCCAGGCCCGCTTCAATACCGGCCCGTTTGGATCCCAGATCGGACCGAGATTCCTGCATGGTCCGATTCCGGTCCAATCCTGGTCCAAATCCGGCCTGTTTCCGGTCTAATACTGGTCCGATTCCGGTCCAATGCTGGTCCAAATCCGGCCCGTTTCGGGTCTAATACTGGTCCAATTCCGGTCCAAATCGAGCCCAGATTCGGTCCAATACCGGTCCGATTACGGTGAAAATCCGCCCCGGTCAAATCTGGTTATATTCCGGTCCAATCTTGTTCGGCTCGGCCAATATATATATATATATATATATATATATATATATATATATATATATATTAATATTGATTTTAAAATTTTTTATCTTTAAAAATATAAAAGAATTCTAAATTTTTTCTAACAATTTGATTATTTATATAAAAAAACTAAAATTTATAATTTTAAAATTATCGAGTCACATGAAATTCTAAATAGAATAAAGAATATTCTAAATAATTTCCAAAAATAAATAAATAAAAATTATGTTTGATTAATAAAATGATTTAAAAATAGATTTCTCAAATCAACACTATTTTAAATTAAAATGGTAAATACAAAATTAAATTTATACTTTAATTTTGATTCATAAATTTAAATATAATTTATCATTTAATTTCAATCCACTTTAATTAAAATTTGTTAATTGTTAATTCAAATTTAATATTCAAAACTATATTTAACTCCCAATTTAAACTAAAATTTCAATTTAAAATTAACAAAATTAGTTTAAATGTTTTAAATAAATTTCAACTTTGAATTTCAATTGGAATAAAAATTTAAGATCAAATAAAATTAAAATTAAATAGATATTTGAAATTAAATTCAAATGTAAATTCAAAAACCTTACCAAAATATTCAATATATATCAACAATAATATAAATTTAAATTAAAATGTGATTTATATATTTTAATAAAATATAGCAGGTGAATTTGTTTATTTTTAATTCAAATTTATGAATTTAAATTTTTAAAAAATTAATGAATTTTATATTATACGAATTAAATTAAAATTACATAATCTTGTATTGAACATGTAAACTATAGAGTGAAATTTTTAAATAGATATATGAGAATTTTAATTTTCTATCTAAATATTGGATACTTTCAAACATCCTAATGAGCAAAAAAAAAATGCTATCAAAATACATTGCTATAATATCGAAAGAGAAAAAAATCATAATAAAATTTATATTTTTAAAAAAAGTAAATTTATTTGCTATATTTGATTATAAAATATATTTTATAACCAAATTTAAATTTACAAGCTCGCGGACAATAATTATATAGTTCAAAGTTTTTTAATATATATTAATTATTTTGTTGTTTTTTCGAATTTAGATGAATTCAAAAATTATGTATGCGTTTTAAAATAAATGCATCAAAATTTGAATTCCCATTTAATTAAAAAATAAAAATTTAATTTCTATTCAATTTAATTATTTAAAAAAAAGTTTAATTCAAATTTCATATTCAAAATAAAATTTAAAGAATTGTTGATTGTTATATTTCACGGGCCTACATGGGTCCAAATCCAGCACAGCCCGACCGCGGCGAGATCCAGGCCCCGATCACGTCCCAGGCCCGCTTCAATACTTTGGATCCCAGATCGGACCGAGATTCCTGCATGGTCCGATTCCGGTCCAATCCTGGTCCAAATCCGGCCCGTTCACGATCTAATACTGGTCCGATTCCGGTCCAATGCTGGTCCAAATCCGGCCCGTTTCCGGTCTAATACTGGCCCAATTCCGCTCCAAATCCGGCCATGCTTAAATTTAATCTTATATAATTTAAATACTGGTCCAATTCCGGTCTATAAGATTAAAAGTATAAATTTAATCTTATATAATTTAAATACGAATGATTAAATTGAATATCTTTAAAAAGTGAAAATTTTAAAATTAAGAGTTAATACAACTTAACAAAAATATAAATAATCAAATAAAAATAAAATTATATTAAAATGAAATGAATATTTAAAATTGAATTCAAATTTGATTATTTGTTGTGATCAATAAAGAGTTGATACAATTACTAAATACTAATATATTCAATTTAATTAAAAATTTAAATTTACATTCTATTAAATTTAATTATTTTAAGAAAAGTTTAATTTAAATTTCATATTCAAAATAAAATTTAAAGAATTGTTGATTGTTATATTATACGGGCCTTCATGGGTCCGAATCCAGCACAGCCCGACCGCGGCGAGATCCAGGCCCGGATCAAGTCCCACGCCCGCTTCAATACCGGCCCGTTTGGATCCCAGATCGGACCGAGATTCCTGCATGGTCCGATTCCGGTCCAATCCTGGTCCAAATCCGGCCCGTTTACGGTCTAATAATGGTCCAATTCCGGTCCAAATCGGGCCCAGATTCGGTCAAATACCTTTCCGCCCCGGTCAAACCTGGTTATATTCCGGTGCAATCTTGTTCGGCCCAGGACTATATATATATATATATATATATATATATATATATATATATTATATATAATAAAAATATATTTGGATTTTTAATAAAATTAATTTAAAAATTTAGACATGAAATTCTAAAATAAATAATATTCTAAATAATTTTCAAAAATAATAAAAAAAATTAGTTGATTAATAAGATTTTAAAAATAAAATTATCAAATCTTTGAAATTTCAATTGGAATAAAAATTTAAGATCAAATAAAATTAAAATTAAATAGATATTTGAAATTAAATTCAAATGTAAATTCAAAAACCTTACCAAAATATTCAATATATATCAACAGTAATATAAATTTAAATTAAAATGTGATTTATATATTTTAATAAAATATAGCAGATGAATTTGTTTATTTTTAATTCAAATTTATGAATTTAAATTTTTTAAAAATTAATGAATTTTATATTATACGAATTAAATTAAAATTACATAATCTTGTATTGAACATGCAAACTATAGAGTGAAATTTTTAAATAGATATATGAGAATTTTAATTTTCTATCTAAATATTGGATACTTTCAAACATACTAATGAGCAAAAAAAAAAATGCTATTAAAATACATTGCTATAATATCGAAAGAGAAAAAAATCATAATAAAATTTATTTAAAAAAAAAGTAAATTTATTTGCTATATTTGATTATAAAATATATTTTATATCCGAATTTAAATTTACAAGGACAATAATTATATAGTTCAAAGTTTTTTAATATATATTAATTATTTGTTGTTTTTTCGAATTTAGATGAATTCAAAAATTATGTATGCGTTTTAAAATAAATGCATCAAAATTTGAATTCCCATTTAATTAAAAAATTAAAATTTAATTTCTATGTGAATTATAATTATTAAAAAAAAGTTTAATTCAAATTTCATATTCAAAATAAAATTTAAAGAATTGTTGATTAAAATTAATTAATCTATATAACTAATTAAATACTGTTCATAATCTTGTATTGAAGATTAAAATAGAAATTTTTAATCTTATCTATTTTACTTTCAATATATCTAAATTTATTTAAATTGAATGATCATTAAAAAATGTAAAAAATACATTAAAATATAAAGAGTTAATAAAATTTATTTACAAAATTAAATTAATCAATATAATAAAATATAAATTATATTAAAATTTAAAGTGCGGACAATAATTATAAGTTGAATTTTTTAGTATATATTAATTATTTTGTTGTTTTTCAATTCAGAATTGATACAATTACTAAATGCATCAAAATTTGAATTCCCATCTAATTAAAAAATTAAAATTTTATTTCTATTCAATTTAATTATTTAAAAAAAAGTTTAATTCAAATTTCATATTCAAAATAAAATTTAAAGAATTGTTGATTGTTATATTTCACGGGGCTTCATGGGTCCGAATCCAGCACAGCCCGACCGCGGCGAGATCCAGGCCCGGATCAAGTCCCATGCCCGCTTCAATACCGGCCCGTTTGGATCCCAGATCGGACCGAGATTCCTGCATGGTTCGATTCCGGTCCAATCCTGGTCCAAATCCGGCCTGTTTCCGGTCTAATACTGGTCCGATTCCGGTCCGAACCAGGTCCAAATCCGGCCCGTTTCCGGTCTAATACTGGTCCAACTCAGGTCCAAATCGGTCCCAGATTCGGTCCAATACCGTACGGTCAAATCCTATTCGGCCTGGACCAATTTATATATATATTTTTATATTGTTTTTAAATTTTTTTATCTTTAAAAATATAAAACAATTCTAAATTTTTTCTAACAATTTGATTATTTATATAAAAAAAACTAAAATTTACAATTTTAAAATTATCGAGTCACATGAAATTCTAAATAGAATAAAGAATATTCTAAATAATTTCCAAAAATAAATAAATAAAAATTATGTTTGATTAATAAGATGATTTAAAAATAGATTTTTCAAATCAACACTATTTTAAATTAAAATGTTAAGTACAAAATTTAATTTATACTTTAATTTTGATTCATAAATGTAAATATAATTTATCATTTAATTTCAATCCACTTTAATTAAAATTTGTTAATTGTTAATTCAAATTTAATATCCAAAACTATATTTAACTCCCAATTTAAACTAAAATTTCAATTTAAAACTAACAAAATTAGTTTAAATGTTTTAAATAAATTTCAACTTTGAATTTCAATTGGAATGAAAATTTAAGATCAAATAAAATTAAAATTAAATAAATATTTGAAATTAATTCGAATGTAAATTCAAAAACCACACCAAAACATTCAATATATATCAACAATGATATAAATTAAAATTAAAATGTGATTTATATATTTTAATAAAATATAGCAGGTGAATTTGTTTATTTTTAATTCAAACTTATAAATTTAATTTTTTAAAAATTAATGAATTTTATATTATACGAATTAAATTAAAATTACATAATCTTGTATTGAACATGTAAACTATATAGTGAAATTTTTAAATAGATAAATGAGAATTTTAATTTTAATTTTCTATCTAAATATTGGTTACTTTCAAATATCCCAATGAGCAAAAAAAAAAATGCTACTAAAATACATTGCTATAATTTCGAAAGAGAAAAAAATCATAATAATTTTTTTTTTTTTAAGTAAATTTATTTGCTATATTTGATTATAAAATATATTTTATATCCGAATTTAAATTTACAAGTTCGCTGCGAACAATAATTATATAGTTCAAAGTTTTTTAATATATATTAATTATTTTGTTGTTTTTTCGAATTTAGATGAATTCAAAAATTATGTATGCGTTTTAAAATAAATGCATCAAAATTTGAATTCCCATTTAATTAAAAAATTAAAATTAAATTTCTATTCAATTTAATTATTTTAAAAAAAGTTTAATTCAAATTTCATATTCAAAAAAAAATTTAAAGAATTGTTGATTGTTATATTTCACGGGCCTACATGGGTCCTAATCCAGCACAGCCCGACCGCGGCGAGATCCAGGACCCGATCACGTCCCAGGCCCGCTTCAACACCGGCCCGTTTGGATCCCAGATCGGACCGAGATTCCTGCATGGTCGGATTTCGGTCCAATCCTGGTCCAAATCCGGCCCGTTTACGGTCTAATACTGGTCGGATTCCGGTCCAATGCTGGTCCAAATCCGGCCCGTTTCCGGCCTAATACTGGTCCAATTCCGGTCCAAATCAGGCCCAGATTCGGTCTAATACCGGTCCGATTACGGTGAAAATCCGCCCCGGTCAAATCTGGTTATATTCCGGTCCAATCTTGTTCGGCTCGGCCAATATATATATATATATATATATTGATTTTAAAATTTTTTATCTTTAAAAATATAAAAGAATTCTAAATTTTTTCTAACAATTTGATTATTTATATAAAAAAAACTAAAATTTAAAATTTTAAAATTATCGAGTCACATGAAATTCTAAATTGAATAAAGAATATTCTAAATAATTTCCAAAAATAAATAAATAAAAATTATGTTTGATTAATAAAAATATGCATCTTAAGTAAAATTAAAAATTGCCTCAGAGGGCTTATTATTGGTTCTAAATCAAGCTGGTAATCCACGGTAAGAAATTAAAGCAATCATTCATTACTGTAATTTTATGATATATTACTCTTCTGAATCAAGCTGGTAATGTATTAGTCCGGCCCAAGAATAACAAAATATCACATTCAGCCCGGCCCTTAAAAAAAAACTCGATAAATCTTTGTTTTGGGCAAAACTTTTGCAGAATGGTCCAACAGAGCTAAAAAGGCCCCCTTACCCGTGCATAATGACAAATGGGCTTATAACCACCCAAGTTTAGAATGAGATGAGCTCTCAAAAGTCTATTTTGGGGTATTTTGTTTTTATTCTAAAATGAGATTTTAAGTAAAAAGTCCGATTGAGCTTGAGCCTTCTCACTGAGCCCATGGACCTAGGAACAACCCAAGCATAAACATGAGATGGGCTTTGAAAAGTCTATTTTTGCACTGTTCATTTTTATATTCAAATAAAAAAATATATATTTTCCAATCCAACTTGTAGGAGAACCCAGGAGCGTGGGCCGATGCGTCATAAATTTCATTTCAAATTTCCAGTCCACTATTCACATGAATTTATTTATTAATAATATAAGATCTCCGGGCTGAAAAAGGGACCAGCCGATGCCATTATATTCTTGGTTGTATTCAACCCCATTAATTCTATTGTTACGGCCGCCAAACAATGGTCATTTTACCGGCCCAACGAAGATTTATTGTTTTCCGAATATATCTTGGATGGTCTTCGGGTAGTTAATGGGCTGATTTACGCTTTCGACTCTGTAGGTTATTATTTGATCACATTTTTAAAAGAGCGCCTACTATTCAGTCTATTCTTGGATTTCAATTCCAACGAGGACCAGGCTTCTGGGCGGACGGAAAGAGGGCCTACGAAATCCGTTTGAGGTTTTGTTTCTTTAAATTAAAAATATTAAAAAATTTTGTTAATTAGAACGTTAGAAAGTAACGAAAATTTAGATAGTAAATTAAAATTTTCAAATTTCATATCTATTTAAAAATTGCACTATATAGTTTACATGTTTAATACAAGATTATATAATTTAAATTTAAATCATACAAGATTAAATTCATGATTTTTTTATAAATTTAAATACATAAATTTGAAATTAAAAAAAAATATATATTCACCTGTCATATTTTATTAAAAAATATAAATCATATCTTAATTTAAATTTACAATATTGTTGATATATATTGAATATTTTGATTTGATTCTTGAATTCACATTTGAATTTAATTTTAAATATCTATTTAATTTTAATTTTATTTGATCTCTAATTTTTATTCCACTTGAAATTCAAAGTTGAAATTTATTTATATAATTTAAATTAAAATTTATAAATTTCAAATTAAAATTTTAGTTTAAATTGTGAGTTAAATATAGTTTTCATTAATTTCAAAATATTCAATATATATCGGCAATAATGTAAATTTAAATTAAGATATAATTTAAATATTTTAATAAAATATAGTAGGTGATTTTTGTAAAATTCAAATTTATGAACTTAATCTTATATGATTTAAATTAAAATTATACAATATTTATAAATTTTATTCAAATAATTCATAGTTTTAAATTTTCAAACAAAAATTTGAAAATCTTTAATATTTTGAATTCAAAAATCAAATCAAAATATTCAATACATATATCAACAATATTGTAAATTTAAATTAAGATATGATTTACATATTTTAATAAATTATGACAGATGAATTTGTTTCTTTTTATTTCAAATTTACTACATATTTTAATAAATTATGACAGATGAATTTGTTTCTTTTTATTTCAAATTTATGTATTTAAATTTATAAAAAATCACGAATTTAATCCTATATGATTTAAAGTTAAATTATATAATATTGTAATAAACGTGTAAACTGCATATTGCAATTTTTAAACAGATATATTAAATTTGAAAATTTTAATTTACTACCTAAATATTTGTTACTTTCTAATGTCCCAATTAACAAAAAAAAATGCTATTAAATTTTGCCAACAAGCTTCTTAGATCAAATTGAAATACATTGCTATAATATCAAAAGAGAAAAAAAAAAAATCATAATAAATTTTATTTAAAAAAAAAAATAAATTTTCTTGCTATTTTATTCATCAAACGTAATTTTTATTTATTTATTTTTGTATTTTATGTAGAATTTCATGTGACTTAAAAAATTTTAAATTGTAAATTTTAATTTTTTGTTTATAAATAATAAAAAGTTTTAAAATTTTGATTATTTTAACCATAATAACCTTTTAATAGTTAGAAAAAAAATTCATTTTTTTATATTTTTAACGATTAAAATGTTTAAAACAATATATATATATATATATTGAATATAATAGGCCAGGCCGGCACGGACCGAACCAGGATTGGACCGGAATAAAACCGGATTTGGACCGGAATTGGACCGGATTTGGACCTGAATAGGGCCGGAATCGGACCTTGAAGGAATCTCCGTCCGAGACGGGATCGAAGCGGGCTGTGGACGGGATCGAACCGGGCCTGGCACGGGACTAATTTTTTTTTAACTGTGATTCATGAAATTTTCGAGTCACGGGCCGTGCACGGGACATAGGCCTTTTTAGTGGGCCTTCATACCGTGCCGGCCTTTTTTCCTTTTTATTTTAATTATTTACAGTTGGTCGTAATTATTTTTCTTTTTTTTCCTAATAACAGTATTTTTTTTTTTGGTTAAAGATTAGAGGAGAGTCCAATTTAAAAAAACTATCAAATATTATTTTAAATTTGTTGACTTTATTCAAATTATTTTGAATTTTAATTTTTATGCTTCGTCCATTTAATTTGTTAAATATTTATAATACTTATATTTTTTTTAAAAAATAATTCATAGTTTTAAATTTTCAAAAATAAGTTGAAAATCTTTAATATTTTTAACCATAATAGCATTTAAAATTCAAATATTAAAATATAAATTAAAAATTTCGGTCAAATATTTCAAATTTAATATTTTAATTTAAAATATTATTTTAAATTTTTTATTCTCTAGCCAAATAATTTGTTAAATATTTAAGATATTTTAATATTTTAATTCTGGACCTTAGAAAATAATGAAAATTTAGATGGTAAATTTAAAATTTTAAATATCACGTATCTATTTAAAAATTGCACTATGAAGCTTAAATGCTTATTACAAGATTATATAATTTTAAATTAAATCATATAAGATTAAGTTCATAAATTTGAATTAAAAAAAAAAATCATATGCTATATTTTATTAAAATATATAAATCATATCTTAATTTAAAATTACATTATTGTTGATATATATTGAATATTTTGAAAATAATGAAAACTATATTTAACTAACAAATTAAACTAAAATTTTAAATTAAAATTTTAAAATTTAATTTAAATTATATAAATAAATTTCAACTTTGAATTTCAAGTGGAATAAAAATTTGAGATCAAATAAAATTAAAACTAAATAGATATTTAAAATTAAATTCAAATGTGAATTGAAAAATCATCTCAAAATATTCAATATATATCAACAAATTTGTAAATTTAAATTAAGATATGATTTACATATTTTAATAAACTATGGCAGGTGAATTTGTTTCTTTTTAATTCAAATTTAAGTATTTAAATTTATAAAAATTCACGAATTTAAACTTATATGATTTAAATTTAAATTATATAATCTTGTAGTAAACATGTGAAATGCATAGTGCTATTTTTAAATAGATATATGAAATTTGGAAATTTTAATTTACTATCTAAATTTTCATTACTTTCTAATGTCCCAATTAACAAAAAATTGATATTAAATTTTACCGACAAGATACTTAGATCAAATTGAAATACATTATTATATTAACAAAAGAGAAAAAAAAAATCATAATACATTTTTTTTTTAAAAAAAAAAAGTAAATTTACTTGCTATTTTATTGATCAAACGTAATTATTATTTATTTATTTTTGCATTTTACTTAGAATTTAACGTGGCTCAAAAACAAATAAATTGTAAATTTTAATTTTCTGTATATAAATAATCAAAAGTTTTAAAATTTTGATTATTTTTAACAATAATAACTTTTTAATAGTTAGAAAAAATGTTGAATTCTTTTATATTTTTAAAGATAAATTTTTTTAAAACAAAACATATATATATATATGTATAATAGGCCGGGCCGGGCACGGACCGAACCAGGATTGGACCGGAATTGGACCGGATTTGGACCGGAATAGGAACGGATTCGGGCCTTCAAGGAATTTCGGTCTGACCCGGAATTGAAGCAGGCTGTGGACGGGATAGAACCGAGCCGAGCACGGGCCTAATATTTTTTAAGTTTGATTCATGAAATTTTTGTCACGGGCTGTGGCCTTTTTAGTGGGCCTAAATACCAGGCCGGCCTTTTTTAATTTTTTATTTTAATTATTTATAGTGCGTCATAATTATATTTATTTTTTTTCCTAATATAAGTATTCTTTTTTTTTTCTTTAAAGATTAGAGGAGAGTCCAATTTTTAAAAAACTATCAAATATTATTTTAAATTTTTTAATTTTATTCAAATAATTTTGAATTTAAATTTTTATGCTTCGCCCATTTAATTTGTTAAATATTTATAATATTTATAAATTTTTATTAAAATTATTCATAGTTTTGTTTTTTTTTTAAATGAAAATATTTAAGATTTTTAACCATAATAGCATTTAAAATTCAAATATGAAAATATAAATTATAAATTTAGGTCAAATATTTCAAATTTAATATTTTTATTTAAAATAATATTTTAAGTTTTTTATTCCCTGCCCAAATAATTTGTTAAATATTTACGATATTTTAATATTTTAAATTGGATCTTAGAAAATAGTGAAAATTTAGATGATAAATTTAAAATTTTAAATATCATATATCTATTTAAAATTTTCAGTATGTAGCTTAAATGTCTATTACAATATTTAAATATTTAACAAATTAAATGGACGAAGAATAAAAATTAAAATTCTAAAATATTTGAATAGAATTTAAAAAATTAAAATAAAATTTGATAGTTTTTTAAAAATTGGACTCAGCTCTAATCTTTACAGAAAAAAAACAAAAAAAACAAAAAGGCCGGCCTGGTATTAAGGCCTACTAAATAGGCCTAAGGCCCGTGCCCAACCCGTGACTAGAAAATTTCAAGAATCAAACTTAAATAATTTAGACTCGTGCACGTGGCCGGCCAGGTTCGATCCGTCCACAGCCCGCTTCGATCCCGGGTCGGACTGAGATTCCTTCATGGTACGAATCCGGCCCTAATCCGGTCCAAATCTGGTTCGATTCCGGTCTCGGTCCGTGCCCTGCCCGGCCAATTATACATATATATTTTTTGTTTTAAAAATTTTTATCTTTAAAAATATAAAAGAATTCAAATTTTTTTTTCTTACTATTAAAAGTTATTATGGTTAAAAAAAATCAACATTTTAAAACTTTTGATTATTTATATACAAAAACTTAAAATTGACAATTTAAAATTTTTTGAGTCACAAGAAATTCTAAATAAAATACAAAAATAAATAAAAAAAAATTACGTTGATGAATAAAATAAGAAGTAATTTTTTTTTTTTGAAAAATTAAATTTTATTAAGAATTTTTTTTCTCTTTTGTTATTATAACAATATAATTCAATTTGATCTAAATATCTTGTTGGTAAAATTTTATAGCATTTTTTTTGTTAAATGGGACATTAGAAAGTAATGAAAATTTAGATAGTAAATTAAAATTTTCAAATTTAATATATTTATTTAAAAATTACACTATGCATTTTACATGTTTACTACAAGATTAAATATTTTAAATTTAAATCATATAAGATTAAATTTGTGAATTTTTATAAATTTAAATACGTAAATTTGAATTAAAAATAAACAATTTCACCTGCCATATTTTTATTAAATATATAAATCATATCTTAATTTAAATTTACAAAACTGATGATATATATTGAATATGTTGATATGACTTCTGAATTCACATTTGAATTTAATTTTAAATATCAATTTAGTTTTAATTTTATTTGATCTCAAATTTTATTCCACTTGAAATTCGAAGTTGAACTTTATTTAAATAATTTAAATTAAATTTTATAAATTTTAATTTTAATTTTTAGTTTAAATTGTGAGTCAAATACAGTTTTCATTATTGTCAAAATATTCAATATATATCAACAATAATGTAAATTTAAATTAATATATGATTTATATTTAATAAATAAAATATAGCATATGTCTTTTTTTTAATTCAAATTTATGAAATTAATCTTATATGATATAAATTTAAATTATATAACCTTGTATTAAACATTCAAGCTACATAGCGCAATTTTTAAATTGATATATAATATTTAAAATTTTAAATTTACCATCTAAATTTTCTTTATTTTCTAAGGTACCAATTTAAATTTTAAAAATATTATAAATATTTAACAAATTATTTGGCCAGAGAATAAAAAATTTAAAACAATATTTTAAATTGAAATATTAAATTTGAAATATTTGACCGAAATTATTAATTTATATTTTAATATTTGAATTTTAAATGCTATTATGGTTAAAAATATTAAGGATTTTCAATTTTTTGTTTCAAAATTTAAAACTATGAATTATTTGAATAAAATTTAAAAATATTATTAATATTTAACAAATTAAATGGTAAAAGCATAAAAATTAGAATTCAAAATTATTTGAATAAAATTTAAAGAATTAAAATAATATTCGACAGTTTTTTAAAAATTGGACTCTGCACTGATCTTTAAAGAAAAAAAGAAAAAAAAAAAGAAAAAAGAATGGTGTTATTAGAAAAAAAAAAAAAAAATTATAACCCACTATAAATATTTAAAATAAAAAGAAAAAAGACTGGCCCGGTATTAAGGACCACTAAACAGGTCTAAGGACCGTGCCCGACCCCTGACTCGAAAATTTCATGAATCAAACTTAAAAAAACTTAGACCCGTACCCGTGCCCGGTCCGGTTCGATCCGTCCACAGCCCGCTTCGATCCCGGGTCGGATCGACATTCCTTCACGGTCCGATTCCGGCCCTATTCCGGTCCAAACCCGGTCCAATTCCGGTCCAAATCCTGTTCGATTCCGGTCCAACCCGGCTTGCTCCGTGCCCGGACCGGCCTATTATACGTATATATTTTGTTTTAAAATGTTTTATCTTTAAAAATATAAAAGAATTCAAAAATTTTCTAGCTATTAAAAAGTTATTATGGTTAAATAAAATCAAATTTTAAAAACTTTTGATTATTTATATACAAAAAATTAAAATTTACAATTTAAATTTTTTGAGTCACATGAAATTCTAAATAAAATACAAAAATAAATAAATAAAAAATACGTTTGATGAATAAAATAGCAAGTAAATTTTTTTTTTCAAAAAAAATAAATGTTATTATGATTTTTTGTTCTCTTTTGTTATTATAACAATGTATTTTTTATTTACCATCTAAATTTTCATTATTTTCTAAGGTACCAATTTAAATTTAAAAAATTTCATAAATATTTAACAAATTAATTGGCCAGATAATAAAAAATTTAAAACAATATTTTAAATTGAAATAATAAATTTGAAATATTTGACTGAAAATTTTAATTTATATTTTAATATTTGAATTTTAAATGCTATTATGGTTAAAAATATTAAAGATTTTCAAATTTTTGTTTGGAAATTTCAAACTATGAATTATTTCAATAAAATTTATAAATATTATAAATATTTAACAAATTAAATGGACGAAGCATAAAATTAAAATTCTAAATTATTTGAATAAAATTAAAAAATGTAAAATAATATTTGATAGTTTTTTAAAAATTGGACTATGCTCTAATCTTTAAAGAGAAAAAACACTGTTATTAGAAAAAAAAAAAAATAATAATAATAATTATGACCCACTATAAATAATTATAACCAAAAAGATAAAAAGGCCGGCCCGGTATTGAGGCCCACTAAACAGGCCTAAGGCTCGTGCCCGAGCCGACCCATCAACAGGCCGCTTCGATCCCGGGTCGGACCGAAATTACTTAATGGTCCAAATCCGGCCCAAATCTGGTCCAAATCCAGTTCGACTCCGGTCAATCCCAATTTGGTCCGTGCCCGGCTACGTTTGTGAATTTTTTATCATTGGATTTATATTGAAATTTGTGCAATTATAAAATCAAGTAAAATAATAAAAAGAAAAAATACAATTGCACAAATCTCAATTCAAATCGAATGGTAAAAAAATCACAAACATGGTTGGATTTGTGCTTTTAAAGCATATAAGCTCTTATCTCTCTCTCTCTCTCTCTCTCTCTCTCTCTCTCTCTCTCTCTCTCTCTCTCTCTCTCTATCTATATATATATATATATATATATATATATATATATATATATATATATATATATTAAAACTATGAATTATTTGAATAAAAATTTATAAGTATTAGAAATATTTAACAAATTAAATGGACGAAGCATAAAATTAAAATTCAAAATTATTTGAATAAAATTAAAAAATTTAAATTAATATTTGATAGTTTTTTTTAAAAAAATGGACTCTACTATAATCTTTAAAGAAAAAAAAAAAAAAAAAAACAATACTGTTATTGGGGAAAAAAAAAAAAATGACCCACTATAAACAATTAAAACAAAAAAAAAAAAGGCCGGCCCGGTAAGAAAGCCCACTAAACAGGACTAAGGCCCGTCCTGACCCAGTTTGATCCCGTCCACAGCCAGCTTCGACCTCGGGTCGGACCGAGATTCTGTCGTTGTCCGAATCCAGCCCTATTCCGGTCCAACTCCGGTCCAAATCCGGTTCTATTCCGGTCCGATCCTGGCCCGCGGTGGCCTATTTTATATATATATAGAGAGAGAGAGAGAGTCCTGCTACTGTGCTTGTACAAGTACCAAGTAATTTGTGCTTGTAAGTTTTCTACCGTTAGATCTAATCCTTTGATTAATTCTATCCCTTAGAAAATACTATTCCACCAACCACCCACTAAACCCAAGGGGCCCACCATCATCCTAACCGCACATTCCTACATTCAAGGATAAAAAACTCACAAGCACAAATAACTTGGTGCTTTTATACGCATAGGAGCTCAATTTTATATATATATATATATATATTATTTTGTTATTTTTTTCGAATTCGGATGAATTCAAAATATAAGTATGCGTTTTAAAATAAATGTATTAAAATTTGAATTCCTATTTAATTAAAAATTAAATTTAATTTCCATTCAATTTGATTATTTTTAAAATTTTTAATTCAAATTTTATACCCAAAATAAAAATTAAACGAAAACTACATTTTCACGGGCCTAAATGAGTCCGATTTGTGAACTGGGTGGAGCCGGGCAGGCCTTTGGATCTTTTAGACAGGAAAAATATTTTCTTTAGACGGGTCGGGCCCTTGACAGACCGAGCTTTAGCCGAGCCGAGTCGGGAAGATGCGGGGCGAGGTGGGCCTATGCCACTTCAGGCCTTGAAAATATGGGCTTTACCTGGGCAGGACAGGGCCGGGCCGGGCCGGGCTGAGGCCTGTTTAGGAACTAAAAATGTAGGCTTTTTTGATACACATGAAGTCCTAATATATATATATATATATATATATATATATATATATATATATATATATATATATATAATTCTAAATAAATTATAAAAATAAAGAATAATAAAATAATTTAAAATATTGCCTATCAAATCAGCAATTGTTTAAATTCAAGTAACAGATTAAGAATTAAATTTAAATTTTAAGTTTGATTCATAAATTTAAATATAAATAGAAATTTTTGTTTGCTTTATAAATTCATAAAATTTTTGACTTTCGAATAATCAATTTTACATTTTTTTTTCTCTATTTTATTTCGGAAGTTTTATTTTCTTCGGCTTCGACCTCATGTGCAGTAGTATTATATCTATATTATTTTGTTATTTTTTTCGAATTCGGATGAATTCAAAATATAAGTATGCGTTTTAAAATAAATGTATTAAAATTTGAATTCCTATTTAATTAAAAAATTAAATTTAATTTCCATTCAATTTGATTATTTTTTAAAATTTTTAATTCAAATTTTATACCCAAAATAAAAATTAAACGAAAACTACATTTTCACGGGCCTAAATGAGTCCGATTTGTGAACTGGGTGGAGCCGGGCAGGCCTTTGGATCTTTTAGACAGGAAAAATATTTTCTTTAGACGGGTCGGGCCCTTGACAGACCGAGCTTTAGCCGAGCCGAGTCGGGAAGATGCGGGGCGAGGTGGGCCAATGCACTTCAGGCCTTGAAAATATGGGCTTTACCTGGGCAGGACAGGGCCGGGCCGGGCCGTTCTGAGGCCTGTTTAGGAACTAAAAATGTAGGCTTTTTTGATACACATGAAGTCCTAATATATATATATATATATATATATATATATATATATATATATATATATATATATATATATAATTTCTAAATAAATTATAAAAATAAAGAATAAAAATAATTTAAAATATTGCCTATCAAATCAGCAATTGTTTAAATTCAAGTAACAGATTAAGAATTAAATTTAAATTTTAAGTTTGATTCATAAATTTAAATATAAATAGAAATTTTTGTTTGCTTTATAAATTCATAAAATTTTTGACTTTCGAATAATCAATTTTACATTTTTTTTTCTCTATTTTATTTCGGAAGTTTTATTTTCTTCGGCTTCGACCTCATGTGCAGTAGTATTATATCTATAATTTTAAATTTCAAGAAGATTTAATTTAATAGTTATAGACCACCAGACTAGTGGACCACATAACAATGAACCTGCTAACCAGTAGGCACGTAGATCCGGATAGTCGAATAATCATAATAGACCAATGGTATCCATATATCCCTAGACCGGTAGAGCGGTTGAAGCAAAACCCTAGACTGTTATCGTGGCCCCATCTCTCCGGGAAAAAATCCGGTCGCGGGATGTGGCGCTCAGGGCGAAGTGGGCAGTAGGAGCTGCTCTCCTCGGGGCCGGGGGTGGAGCAGCTGCCATCACCGCGTCGGACGATCCATCGACCTCCCTTAAAATCTGGACCATCGTCCCTCTTCGCCTCTTCCGCAATGCCGTCACCGCTGCCACCATCACCTTCGGTACGCCTCTCCCTTCACTTTCTTCGTTTTCCTCATCCCCATCCATTAATTGCAGTTTTAGATTTATAGGTTTAGATCCCAAGTTCCACTCATCCCTTTCGGTTCCGTCCGCTCACAGCTGTTCAATGAATTAACAAAAATTAATGTAACCTGAATAATTATATAGTTCAAAGTTTTTTAGTATATATTAATTATTTTGTTGTTTTTTCGAATTCAGATGAATTCAAAATTTAAGTATGCATTTTAAAATGAATGCATCAAAATTTGAATTCCCATCTAATTAAAAAATTAAAATTTTATTTCTATTCAATTTAATTATTTAAAAAAAAGTTTAATTCAAATTTCATATTCAAAATAAAATTTAAAGAATTGTTGATTGTTATATTTCACGGGGCTTCATGGGTCCGAATCCAGCACAGCCCGACCGCGGCGAGATCCAGGCCCGGATCAAGTCCCATGCCCGCTTCAATACCGGCCCGTTTGGATCCCAGATCGGACCGAGATTCCTGCATGGTTCGATTCCGGTCCAATCCTGGTCCAAATCCGGCCTGTTTCCGGTCTAATACTGGTCCGATTCCGGTCCGAACCAGGTCCAAATCCGGCCCGTTTCCGGTCTAATACTGGTCCAACTCAGGTCCAAATCGGTCCCAGATTCGGTCCAATACCGTACGGTCAAATCCTATTCGGCCTGGACCAATTTATATATATATTTTTATATTGTTTTTAAATTTTTTTATCTTTAAAAATATAAAACAATTCTAAATTTTTTCTAACAATTTGATTATTTATATAAAAAAAAACTAAAATTTACAATTTTAAAATTATCGAGTCACATGAAATTCTAAATAGAATAAAGAATATTCTAAATAATTTCCAAAAATAAATAAATAAAAATTATGTTTGATTAATAAGATGATTTAAAAATAGATTTTTCAAATCAACACTATTTTAAATTAAAATGTTAAGTACAAAATTTAATTTATACTTTAATTTTGATTCATAAATGTAAATATAATTTATCATTTAATTTCAATCCACTTTAATTAAAATTTGTTAATTGTTAATTCAAATTTAATATCCAAAACTATATTTAACTCCCAATTTAAACTAAAATTTCAATTTAAAACTAACAAAATTAGTTTAAATGTTTTAAATAAATTTCAACTTTGAATTTCAATTGGAATGAAAATTTAAGATCAAATAAAATTAAAATTAAATAAATATTTGAAATTAAATTCGAATGTAAATTCAAAAACCACACCAAAACATTCAATATATATCAACAATGATATAAATTAAAATTAAAATGTGATTTATATATTTTAATAAAATATAGCAGGTGAATTTGTTTATTTTTAATTCAAACTTATAAATTTAATTTTTTAAAAATTAATGAATTTTATATTATACGAATTAAATTAAAATTACATAATCTTGTATTGAACATGTAAACTATATAGTGAAATTTTTAAATAGATAAATGAGAATTTTAATTTTAATTTTCTATCTAAATATTGGTTACTTTCAAACATCCCAATGAGCAAAAAAAAAAAATGCTACTAAAATACATTGCTATAATTTCGAAAGAGAAAAAAATCATAATAATTTTTTTTTTTTAAAGTAAATTTATTTGCTATATTTGATTATAAAATATATTTTATATCCGAATTTAAATTTACAAGTTCGCTGCGAACAATAATTATATAGTTCAAAGTTTTTTAATATATATTAATTATTTTGTTGTTTTTTCGAATTTAGATGAATTCAAAAATTATGTATGCGTTTTAAAATAAATGCATCAAAATTTGAATTCCCATTTAATTAAAAAATTAAAATTAAATTTCTATTCAATTTAATTATTTTAAAAAAAGTTTAATTCAAATTTCATATTCAAAAAAAAATTTAAAGAATTGTTGATTGTTATATTTCACGGGCCTACATGGGTCCTAATCCAGCACAGCCCGACCGCGGCGAGATCCAGGACCCGATCACGTCCCAGGCCCGCTTCAACACCGGCCCGTTTGGATCCCAGATCGGACCGAGATTCCTGCATGGTCGGATTTCGGTCCAATCCTGGTCCAAATCCGGCCCGTTTACGGTCTAATACTGGTCGGATTCCGGTCCAATGCTGGTCCAAATCCGGCCCGTTTCCGGTCTAATACTGGTCCAATTCCGGTCCAAATCAGGCCCAGATTCGGTCTAATACCGGTCCGGGTGAAAATCCGCCCCGGTCAAATCTGGTTATATTCCGGTCCAATCTTGTTCGGCTCGGCCAATATATATATATATATATATTGATTTTAAAATTTTTTATCTTTAAAAATATAAAAGAATTCTAAATTTTTTCTAACAATTTGATTATTTATATAAAAAAAACTAAAATTTAAAATTTTAAAATTATCGAGTCACATGAAATTCTAAATTGAATAAAGAATATTCTAAATAATTTCCAAAAATAAATAAATAAAAATTATGTTTGATTAATAAAAATATGCATCTTAAGTAAAATTAAAAATTGCCTCAGAGGGCTTATTATTGGTTCTAAATCAAGCTGGTAATCCACGGTAAGAAATTAAAGCAATCATTCATTACTGTAATTTTATGATATATTACTCTTCTGAATCAAGCTGGTAATGTATTAGTCCGGCCAAGAATAACAAAATATCACATTCAGCCCGGCCCTTAAAAAAAAACTCGATAAATCTTTGTTTTGGGCAAAACTTTTGCAGAATGGTCCAACAGAGCTAAAAAGGCCTCCTTACCCGTGCATAATGACAAATGGGCTTATAACCACCCAAGTTTAGAATGAGATGAGCTCTCAAAAGTCTATTTTGGGGTATTTTGTTTTTATTCTAAAATGAGATTTTAAGTAAAAAGTCCGATTGAGCTTGAGCCTTCTCACTGAGCCCATGGACCTAGGAACAACCCAAGCATAAACATGAGATGGGCTTTGAAAAGTCTATTTTTGCACTGTTCATTTTTATATTCAAATAAAAAAATATATATTTTCCAATCCAACTTGTAGGAGAACCCAGGAGCGTGGGCCGATGCATCATAAATTTCATTTCAATTTTCCAGTCCACTATTCACATGAATTTATTTATTAATAATATAAGATCTCCGGGCTGAAAAAGGGACCAGCCGATGCCATTATATTCTTGGTTGTATTCAACCCCATTAATTCTATTGTTACGGCCGCCAAACAATGGTCATTTTACCGGCCCAACGAAGATTATTGTTTTCCGAATATATCTTGGATGGTCTTCGGGTAGTTAATGGGCTGATTTACGCTTTCGACTCTGTAGGTTATTATTTGATCACATTTTTAAAAGAGCGCCTACTATTCAGTCTATTCTTGGATTTCAATTCCAACGAGGACCAGGCTTCTGGGCGGACGGAAAGAGGGCCTACGAAATCCGTTTGAGGTTTTGTTTCTTTAAATTAAAAATATTAAAAAATTTTGTTAATTAGAACGTTAGAAAGTAACGAAAATTTAGATAGTAAATTAAAATTTTCAAATTTCATATCTATTTAAAATTGCACTATATAGTTTACATGTTTAATACAAGATTATATAATTTAAATTTAAATCATACAAGATTAAATTCATGATTTTTTTTATAAATTTAAATACATAAATTTGAAATTAAAAAAAAATATATATTCACCTGTCATATTTTATTAAAAAATATAAATCATATCTTAATTTAAATTTACAATATTGTTGATATATATTGAATATTTTGATTTGATTCTTGAATTCACATTTGAATTTAATTTTAAATATCTATTTAATTTTAATTTTATTTGATCTCTAATTTTTATTCCACTTGAAATTCAAAGTTGAAATTTATTTATATAATTTAAATTAAAATTTATAAATTTCAAATTAAAATTTTAGTTTAAATTGTGAGTTAAATATAGTTTTCATTAATTTCAAAATATTCAATATATATCGGCAATAATGTAAATTTAAATTAAGATATAATTTAAATATTTAATAACATATAGTAGGTGATTTTTGTAAAATTCAAATTTATGAACTTAATCTTATATGATTTAAATTAAAATTATACAATATTTATAAATTTTATTCAAATAATTCATAGTTTTAAATTTTCAAACAAAAATTTGAAAATCTTTAATATTTTGAATTCAAAAATCAAATCAAAATATTCAATACATATATCAACAATATTGTAAATTTAAATTAAGATATGATTTACATATTTTAATAAATTATGACAGATGAATTTGTTTCTTTTTATTTCAAATTTACTACATATTTTAATAAATTATGACAGATGAATTTGTTTCTTTTTATTTCAAATTTATGTATTTAAATTTATAAAAAATCACGAATTTAATCCTATATGATTTAAAGTTAAATTATATAATATTGTAATAAACGTGTAAACTGCATATTGCAATTTTAAACAGATATATTAAATTTGAAAATTTTAATTTACTACCTAAATATTTGTTACTTTCTAATGTCCCAATTAACAAAAAAAAATGCTATTAAATTTTGCCAACAAGCTTCTTAGATCAAATTGAAATACATTGCTATAATATCAAAAGAGAAAAAAAAAAAATCATAATAAATTTTATTTAAAAAAAAAAAAAAATTTTCTTGCTATTTTATTCATCAAACGTAATTTTTATTTATTTATTTTTGTATTTTATGTAGAATTTCATGTGACTTAAAAAATTTTAAATTGTAAATTTTAATTTTTTGTTTATAAATAATAAAAAGTTTTAAAATTTTGATTATTTTAACCATAATAACCTTTTAATAGTTAGAAAAAAAATTCATTTTTTTTATATTTTTAACGATTAAAATGTTTAAAACAATATATATATATATATATTGAATATAATAGGCTAGGCCGGCACGGACCGAACCAGGATTGGACCGGAATAAAACCGGATTTGGACCGGAATTGGACCGGATTTGGACCTGAATAGGGCCGGAATCGGACCTTGAAGGAATCTCCGTCCGAGACGGGATCGAAGCGGGCTGTGGACGGGATCGAACCGGGCCTGGCACGGGACTAATTTTTTTTTAACTGTGATTCATGAAATTTTCGAGTCACGGGCCGTGCACGGGACATAGGCCTTTTTAGTGGGCCTTCATACCGTGCCGGCCTTTTTTCCTTTTTATTTTAATTATTTACAGTTGGTCGTAATTATTTTTCTTTTTTTCCTAATAACAGTATTTTTTTTTTGGTTAAAGATTAGAGGAGAGTCCAATTTAAAAAAACTATCAAATATTATTTTAAATTTGTTGACTTTATTCAAATTATTTTGAATTTTAATTTTTATGCTTCGTCCATTTAATTTGTTAAATATTTATAATACTTATATTTTTTTTAAAAAATAATTCATAGTTTTAAAATTTCAAAAATAAGTTGAAAATCTTTAATATTTTTAACCATAATAGCATTTAAAATTCAAATATTAAAATATAAATTAAAAATTTCGGTCAAATATTTCAAATTTAATATTTTAATTTAAAATATTATTTTAAATTTTTTATTCTCTAGCCAAATAATTTGTTAAATATTTAAGATATTTTAATATTTTAATTCTGGACCTTAGAAAATAATGAAAATTTAGATGGTAAATTTAAAATTTTAAATATCACGTATCTATTTAAAAATTGCACTATGAAGCTTAAATGCTTATTACAAGATTATATAATTTTAAATTAAATCATATAAGATTAAGTTCATAAATTTGAATTAAAAAAAAAAATCATATGCTATATTTTATTAAAATATATAAATCATATCTTAATTTAAAATTACATTATTGTTGATATATATTGAATATTTTGAAAATAATGAAAACTATATTTAACTAACAAATTAAACTAAAATTTTAAATTAAAATTTTAAAATTTAATTTAAATTATATAAATAAATTTCAACTTTGAATTTCAAGTGGAATAAAAATTTGAGATCAAATAAAATTAAAACTAAATAGATATTTAAAATTAAATTCAAATGTGAATTGAAAAATCATATCAAAATATTCAATATATATCAACAAATTTGTAAATTTAAATTAAGATATGATTTACATATTTTAATAAACTATGGCAGGTGAATTTGTTTCTTTTTAATTCAAATTTAAGTATTTAAATTTATAAAAATTCACGAATTTAAACTTATATGATTTAAATTTAAATTATATAATCTTGTAGTAAACATGTGAAATGCATAGTGCTATTTTTAAATAGATATATGAAATTTGGAAATTTTAATTTACTATCTAAATTTTCATTACTTTCTAATGTCCCAATTAACAAAAAATTGATATTAAATTTTACCGACAAGATACTTAGATCAAATTGAAATACATTATTATATTAACAAAAGAGAAAAAAAAAATCATAATACATTTTTTTTTTTTTTAAAAAAAGTAAATTTACTTGCTATTTTATTGATCAAACGTAATTATTATTTATTTATTTTTGCATTTTACTTAGAATTTAACGTGGCTCAAAAACAAATAAATTGTAAATTTTAATTTTCTGTATATAAATAATCAAAAGTTTTAAAATTTTGATTATTTTTAACAATAATAACTTTTTAATAGTTAGAAAAAATGTTGAATTCTTTTATATTTTTAAAGATAAATTTTTTTAAAACAAAACATATATATATATGTATAATAGGCCGGGCCGGGCACGGACCGAACCAGGATTGGACCGGAATTGGACCGGATTTGGACCGGAATAGGAACGGATTCGGGCCTTCAAGGAATTTCGGTCTGACCCGGAATTGAAGCAGGCTGTGGACGGGATAGAACCGAGCCGAGCACGGGCCTAATATTTTTTAAGTTTGATTCATGAAATTTTTGTCACGGGCTGTGGCCTTTTTAGTGGGCCTAAATACCAGGCCGGCCTTTTTTAATTTTTTATTTTAATTATTTATAGTGCGTCATAATTATATTTATTTTTTTTCCTAATATAAGTATTCTTTTTTTTTTCTTTAAAGATTAGAGGAGAGTCCAATTTTTAAAAAACTATCAAATATTATTTTAAATTTTTTAATTTTATTCAAATAATTTTGAATTTAAATTTTTATGCTTCGCCCATTTAATTTGTTAAATATTTATAATATTTATAAATTTTTATTAAAATTATTCATAGTTTTGTTTTTTTTTTAAATGAAAATATTTAAGATTTTTAACCATAATAGCATTTAAAATTCAAATATGAAAATATAAATTATAAATTTAGGTCAAATATTTCAAATTTAATATTTTTATTTAAAATAATATTTTAAGTTTTTTATTCCCTGCCCAAATAATTTGTTAAATATTTACGATATTTTAATATTTTAAATTGGATCTTAGAAAATAGTGAAAATTTAGATGATAAATTTAAAATTTTAAATATCATATATCTATTTAAAATTTTCAGTATGTAGCTTAAATGTCTATTACAATATTTAAATATTTAACAAATTAAATGGACGAAGAATAAAAATTAAAATTCTAAAATATTTGAATAGAATTTAAAAAATTAAAATAAAATTTGATAGTTTTTTAAAAATTGGACTCAGCTCTAATCTTTACAGAAAAAAAACAAAAAAACAAAAAGGCCGGCCTGGTATTAAGGCCTACTAAATAGGCCTAAGGCCCGTGCCCAACCCGTGACTAGAAAATTTCAAGAATCAAACTTAAATAATTTAGACTCGTGCACGTGGCCGGCCAGGTTCGATCCGTCCACAGCCCGCTTCGATCCCGGGTCGGACTGAGATTCCTTCATGGTACGAATCCGGCCCTAATCCGGTCCAAATCTGGTTCGATTCCGGTCTCGGTCCGTGCCCTGCCCGGCCAATTATACATATATATTTTTTGTTTTAAAAATTTTTATCTTTAAAAATATAAAAGAATTCAAATTTTTTTTTCTAACTATTAAAAAGTTATTATGGTTAAAAAAAATCAACATTTTAAAACTTTTGATTATTTATATACAAAAACTTAAAATTGACAATTTAAAATTTTTTGAGTCACAAGAAATTCTAAATAAAATACAAAAATAAATAAAAAAAAATTACGTTTGATGAATAAAATAAGAAGTAATTTTTTTTTTTGAAAAATTAAATTTTATTAAGAATTTTTTTTCTCTTTTGTTATTATAACAATATAATTCAATTTGATCTAAATATCTTGTTGGTAAAATTTTATAGCATTTTTTTTGTTAAATGGGACATTAGAAAGTAATGAAAATTTAGATAGTAAATTAAAATTTTCAAATTTAATATATTTATTTAAAAATTACACTATGCATTTTACATGTTTACTACAAGATTAAATATTTTAAATTTAAATCATATAAGATTAAATTTGTGAATTTTTATAAATTTAAATACGTAAATTTGAATTAAAAATAAACAATTTCACCTGCCATATTTTTATTAAAATATATAAATCATATCTTAATTTAAATTTACAAAACTGATGATATATATTGAATATGTTGATATGACTTCTGAATTCACATTTGAATTTAATTTTAAATATCAATTTAGTTTTAATTTTATTTGATCTCAAATTTTATTCCACTTGAAATTCGAAGTTGAACTTTATTTAAATAATTTAAATTAAATTTTATAAATTTTAATTTTAATTTTTAGTTTAAATTGTGAGTCAAATACAGTTTTCATTATTGTCAAAATATTCAATATATATCAACAATAATGTAAATTTAAATTAATATATGATTTATATTTAATAAATAAAATATAGCATATGTCTTTTTTTAATTCAAATTTATGAAATTAATCTTATATGATATAAATTTAAATTATATAACCTTGTATTAAACATTCAAGCTACATAGCGCAATTTTTAAATTGATATATAATATTTAAAATTTTAAATTTACCATCTAAATTTTCTTTATTTTCTAAGGTACCAATTTAAATTTTAAAAATATTGTAAATATTTAACAAATTATTTGGCCAGAGAATAAAAAATTTAAAACAATATTTTAAATTGAAATATTAAATTTGAAATATTTGACCGAAATTATTAATTTATATTTTAATATTTGAATTTTAAATGCTATTATGGTTAAAAATATTAAGGATTTTCAATTTTTTGTTTCAAAATTTAAAACTATGAATTATTTGAATAAAATTTAAAAATATTATTAATATTTAACAAATTAAATGGTAAAAGCATAAAAATTAGAATTCAAAATTATTTGAAGAAAATTTAAAGAATTAAAATAATATTCGACAGTTTTTTAAAAATTGGACTCTGCACTGATCTTTAAAGAAAAAAAGAAAAAAGAAAAAAGAAAAAAGAATGGTGTTATTAGAAAAAAAAAAAAAAATTATAACCCACTATAAATATTTAAAATAAAAAAGAAAAAAGACTGGCCCGGTATTAAGGACCACTAAACAGGTCTAAGGACCGTGCCCGACCCCTGACTCGAAAATTTCATGAATCAAACTTAAAAAAACTTAGACCCGTACCCGTGCCCGGTCCGGTTCGATCCGTCCACAGCCCGCTTCGATCCCGGGTCGGATCGACATTCCTTCACGGTCCGATTCCGGCCCTATTCCGGTCCAAACCCGGTCCAATTCCGGTCCAAATCCTGTTCGATTCCGGTCCAACCCGGCTTGCTCCGTGCCCGGACCGGCCTATTATACGTATATATTTTGTTTTAAAATGTTTTATCTTTAAAAATATAAAAGAATTCAAAAATTTTCTAGCTATTAAAAAGTTATTATGGTTAAATAAAATCAAATTTTAAAAACTTTTGATTATTTATATACAAAAAATTAAAATTTACAATTTAAATTTTTTGAGTCACATGAAATTCTAAATAAAATACAAAAATAAATAAATAAAAAATACGTTTGATGAATAAAATAGCAAGTAAATTTTTTTTTTCAAAAAAAATAAATGTTATTATGATTTTTTGTTCTCTTTTGTTATTATAACAATGTATTTTTTATTTACCATCTAAATTTTCATTATTTTCTAAGGTACCAATTTAAATTTAAAAAATTTCATAAATATTTAACAAATTAATTGGCCAGATAATAAAAAATTTAAAACAATATTTTAAATTGAAATAATAAATTTGAAATATTTGACTGAAAATTTTAATTTATATTTTAATATTTGAATTTTAAATGCTATTATGGTTAAAAATATTAAAGATTTTCAAATTTTTGTTTGGAAATTTCAAACTATGAATTATTTCAATAAAATTTATAAATATTATAAATATTTAACAAATTAAATGGACGAAGCATAAAATTAAAATTCTAAATTATTTGAATAAAATTAAAAAATGTAAAATAATATTTGATAGTTTTTTAAAAATTGGACTATGCTCTAATCTTTAAAGAGAAAAAACACTGTTATTAGAAAAAAAAAAAAAAAAATATAATAATTATGACCCACTATAAATAATTATAACCAAAAAGATAAAAAGGCCGGCCCGGTATTGAGGCCCACTAAACAGGCCTAAGGCTCGTGCCCGAGCCGACCCATCAACAGGCCGCTTCGATCCCGGGTCGGACCGAAATTACTTAATGGTCCAAATCCGGCCCAAATCTGGTCCAAATCCAGTTCGACTCCGGTCCAATCCCAATTTGGTCCGTGCCCGGCTACGTTTGTGAATTTTTTATCATTGGATTTATATTGAAATTTGTGCAATTATAAAATCAAGTAAAATAATAAAAAGAAAAAATACAATTGCACAAATCTCAATTCAAATCGAATGGTAAAAAAATCACAAACATGGTTGGATTTGTGCTTTTAAAAGCATATAAGCTCTTATCTCTCTCTCTCTCTCTCTCTCTCTCTCTCTCTCTCTCTCTCTCTCTCTATATATATATATATATATATATATATATATATATATATATATATATATATATATTAAAACTATGAATTATTTGAATAAAAATTTATAAGTATTAGAAATATTTAACAAATTAAATGGACGAAGCATAAAAATTAAAATTCAAAATTATTTGAATAAAATTAAAAAATTTAAATTAATATTTGATAGTTTTTTTTAAAAAAATGGACTCTACTATAATCTTTAAAGAAAAAAAAAAAAAAAAAAACAATACTGTTATTGGGGAAAAAAAAAAAATATGACCCACTATAAACAATTAAAACAAAAAAAAAAGGCCGGCCCGGTAAGAAAGCCCACTAAACAGGACTAAGGCCCGTCCTGACCCAGTTTGATCCCGTCCACAGCCAGCTTCGACCTCGGGTCGGACCGAGATTCTGTCGTTGTCCGAATCCAGCCCTATTCCGGTCCAACTCCGGTCCAAATCCGGTTCTATTCCGGTCCGATCCTGGCCCGCGGTGGCCTATTTTATATATATATAGAGAGAGAGAGAGAGTCCTGCTACTGTGCTTGTACAAGTACCAAGTAATTTGTGCTTGTAAGTTTTCTACCGTTAGATCTAATCCTTTGATTAATTCTATCCCTTAGAAAATACTATTCCACCAACCACCCACTAAACCCAAGGGGCCCACCATCATCCTAACCGCACATTCCTACATTCAAGGATAAAAAACTCACAAGCACAAATAACTTGGTGCTTTTATACGCATAGGAGCTCAATTTTATATATATATATATATATATATATATATATATATAATATATATATTATATATATATATATTATTTTGTTATTTTTTTCGAATTCGGATGAATTCAAAATATAAGTATGCGTTTTAAAATAAATGTATTAAAATTTGAATTCCTATTTAATTAAAAAATTAAATTTAATTTCCATTCAATTTGATTATTTTTTAAAATTTTTAATTCAAATTTTATACCCAAAATAAAAATTAAACGAAAACTACATTTTCACGGGCCTAAATGAGTCCGATTTGTGAACTGGGTGGAGCCGGGCAGGCCTTTGGATCTTTTAGACAGGAAAAATATTTTCTTTAGACGGGTCGGGCCCTTGACAGACCGAGCTTTAGCCGAGCCGAGTCGGGAAGATGCGGGGCGAGGTGGGCCTATGCCACTTCAGGCCTTGAAAATATGGGCTTTACCTGGGCAGGACAGGGCCGGGCCGGGCCGGGCTGAGGCCTGTTTAGGAACTAAAAATGTAGGCTTTTTTGATACACATGAAGTCCTAATATATATATATATATATATATATATATATATATATATATATATATATATATAATTCTAAATAAATTATAAAAATAAAGAATAAAATAATTTAAAATATTGCCTATCAAATCAGCAATTGTTTAAATTCAAGTAACAGATTAAGAATTAAATTTAAATTTTAAGTTTGATTCATAAATTTAAATATAAATAGAAATTTTTGTTTGCTTTATAAATTCATAAAATTTTTGACTTTCGAATAATCAATTTTACATTTTTTTTTCTCTATTTTATTTCGGAAGTTTTATTTTCTTCGGCTTCGACCTCATGTGCAGTAGTATTATATCTATATTATTTTGTTATTTTTTTCGAATTCGGATGAATTCAAAATATAAGTATGCGTTTTAAAATAAATGTATTAAAATTTGAATTCCTATTTAATTAAAAAATTAAATTTAATTTCCATTCAATTTGATTATTTTTTAAAATTTTTAATTCAAATTTTATACCCAAAATAAAAATTAAACGAAAACTACATTTTCACGGGCCTAAATGAGTCCGATTTGTGAACTGGGTGGAGCCGGGCAGGCCTTTGGATCTTTTAGACAGGAAAAATATTTTCTTTAGACGGGTCGGGCCCTTGACAGACCGAGCTTTAGCCGAGCCGAGTCGGGAAGATGCGGGGCGAGGTGGGCCAATGCCACTTCAGGCCTTGAAAATATGGGCTTTACCTGGGCAGGACAGGGCCGGGCCGGGCCGTTCTGAGGCCTGTTTAGGAACTAAAAATGTAGGCTTTTTTGATACACATGAAGTCCTAATATATATATATATATATATATATATATATATATATATATATATATATATATATATATATATATATATATATATATATATATATAATTCTAAATAAATTATAAAAATAAAGAATAAAATAATTTAAAATATTGCCTATCAAATCAGCAATTGTTTAAATTCAAGTAACAGATTAAGAATTAAATTTAAATTTTAAGTTTGATTCATAAATTTAAATATAAATAGAAATTTTTGTTTGCTTTATAAATTCATAAAATTTTTGACTTTCGAATAATCAATTTTACATTTTTTTTTCTCTATTTTATTTCGGAAGTTTTATTTTCTTCGGCTTCGACCTCATGTGCAGTAGTATTATATCTATAATTTTAAATTTCAAGAAGATTTAATTTAATAGTTATAGACCACCAGACTAGTGGACCACATAACAATGAACCTGCTAACCAGTAGGCACGTAGACCCGGATTGTCGAATAATCATAATAGACCGACGGTATCCATATATCCCTAGACCGGTAGAGCGGTTGAAGCAAAACCCTAGACTGTTATCGTGGCCCCATCTCTCCGGAAAAAAATCCGGTCGCGGGATGTGGCGCTCAGGGGCGAAGTGGGCAGTAGGAGCTGCTCTCCTCGGGGCCGGGGGTGGAGCAGCTGCCATCACCGCGTCGGACGATCCATCGACCTCCCTTAAAATCTGGACCATCGTCCCTCTTCGCCTCTTCCGCAATGCCGTCACCGCTGCCACCATCACCTTCGGTACGCCTCTCCCTTCACTTTCTTCGTTTTCCTCATCCCCATCCATTAATTGCAGTTTTAGATTTATAGGTTTAGATCCCAAGTTCCACTCATCCCTTTCGGTTCCGTCCGCTCACAGCTGTTCAATGAATTAACAAAAATTAATGTAACCTGAATTGAAATGTAATAGGGAGTCCAATCATTAAAACCATCTGTTTAGAATCATCGTTCTGCAACATTATATAAATTCATTTAGAGAGGTTAGTCTGATTATTACGGGAGGTCGAGATTGGCGTTTTAAAATAAATATTTACAATCTAAAATTCTTAATTTATCATCTAAATTTTTATTACTTTTTAATGTTTCAATTAATAAAAATATTAAGGTACAAAAAAATTACCATCTAATTTTTTTTTTATTTTATTCATATAAATTTTAAATTAAATTGTTTTAAGTTCTGTCCAAAATTTTTAAAAAACTTTTATTCAAGCGGCTGTCGCAATTCCGCCTGTCCCTTCTCTCTCTCTCTCTCTCTCTCTCTCTCTCGCCCTTCCCCACTTTCATATTCAGTATTATGCTGACTAACTCTGTTACTGGGCCAATGTGCCCCACAACAACATGCATATACAAGCGAAAGTTTTTTTTTTCTTTTTTTTTAATATAAATAAAATAAAATAAAATATTTAATAAATCATAGATATAAATAAATAAATAAAAATTTGGTTGGAAAATATAGAGTTATTTAAAAATAGACCTATCAAACTATCTATTGTTTAGATTTAAATAATAGATTCAAAATTAAATTTAAATTTTAAGTTTGATTTATAAATTTAAATACAACTTTGAACTTTAATTTAAATTTTGAAATCAAGTCAAAATTTTTTATTTTGGATATACGGTGCTAAAATAATTTATATGTATCTGAATTTCAGCTAAAATGAAATAAAATAAAATTTATATTTAAAATTAAATTTACATTTATTTGTAGGTTGTGGTCAGTACAATATTAGTATTCTTTGTGCTGAAGTACTTTTAGAATATTTCAGCACAAAGAACATTAGTTCTTTGTGCTGATGTACTTTTTTTAAAAAAAAATTAATAGTTTTTAAGTAAAAACTATATTTTTAGAATATTTCTTGTAAAATTGGACTTGGATTGAATGCTGAAAATTATGCAAAATTTCACCATTCTGATATTACTACCAAAAAAATTATAATTAAAAAATTATATATTTTTTCTTAGTATGATTAAGGATTAGGGAAAGAAAATAATGAAAAATAAATTTTCATTTGTTAGAATTTTAGTAGTGAAAAAATTTATAACTCAACTATATATATATTGGCAGCACTAGCAGTGAAATTTTATATTTTGGGCGGGAGGTATTGTTTTCGACTTTACCTAAAAGGAAAAGTTTTCCTCTCAAAGTGAGCAGGCCTTTTTTATTTGTAGAACGGATCCATATTGAATTAAGAAGGCCTTTTCTTGATAATTATCTCCTAAGGGGAAGCAGGCCTAGCTTCATTGAACTTTGCTAGGCCCTGGGCTGGCCCGGTTAAAACCAATTTTTTTAAACAACAATTAAGTGTTCTCTTAATTTTAAATTTTAAATCATAAATATTCAAATATTAAAATATTAATTTTAAAATTTTAAATATTCGAATATTTAAAACTTAAAATTTTATTTTTAAATTTCAAGCTACAAATTTTAAATTTTTATTTTAAATTTAAATTTTAAAATTTTATATTTATATTTTAAAATTTAAATTTAAATTTTAACTTTATATTTTAAATTTGATTTAGAACCGTCTTGGATTAAGTGGGCAACCAACAAAATTTTTTGCCCTTAATTTTTAATTTAACAGTTTAATTTTGAAAATTCAAATAGTTGAATTTTAATTTCCAAATTTAAAATTTTAAAATTTAAATAACAAACTTTAAATTTTAAAATTTAAATTATAAAACTTAAATTTGAGTATTTTAAATTTCAAATTTCAAACTTAGATCTTAAAATCGAAAATGAGAATTTAAATTTAGATTCCAAAATTGCACTAAAAATTTAAATTTAGATTTAAACATTTTATAAAATTTAGATTTAAACATTTAAAGTCATATTTTAAATGAAAATATAAAATTTTAATTTTTTTTCAAAATTTAAATTTAATATTTGAATTTTAAAATTTCTAATTCACATTTTTAAAATTGGAATTCAAAATTAAAATTTAGATTTTGAATTTGAATTGTACAATGGATTCTTCATGGATTTAGTGGGCCGCCGTTGAATAATTCTTTTTTTATTTATTTGCTAAATGGGTCCAGATTTGCGAACTGGGCGAAGCCTGGCGGGCCTTAGGACAGTCTTTAGAAAGGCCAGGCCTCGACAGGCCGGGCTTTGGTCTCTTTCGGCCAATACCAAGCCGAGCCGCGCCGAGTCGCGCCGAGCTAAGCCGAGTCAAGCCGAGCCGCGCTAAGCCGAGCCGGTCTGAGCCGGGCTGAAATGGGCCTATACCCTTCAGGCCGTGAAAATGTGGGCTTCAGCTGGGCAGGATAGGGACGGGCCGGGCTTTGGTCTGTTTAGGGGCAGACCGACCCGAACCGCGCCGCGTCGCGCCGACCCAAGCCGAGCGAAGCCGCGCCAAGCCGAGCCAAGCTGAGCCGCGCCAAGCCGAGCCGCGCTGAGTCGGGTCGGGATGGGCCCATGGCCCTCCAGGCCTTGAATATGTGTGCCTTTTTAGCTGGGCAGCGCAAGAATGGGCTGGGCTTAAGCCTGCTTAGGCACTTGCAATGTGGGCCTTTTTGATACACATCAATTCCTAAATAAAATAAAAATTATTCTAAGCAAATTACAGTAAAAAATTAGCGTTTGAACATTAAAATAATTTAAAATTATGCCTATCAAATCAGCAATTGTTTAAATTCGAATAAGAAATTAAGAATTAAATTTAAATTTTAAGTTTGATTCATAAATTCAAATATAAATTTATCATCAAAAATATTAAAATCTTAATACAATATACTAACATCATAACATCTTAAAATCTCAAAATCTTCAAAAATTCAAATAATAGTGCTTTTTTCTTTTACGCTTTTACAATTTTTATCTTTAAAATTCTTAAAATTTAACTATCAAAAGATTTAATCAAATAGAAAACTTAGCTATTCAAATTTATGATTAAATTAAAATTATAAATCTTTTAAATTTAAAGTTTTAATTTTCAAATTTAATTTTTAAACATTTTATAATTCAAATTTAAAATTTTAAAACATTAATTTATAATTTGAAATTTGAAATTTGAAATTTTAAAAATCAAATTTTAAATTCAAATTTTATATTTTAAATTTCAAAATTTCAATTTAGAATACCAATATCTTAAATTGTAAATTGAAATTTTAGATATTAAAATTGAAATTTAAAATTTAAATTCAGATTTTAAATTTTAAATTGAACATTTACGATAATATTTAAAAATTAAAATTTTAATTTTTAATTTTTAAATTTAAACTTCTATTTTTCAGTTATTATGATGAAAATATGTATTGGCGATTTTATTAATTATAATTTAGTATGCTTCTTACATCTTGTATTAAACATGTGAACTACATAGTGCAATTTATAAATACACACCTAAAATTAAAATTTTTCTATTTTAAATTTCGAGTATCACATAAAATTTAAAATTTAAAATTTATAATTTATAATTTGCGATAAAACTAAAATTTGAAATTTTAATATTTAAACTTTAAAATTCAGAATTTTAAATTTAAAACTTTAAACTTTTAGATGTTTAAATATGCAAATTTCTAAAACCTTCAAAAAAAAAAAGAGAAAAAAAAAAGGAAAAAAACTAATATTCTTTGTGCTGAAGTATTTTTACGGGTTTGTCTTACTTACTTTTGAATTATCCTCATCATTTGAAACTTGGGCTAACCAAGAGAGTTATATAATCTTATATTAAAATTATGAATTAAAGTTTTGAATCTTATATATACTCGTCCATTTAAATCTATTTAATTTAAAAAAAAAAACATATTCAAATAATTTTTTAAATATTTATAAATTTTTAAAACTCTTATTCAAATACTTTTTAAATTTAATTTTGTTTTTCAACCATAATAGTTTTTTTTAGTTGTTAAAAATTTAAATTTTTAAAGATACAAATTTCTAAAACCTCAAAAATAAAAAAGAGAAAAAAAACTAAACACAGCCCGGCCTTGCTATCCGGGTTGGGGGTGCAATTGTCGGCTCGGCCTTATTATTTTCCGAGGAGGGAATGGGATGGGCCGTTTTTTGGCTCATTTAAGCCCGGATTACAATTCAGCATTTATTTGAGCATGGTCACCCCCCGTACGCTCACCTCCTTTCGTAATATCCCTCGGTTCCTACGAAGAAATATTTTTTTGTTGTTTACTCCCAATCAGAATAAGGAGTAACAATTACTCAAAGGTGACTATACCGGAAATGCTCAAGACCTAATGGTCCATACAATGATATTGTGTTGTTAACAATATATTTATTCATATATATAAACGGGATTAAAATTTTGAGAGAGATAAAATTTTAAATAAAATAAAAAATAGTTTTAATAAATTATAAAAAATTAATAAATATATAAAATTACATTTTAAAAATAGAGTGATTTAAATAGTCCTATCTAATAAATAATTGTTTAAATTTAAATATTTAATTTTAATTTTAAATTTATATTTTATATTTGATTCATAAATTTAAATATAAATTCAAAGTTTAATTTAAATTCTGGAATCAATTCAATTTTAAAAACTGGAGAAACGGGCCGGATTTTCGTCGCAACCGTCCCAACCCATACCCAACTAACTGGAGCAAATTGGCCTAAAGTTTTATGAGCGGCCTGTTCGCTGTGGCCCGGGTTTTTTGCCCAGCCTGGCCAACCCGGCCAGGCCCGGCCCATTTTATTTCTTAATGAATTAAAAACATATATCAAAATATTCAATATATATTAGTAACAATGTAAATTTAAATTTAGATATCATTTATATTTTTTAATAAGACATAGCAGACGATTTTTTTTTTAAAAAAATAATTTCTGAATTATATTTGTAAAAATTTATGAATTTAATCTTATACTATTTAAATTTAATTTAAATAATATTATATTAAAGTTAAATTATGTAATCATATATTTCCAATCATTAACCTCCCGTTTTGAATAAAATTGCAGAATTTTTTTTTTTTTTTTTTTTGGTAAAGTCGAAAATAGCAACTCTCACTAATAGCGCCAAAATGGAAGTTGCACTTTTTTTAAAAATTTAAATTCAAATATTTTAAATTTTAAATTTTAATTTAATATTTTAAATTTAAAATTAAAAAGTTAAATTTAAATTTCAAATTTGAGTCTCCCGGGATGGGCCTATACCCCTTTAGGCCTTGAAAATGTGGGCTTTAGCTGGGCAAGGCACGGACCGGCCGGGCTGAGGCCCCTTTAGGCACTAAAAATGTTAGTCATTTGATGCACATGAAATCATAAATAAAATAAGAAATATTGTAAATAAATTACGTTTGCTGAATAAAATAATTTAAAAACATGCCAATCAAATTAGCAATTGTTAAAATATAAGTAATATATTATGAATTAAATTTAAATTTTAAGTTTGATTCAAAATTTTAAATATAAATTTGTCATTAAAAATCTTAAAATCTTAACAAGTTATTGTTAAAATATATCTCAAAATCTTAATAATCTTCAAATCTCAAAATCTTCAAAAATTCAAATGATACTGCTTTTTTTTTACTATTTAATAATTTCTTTCTTTAAAAATCTTAAAATAGAGCTATTAAAATAGTTATTCAAATAGAAAACTTAGCTATTATAATTTATGATAAAATTCAAAACTTAAATCTTTCAAATTAAATGTTTTAATTTTCAAATTAAATTTTTAAACATTTTATAATTCAAATTTAAAAATTTTGAACATTAACTTTAAATTTTAATTTCTAAATTTAAACATTCAAATTTAAAATTTTATATTTCAAGTTTTAGAATTAAAATTTAAAATTAAAATTTATTTAAAAATTAAAATATCAATTTTATCTGTTCAAAACATATTTTATTTTTGAATTTTAAATTTTACGTACTTTTATGGTTTGAAAATAATTAAAATTTTTTTAAATTTTAAATTTAAATTTATTGAATAAAAAATTTGAAGATATAATAATTTACAAATTATTTGCCAAGAGCTTAAAAAATTAAATTAAAAAATTATTTGAATGAAATTAAAAAAATACTTTGATAGTTTTAAAGTTAAAACAGTATTTTCAAAGTTATAAACATTTTATAATTCAAATTTAAAAATTTTGAACCTTAACTTAAATTTGAAATTTAAATATTCAAATTTCAAATTTTATATTTCAAGTTTCAAAATTTAAATTTAAATTTACTAATGATTTGCACTGAGCTTAAAAAATTAAATTCGAAAATTATTTGAATGAAATTTTTAAAAAAAAATTAATAGTTTTTAAGTAAAAACTATATTTTTAGAATATTTCTTGTAAAATTGGACTTGGATTGAATACTGAAAATTTCACCATTCTGATATTACTACCAAAAAAATTATAATTAAAAAATTATATATTTTTTCTTAGTATTATTAAGGATTAGGGAAAGAAAATAATGAAAAAAAATTTTCATGTGTTAGAATTTTAGTAGTGAAAAAATTTATAACTCAACTATATATATATATATATATATATATATATATATATATATATATATATATATATTGGCAGCACTAGTAGTGAAATTTTCGATTTTGGGCTATTAGCGGGAGGTATTGTTTTCGATTTTACCTAAAAGAAAAAGTTTTCCTCTTAAAGTGGTTTTATTTGTAGAACGGATCCATATTGAATTAAGTAGGCATTTTTTTGATAATTATCTCTTAAGGGGAAGCAGTAGGCCTAGCTTCATTGAACTTTGCCAGGCCCTGGGCTGGCCCGGTTAAAACCAATTTCTTTAAACAACAATTAAGTGTTCCCTTAATTTTAAATTTTAAATCATAAATATTCAAATATTAAAATATTAATTTTAAAATTTTAAATATTCGAATATTTAAAATTTAAAATTTTATTTTCAAATTTCAAGCTACAAATTTTAAATTTTTTATTTTAAATTTAAAATTTAAAATTTTATATTTATATTTTAAAATTAAAATTTAAAATTTAAAATTGATTTATACGACGGAACCGTCTTGGATTAAGTGGGCAACCAACAAAATTTTTTGCCCTTACTTTTTAATTTAACATTTTAATTTTAAAAATTCAAATATTTGAATTTTAATTTCCAAATTTAAAATTTTAAAATTTAAATAACAAACTTTAAATTTTAAAATTTAAATTATAAAACTTAAATTCGAGTATTTTAAATTTCAAATTTCAAACTTAGATCTTAAAATCGAAAATGAGAATTTAAATTTAGATTCCAAAATTGCAATAAAAATTTAAATTTAGATTTAAACATTTAAAGTCATATTTTAAATGAGAATATAAAATTTTATTTTTTTTTCAAAATTTAAATTTAATATTTGAATTTTAAAATTTCTAATTCACATTTTTAGAATTGGAATTCAAAATTAAAATTTAGATTTTGAATTTGAATTGTACAATGGATTCTCCATGGATTTAGTGGGCCGCCGTTGAATAATTCTTTTTTTATTTATTTGCTAAATGGGTCCAGATTTGCGAACTGGGCGAATCCTGGCGGGCCTTAGGACAGTCTTTAGAAAGGCCAGGCCTCGACAGGCCGGGCTTTGGTCTGTTTTGGCCGAGACCAAGCCGAGCCGCGCCGAGTCGCGCCGAGCCAAGCCGAGTCAAGCTGAGCCGCGCTAAGCCGAGCCGGTCTGGGCCGGGCTGAAATGGGCCTATACCCTTCAGGCCGTGAAAATGTGGGCTTCAGCTGGGCAGGATAGGGACGGGCCGGTCTTTGGTCTGTTTAGGGCAGACCGACCCGAACCGCGCCGCGTCGCGCCGACCCAAGCCGAGCGAAGCCGCGCCAAGCTGAGCCGCGCCAAACTAAGCCGGGCCAAGCCCAGCCGCGCCGAGTCGGGTCGGGATGGGCCCATGCCCCTCCAGGCCTTGAATATGTGTGCCTTTTTAGCTGGGCAGCGCAAGAATGGGCTGGGCTTAAGCCTGCTTAGGCACTTGCAATGTGGGCCTTTTTGATGCACATCAATTCCTAAATAAAATAAAAATTATTCTAAGCAAATTACAGTAAAAAATTAGCGTTTGAACATTAAAATAATTTAAAATTATGCCTATCAAATCAGCATTTGTTTAAATTCGAATAAGTGATTAAGAATCAAATTTAAATTTTAAGTTTGATTCATAAATTCAAATATAAATTTATCATTAAAAATATTAAAATCTTAATACAATATACTAACATCATAACATCTTAAAATCTCAAAATCTTCAAAAATTCAAATAATAGTGCTTTTTTCTTTTACGCTTTTACAATTTTTATCTTTAAAATTCTTAAAATTTAACTATCAAAAGATTTAATCAAATAGAAAACTTAGCTATTTAAATTTATGATTAAATTTAAAATTTAAATCTTTTAAATTAAAAGTTTTAATTTTCAAATTTAATTTTTAAACATTTTATAATTCAAATTTAAAATTTTAAAACATTTAAAATTTAAAATTTAAAATTTTGAAAATCAAATTTTAAATTCAAATTTTATATTTTAAATTTCAAAATTTCAATTTAGAATACCAATATCTTAAATTTTAAATTGAAATTTTAGATATTAAAATTGAAATTTAAAATTTAAATTCAGATTTTAAATTTTAAATTGAACATTTACGTTAATATTTAAAAATTCAATTTTTAATTTTTAATTTTTAAATTTAAACTTCTATTTTTCAGTTATTATGATGAAAATATGTATTGGCTATTTTATTAATTATAATTTAGTATGCTTCTTACATCTTGTATTAAACATGTGAACTACATAGTGCAATTTATAAATACACACCTAAAATTTAAATTTTTTAATTTGCCATCTATATTTTCGTATAGATGAAAATTAACAGTTAAAAATAATAATTATATTTTCGTATAGATGAATATCATATTTGAATTAACAGTTAAAAATAATAATTATTTTGGATGAAAATTAGATTTTAGTTTTTAAATTAAATATGAATTAAAATTTGGATACATTTATTTTAAAATATATACTTATATCTTGCTTTTGTCTCAATTCAAAAAACATACTAAAATATTCAAATTAAGATATTATTTATTTTTTTTAATAATATATAGCAGTTGAATTTATTTTTTTTATTCAGATTTATTAATTTAAATATATTAAAATGTATGAATTCAATATTATATAATTTAAATATGAATGGTTAAATTGAATATCTTTAAAAATTTAAAATTTTTAAATTAATATATGTAAAAATGCATGGAACCTACTATCAAACTTTTAAAAATTTTGATTAACTATCAAACTTTTTGATTTGATTTAGTTACTAATATTTTTCATCAAAATTTAAACAAATGATTTACTTTAATGAATTTATAGTTATGAGAATTGTATGGAGTATATAATATGTGCATTAACTAAGTTTTTAAAAATAAATTAAGAATTCAATTTTTTAAATATTTTTTAAAAAAATTTTACGAATTTTGAATAAAAATATTTTAAGAACAACTGATAAAATTTGAAGAATAAATAGAAAACTAAAAAGTTTAATTTTTTTTTTTTTTTTTAAAAAAAAAGGAAAGTGCAACTAAAACTGTGAAACTAAAAATGTGAGTCCTTTTGATGCACATGAAATTCTAAATAAAATAAAAAATATTGGTAAGCCTAGAGAGCTCCGAGCTTATAAAAATATAGTCACTCTCTCTCTCACTCACACACAGAGAGAGAAAGAGAGTGTTCAACTACTGCTAATTATCTATAGTACCAAATACTTAATGTAACTAAATTTTGCACCACTAGATTTATTTCTTTGACCTCTTTTTTTTCTTTTCTTTTACATCATACTAATTTATCAACTGCCTACTTAATTCTAGAGGACCACTATATCGAGCTGAGCTACAGCTTGAGCACAAGCGAACTTATTCCGGTTTTTGTTTGGCGCATACAGATTTCGAGCTCAAAAATTCAAATTATGTTCGGCTCGTTTATTAAATAAGATGATCGATCTCGAACTCATTTCGAGCCAAACACAAATTAATTTGTGAACAAGAGCTTGATAGCCAACCCTATGACCATATCATATCGGACAAAGGGTAGGCTCAACATGGCACACCGATTCGAGCTGTGCCGGCACAGTAAAGGGTACTAGAACACCCATGCCAGGCCACGGCACCACCCAAACTTGTGCCTCCTTTAGCCCCATCCGTACTTCCAACCAACCGGCCATCATAATCCACTTGTACACCTAAAAGTTAGTTATAAATCTTACATCCAACTCAATTTGAAAATTTAGACAATTTTCAAACTGAACGTGATAAAATTAGTATAAAAAAGTGGGCTATTGGACAAAAGAGGAAAATTCCAGTGGCTAACGTGGCCTTCACAACAAGATAACCCCGCTATTAAATAGAAAGACAGATTCAGGTCAAGCGTAGGAATCACACTACCATACGGGATCACAAACGGCTGTTACCCCATTCAGGTAACAAATGGCGGGTAAGTCTTTGCCGGTCTCTGGACGAGTTAGCACCATCAATCTGCAATCTGCAAAAACAGAGATTCCTATAATGCAGCCCAATGTAACTGTATCCTTTTCTCAGAATACTATATGCAGAGTGTATGCTTCTATTTTGGCGCACGGCATTACATGATCGGGAACAAAGATGCAAGACTGAAGTAGTAACCACACAACAAAAGACAGCCAATAAGCTTACAGTATAAGTTATTGTAGAGAGCGGCCCTAATTTAAATACAAAATCACTTAACCCAGACAGGATTGTCATATGATGGTTACTTTCCAGTTTCAAAATTGTAGTAGAACCTATATCCCATTAAGAGTAATGACAATCTTGCGAGCAGTAGCATGGTCACGATGCTCACACAACCATATTCCCTGGACAAAGAAAAACACAAAGGACAAGATAATAAGAACATTCCACGGTAGCTTTGAAACAAAAAAATATATTGTGCTGTTTCTTCCCGAAGGCCATAGGTACCAGCAATGGCTGGTATCGTTATTTGTTAATAAATATTTTTCCTAAGGATGATTCCTTTATCATTTATGTCACTCACATACATAGGTTGCCATCAAACTATTGATTTGGTTGGAAAACTAGGAATATTATTATTCACTTCCATCAGTCATTTTGTTTAGGAACTTCTCTTTTCCTAAACAAAGAAACAAAGAACAAGTTATTACTTGAGTTCTTTTTTCTATTCGTGAACAAAAACCACATACAAAAAGTCTGTAACAAAACAACAACTAGACTATTAAAAGTTCATTCTTAAGCGATATTAGGAAAAGCAAAAACAAAAAGACAGAATGTCAAGCACATTTCATTTGATAAAAATGATTACTAATATTTTGTCACCTGCCAGGTGCCCATGTTGAGATGGCCATCAGTAATTGGAATCCTGAAGAGAGCATTCCTACTAGTTGAAGATTGTGAAAATAATTTCATATTGTGAAAGTTTTAAAAAAAAAATACATACATAAGGGAACAGCCGAACATTGATGATTTGATATGTGCTGGCATGTCATCAGGTCCTGCAAAATGATAACCCAACTATTAAGTGAAACAGTTGTTCAAGGCTGTGAAGCCTACAGAAAGTCCATCAAGTCTTGCACAATGGTTGTAGGGGAGCGAATCAAAGAAAGAAAAGGAATAAACTAAAGTTTCATAGACAGTCTAAAACCACAACATTTGGAGCAGAATAATTGGGTAAACAAAGAATGGACAAAAAATAATAAAAAGCAGCAAAAACAAAATTACATCCATAAATCACAATACAAAATTGAACACCAATATGCAAGACGTAGGAAATAGAAAAGTTTGTGGTTGAAATAGTAAGCAGACTGCAATGTCTACTTTATCTGAAAAGTTTCAAGCTTTGGCCAGTTTTAGTAACCCTGGCTTGATTTAGGCAGGAAAACCAATGCAGAAAACACTCGGAAAAGTCTGGGCCGACAACATTTAAAACCTTTGCAGCCCAACCCACCTTGATCTGGTATGTAACCTAGATCTGAGTTGGGCTGCGGCCTAAGATAAGCGAATGGATTCTAGACCATTCCAAGCTTTTGGAACTGAAAACATGCGCCTGATCAATAACACCGATTAAACAGAAGGTCATTCTTTGAATGGATTGGAAGAGGCAATTAGTTATGACAGAAGATGTATAATCTACTAGCATCTATCAATTGTTGGACTTTGAAGAGAGGAACATATGAGAAGGTCTCTTTGTTATCCAATAGTGACGAATTCTAAAACTGTAGAAAACAATTCATCACTCTAATGTGCTTTGATGTAAAGCCACTGAATGCAATAGATGAAAACTTCCATAGAAATTCAGAAGAACTACTAAATCCAGCATGATCATATTACAAATAAACAAAAGCCTAATGCGATGAATATAACAACCATTTTGGAACTTTTACTGCTAACTTCCAAATATGAAGTTTTTAGCACAAAGTAGAGCAGCTTTCAGCGCCTCTCCCCAAAAATAATGTACAAAAGTCAGCAAATAGCAATACTGATGAGACATGCAGATAGGATCACACAAGGGAAGCTACCAAAACATAAATAAAACACCAACTATGACATAGGGAAGTCCATTGTCAGCATCCTCCTTAAGTCTTTGTGATAAGGTAGTCTTACTTTTTATAATGTTCAAAAGTTAGCAAACACAAATACTTATGAGAGACGTGCTGATAGGATCAAAAAGGGAGACAGACCAAAGTCCTATCATCAGCACCCTCTTAATTCTTCATGATGATCCAGTCATACTCTTTTCTCTTTTGTTTATATTTATGCAACTAGCAATCAAAAAATTGACATATCCTCCACCCTAGAATCAAATCACTCCAGAACATGTAATATCCTGGCAAAACAATATGCCACCTTCCAACTGCAAATTAAAGCAATTGATGATAAAATGCAGTGGTTGTACTATTAGTATAAGAGCATATAGAGCCAATCTTTATACCGTCGCAAACTTTAACATCTACGTTATATACCGCAGCCTCTATACTGAATAAAATATGATGGATTGGAACAACTAAAAAATACTACTATTGTTGAATATATGCGTTCCATGCAAAAAATCCAGACTGCTATTGTATTGCTGGTATTACAGAGAGATGCATTCAGACAAACAAAAAACCAAGATAAAGAAAAATAAGCATCAATTAATGAGAAGAACATAATAAATGAGTTCAAGGAAAAGATTAATTATGTCTAAACAGTTGTCGAATCAAAATTAGCATGTATCAAGCAAAAAAGAAAGAAGACCACGTAACAAAGGGATTTCCGATGTCACTAACCTTCCAATGTGTGCTTCCAGGGTGCAGATTGCCCCTGCAGACATATAAAAGCGAAAAAAAAAAAAGGCGCTCTTTTGCATACGTCATTAGCAATCTAATAATGTACAAAGAAGAAAAAAATGGTGTAAATTCCATCACCTCAGGGACAATCCGGTTGAGAAAGGTTTCAGTGTCATCCTGAACATCAGCGTCGTAATTTTCGTTTATGGTCAAGGAGGCGCTTGTATGCTGCACTGTAAACGCAGTATGATCTCAGAGGGACACCCCAATCCAATCCATCTGAGCTGTCAATTGAAACTTACATATTTGCAGAAAATAAGATGGGCACTTACAGAAAAGATGAGCCAGTCCGTGTTTGAAGCCCGAAAGATCCTGCTCGATCTCCCTCAGTATCTGATAAAAATCAAATCGCCAGCGAACATAGCATTAATTAGAAGAGGAGTGCTTGTTGCATTAACGGGGTCGCATATATGTATAATAATAATAATAATTATTATTATTATTAGTTTTTTATGCAAAGGAGAAAAAAGGAGCGCCCGGTAACAAACCTTGGAAGTCACGAGATGACAGCCGCGACGCTGGGGAGGGATGACGACGGTCTTCTGAGCCCACTTGGCCGCCATGGAGGACTCCTTCGATTCGGATGTCGGAGCGGATGCGGGGGTGTACTGCGACGACGTCAGCTTCACTCCCGCGCGACGAAGCGACGGTCGGGGTTTGGCGGCGGAGAAGAGGGCCGACGACCCTGCTGTCAATTGCATTTTGGACGGATTCGATGCAACCCCAACCCGGTCTGCTGAAGCCAAGGAGGTTTCCGGACCAAACCTTTCTTTGGACATGCCCGGTCCAACCACCCCGAACCTCAATCCCAAATTCCCAATCCCGCGCTCGCTGGTCCATCCGAATCTCAGATACTGGCTCGGTATTTCGTGAGATTTTTTTCCTACCCCGGCCGTACGGGCAATTGGCCATGCATACTCTCTATTATATCTAAAAATTTATAATAAAAAATTTAAAATTTTAATTTATTAAATATAATTTGATTTTTTTTAAGGCATAATCTACCTAATTTAATTTAAATTTTAAAATATCAATCGTCTAATATAAAATACAATCCATGCAGTATTTGTATAGACCACGTGCTCCCTTTTCTCTCTCTCAGGAATTATTATTTCCCGTGGCATATGAGTACTTTGGTGCACACTTATAAATCTGTATAATAGAGATCTCAAAATCACTATGTATTAATTCAATATATTTTGTAATGTTAAAAACTTATAATTAAATGTAAAATATCTCGGATATTAATTTTTTTACAAATTAAATAATAATGAATTCTTGTGTTGAATTTTGGAACTATTTATTTAGGATTATCTAGGAGTATTTAGGATTAATTGGTTAATTAAATAAATTAAATTATTATTTAATTAATATTTTTATATTAATTAATTAGATAAAATATTATTATTTTAAAATTATAATTATTTTTATTCTAGTTATTTCAATTTAATTATTAAAATATTATTTTTTTTTTATTTTAAAAAATAATTTAATTTTTTTTTCAAATATAAAATTAAATTTTTTTCTTTCTTTCAAGAATGGTATCCTGATGTGTATACAGTAAAATTATTTTGGTACTCTGTGGAGATGGGACATTAGGACAGTTATTTCTAATTACTTGGGAGAAAATGTTTAGTGAGTTTGGAATATGGCGTCCACGACCGACCCGAAAAGGATTGTTGAGAGTACGCGAGTTAGTAATTTGATTATTTGGACGAAAAGAAATAAAGTAATTTTGAAGAGGCTCAGTACTTATCCTCTGATGGCGGTCGGAGGAGCCTTCTTATAAAGTGACCGGTTGATTTTGTTCAGCGTTTTTTTTTTTTTTTTTTTTTTTCGTTCGATTTTTTGGTTCCTTTTAATTGCCGATCTTTCTTTCTTTTTATTTTTATTTTTTATGTTTAATTTTTATTTCTTGCACAGAGATAATTTTTCCGAAATCAGAACTTGTCATTTTTTTTCCTTATGATAAACCATAAATATTAGATGTAATTGTTTTATAATTATTTCATATTTATAAACAGTCCATTTACCACGTAGACTAGTGACATCTGTCGATCCTTAAGTTAAGGACCTTCTAATATATAGTACAATAATTTAGTGCTTTATAATTAATTCTAAATTAGTTTTTCACCCCTTCCCACTCTTTCTCTTCATTTTTTTGCTCTTTCCTGATCTGTATTTTATTATTATTGCATTTCTCTTCATTCGATCTCTTCACCGTTCTGCATACTTTTCTCACCTCTCTTCCATTCATCTCTCTCCTAAATTAGTTAATAGTTAATTATTTGACACAAGAAATTATCATGACAGAATTTTTTTTTTAATATGGAGACCATTTCCTCTTAGATGAAATGTTACCCAAGAACCATATAATTAGAATTCGATCGCAATTAACTTTGCCAAACTATGCCTACTATGCCTTAATTTTAAAAGTCTTTTTAAGTACTCTCAACTAAACTTCACCAACTTCTGCACGACGTATATCTTGGATCTCTGGTCTACTTTCCACCGGTCTTTTATATTTGTCTAGCTTCATCGCACGTAAAACGAATGACCTACCAGCTGTCTTGCTAGTATTTGCTAATTCGATCTAAAGATTTGATGTATTCACGCATATATGAAAGCTCCTTTATTGCCATCTAAAGTTCGTGAGTACGCTTGGACAGAATGGAGAAAATTTCTGCTACCAACGGAAAAGTGTGCGTGACGGGTGCTGCGGGTTTCGTTGCTTCTTGGCTTATTAAGCGACTCCTCGAGTCTGGATATTATGTGACGGGAACAGTGAGAGACCCAGGCAAATCTCTTTCTCTTGTTCGTGAATATTAATTTACAACATCGTATTTTTATTATTATTATTATTATTATTTTGACTGGGAATAATATAATACTATAGATTTTGTACATAATACTCTGTAGGAGATGACAAGAAGTTGGCACACCTTTGGGAATTGAAAGGAGCAAGGGAGAGGCTTCGGCTGGTGAAAGCCGATCTCATGGAAGATGGAAGCTTCGACAATGCTGTAATGGGTTGTGAGGGTGTCTTCCACACCGCATCTCCCGTCAATGCAGCCAAATCGGATCCTAAGGCATGCCACTTTACACCACTATGTTTTTTTCTTCTTTTTTTTTCCCACCGTAAAGCACCCAGTGATTTTTTTTTTTTTTTTTTTTTTTTTTTTATATAGTTTATTAATTAAGGAGATAAGAAAAAATAATTAGCACGCTAATGGTTTTGCACTTGTAGCATGTTTAGTGAACAGGCAGATTCTTAGTTTGTAATTGTACAGCAAATTAATAATGTGATTATAGTATTTTGTTTGCTTCGAAATCTAGCTCTCCTAGTAGGGTCAGATTGTAGATTGTTAGTACCTTTAATTTTGATAGATCAAGATAACCTTTAGTTGACATGATTCAACATAATCAGGCCAACACAAAGATCCCAAAAGGTTGCAACTCAAGTTACCCAAAACAAGTAGCTAATTAAGCTTTAGTTCATTTTCAGATCATCAAAGGATACATATATAACAAGAATATTTTCAATTTCTCTAGATGTTCAAATTTTCTTATGGCAGGTTGAAATCTTGGATCCTGCCATTAACGGTACACTTAACTTGTTAAGATCCTGCAAAAAGAATCCGTTTCTCCGAAGGGTTGTTCTTACATCATCCTCGTCAACAGTAAGGACGAGAGATGACATCGACCCTAATTTGCCATTGGATGAGACATCGTGGAGCTCTGTGGAACTCTGTGAGCGGCTCCAGGTAATTTACTAGACAATAAAAACTATATATAGAACCGTTGTTTACTACAGCAAGTTGAACTCCCAACCGCCGTGAATATTATTAGTGCTTATAAGGTTATATTTTCCTTTTGTGGTAATATGCGCAAGCTGTGGTATGCGTTGGCGAAGATGTTAGCAGAGAAAGCAGCGTGGGAATTTGCAAAGGAAAACAACATGGACCTAGTCACTGTTCTTCCGTCATTTGTGGTAGGGCCTAGCTTACCTCGTCACTTATGTTTCACAGCTTCACACGTCCTTGGCTTGCTTAAAGGTACGTATTTCGATTTCAACAACTAGCATCCTGCGAATGCATTTTTGTTTTTCGTTTTTAGCTGAAGGTAGTCGACGGTGAGAACATCGAATTAAGGAATTTAGTATCTTTCATGTACGTATATAGTAGTAGTACTGTACGTGACTAAAGAGTTTGGCATGAAATATAAATTTCGCAGGGGAGGCTGAGAGATTCTCATGGTACGGCAGAATGGGGTATGTTCACATCGATGATGTCGCACGCTGCCATATTCTAGTGTACGAGACTGGCAATGCCAGAGGAAGATATCTCTGTAGCTCCACAGTCCTTGATAACCACGAATTAGCCGCCATGCTTGCCAAAATGTATCCATTCTTTCCAATCCCAGCAAGGTACAGAGCAGGCAAATTAATCGCTCATACTTCCACGATGGATGGATTTGTCTCACTAATTTATTAGGGCAAAGTAGCTACTAACAGAATCGCACCATAACAAAATTAAATTATAGAGACACATATTTATGATATTTTTATATAAGTGTCATATTTATATTCCATCTATATTCAAAATTAGATTATAGGAATATATTTTTAGAATATATTATAAAAATGTGTTGCTATACACGCTAGCGACAGCAGATATAGCAACATTAATAATAGGTGTCGATATTTTTGATAGCGATATTTTTTTTTCAGATTTTAAAAATATTTAAAAATATCGCTATAATATAATTTTGTTGTAGTACCGCTAGTTAGTCCGTAACCAATTTATAGGAACTTCGATCTGTTACGAGATTCAGCTCTACATTGCAGTCCATAGATGCTGACTGTATACAACTCCCACGTTTCTAAGTGAATCTATGTTTGGATCTGAACTAAACAGCACTGATTAGCGCTAAATTATATAGAAAAACTTTTTTTTTTGGAGGAAAAGGCAGCATGCTGCCGCTTCATTCATAACGAAGTTGAATTTAGCAAATTATATAGAAAAACTTTACAATTCTTTTTTCTTTCTATTTTTTAAGAGAGAGCATTCATATAAGGGTCGCAAAAATATATTTTACTCGGACTGAAAGTAATTGCCACGGAATCAATGGCTGCGCAGGTTTGAGGCTTACTATGGGAAGCAGCATTATGAGTTCAATACATCCAAGTTACAGGATATGGGCTTCAAGTTCAAAGGGATAGAGGAGATGTTAGATGACTGCATCCAATCGCTCTACGCACAAGGTCATCTTCCCTAACATAACTGGGAGTGCTGCATATAAATATTCAACGAACAAGGCTATCCCATTATTATTTTACATCTATATATTCAAACTAGTATTAGCTGATGAAATGTGACTAGTTATCTTAACGTCCCCTCGATTGATCTGTTATTTCCTACTAATCAAACCCTCTTCCCCTCGGAAAAGTAGCATTGATATATAGATTTGTGAGTTACCAGTTTATGCTGGAATTGATCTTTACTCCAATAGAGATTCAATAGGTGGGAATGTAGAATATACACTCCAAACATATAGCATTGTTTGAAACACATTGTATTCATTTTTAATAAACTTAGTAGTTGCACTCGTATTAATGAAGCAGCGTGTCCGCCTGAATTCTCCAATTAAATCAGGAGAGCTAAGCTCAAAATCATGAAGTATAGGATGGGGCAAATCTATAGATCTCTCTCTCTCTCTCTCTCTCTCTCTCTCTCTCTCTCTCTATATATATATATATATATATATATATATATATACTTTAGTACTTTTTTCATTAAATAATAAAAATATTCTTAAACGTTGGTAGATAAAGAATAAAAAAGTAATTATACTTATTATCAGATTAACAGGTAATTTTATAAAAAAGTATTTTCGTAATTAAACATTACAAAATAAAAAAATATATATTAATAAAAATACCTTCTACTAATTTAGTCATTAATTTTGAAAAATTTAGAATTACAATTTAGACATTAATTTAAAAAATTTAATTTAAAAAATTTTAAAATTATAATTTAGGCATTAATTTAAAGAGATTTAGAATTACAATTTAGTCATTAAATTAAAGAGTTTAATTTAAAAAATTTTAGAATTACAATTTAGGCATTAATTTAAAAAATTTTAGAATTATAATTTTTTGTATTAATTTAAAGAGTTTAAATTAAAAAAATTTAGGCATTAATTTAAAGAGTTTAAATTAAAAAATTTTATAATTACAATATAGACATTAATTTAAAGAGTTTTAGAATTACAATTTAGGCATTAATTTAAAAAATTTATTACAAGAGTTTTAGAATGACAATTTAGACATTAATTTAAACAGCTTAATTTAAAGAATTTTAGAATTACAATTTAGACATTAATTTAAAGAGTTTAATTTAAAAATTTTTAGAATTATAATTTACACATTAATTTAAAAATTTTAAATTAAAAAAATTTAGAATTACAATTTAGGCATTAATTTAAAAAGTTTAGAATTACAATTTATGCATTAATTTAAAAAGTTTAATTTAAAGAGTTTTAAAATAACAATTTAGGCATTATTTTAAAGAGTTTAATTTAAAAAATTTTAGAATTACAATTTAGGCATTAATTTAAAGAGTTTTAGAATTAAAATTTAGTCATTAATTTAAAAAGTTTAATTTAAAAAAAATTAGAGTTATAATTTAGGTAATAATTTAAAGAGTTTTAGAATTACAATTTAGACATTAATTTAAAAAAAATTAAAATTACAATTTAGACATTAATTTAAAGAGTTTAATTTAAAGAAATTTAGAATTACTATTTAGGCATTAATTTAAAAGTTTAATTTAAAAAAAATTTGAAATGCAATTTAGGCATTAATTTAAAGAGTTTAATTTAAAAAATTTTAGAATTATAATTTAGGCATTAATTTAAAGAGTTTAAATTAAAAAAATTTAGAATTACAATTTAAACATTAATTTAAAAAGTTTTAGAATTATAATTTAAACATTAATTTAGAAAGTTTAATTTAAAGAGTTTTAGAATGACAATTTAGGCATTAATTTAAAGAGTTTAATTTAAAAAATTTTAAAATTATAATTTAGATATTAATTTAAAAAGTTTAATTTAAAGAGTTTTAAAATAACAATTTAGGCATTAATTAAAAAGTTTAATTTAAAAAATTTTAAAATTATAATTTAGGCATTAATTTAAAGAGTTTAATTTAAAAAATTTTAGAATTATAATTTACGCATTAATTTAAAGAGTTTAAATTAAAAAAAAAATTAGAATTATAATTTAAGCATTAATTTAAAAAGTTTTAGAATTATAATTTAGGTATTAATTTAAAAAGTTTAATTTAAAGAGTTTTAGAATGACAATTTATGCGTTAATTTAAAGAGTTTAATTTAAAAAAGTTTAGAATTACAATTTAGGTATTAATTGAAAGAGTTTTAAAATTAAAATTTAGTCATTAATTTAAAGAGTTTAATTTAAAAAATTTAGAATTATAATTTAGGCATTAATTTAAAGAGTTTTAGAATTACAATTTAGGCATTACTTTAAAAAATTTTAGAATTACAATTTAGACATTAATTTAAAGAATTTTAGAATTACAATTTAGGTACCAATTTGAAAAGTTTAATTTAAAGAGGTTTAGAATTACAATTTATGCATTAATTTAAAAAGTTTAATTAAAAAAATTTTAGAATTATAATTTATGTATTAATTTAAAGAGTTTTAGAATTACAATTTATTCATTAATTTAAAAATTTTAATTTAAAAAAATTTAGAATTACAATTTAGGTATTAATTTGAAGAGTTTTAGAATTATAATTTAGGTATTAATTTAAAGAGTTTTAGAATTACAATTTAGACATTAATTTAAAGAGTTTAATTTTTTTAAAAAAAATTTAATTTTTTTTTAAAATTTAAACATTAATTTTGTATTATAATTTAAAAAAATTTCAATGTGCTTAAATATTTTATTTAATAGAAATATATAGTATAATTCAAATTTATTTTTAGAATAAAATTGTACGAGCTAAGTTAAATCAAATTTAAATAATAAAATTTGATTTTTTAAAATAATGAGATCATATATTATAATTTAAAATATAAATGGTAATAAAAATTGATAATAAAAATTAATAGATTCCTAAATTCTAATTTCTAAAAATAATTTTTTAAAATTAAAATTATTTACAATATATTAAATAAAAATAATTAAAATATTACCATTTAAGACGATAACTAAATTAGAATATTTAAAATTTATAATCTTTTCAAAAAAAAAGTCTCACTAAATTCAAAATTTTAAAATTTATAATATTTACAAAAATAAAAATTTTTAAAATAGAGATAAAATTACTTAATTACCTTTGAATCAAAAGACCAAAATAACTCAATTTTGGAGTACCTGGTAACTTGTACCTCTCTCAAAGTGACCTGCTATTGTAGGTCACAACTTAAAAATAATCAAATCTCAGCCGCTGAATAGGTATGAATGAACGATAAATAAAAAAATATATATATAGGAGTATGGCTCAATATATATATATATATATAGGGTAAATATATAAAGAAAGATAGCAAATCATTGACCCCTTTCATTCATTAGGACATGAGGTGATGAGGCAACAATGCCTAGAAACGAATGTGAACAAGAAAAAGAAAAAAGAAAAAAAAAAGAAAAAAACAAACTCAAGAACGATGGAAGGTAAAAGAAAATAAGAATAGAAAAATGGAAGCTAAAGAAAATAAGAGCAGAAGAGAGTTCCATTTTTGTCGAGATTCACCCCCACGATTACAGCATATTATGGATATCTTCATATTCTTGGAGTGGATTCGAGCATTTACTCTTAAACATGTTGTTATCTTTTTTTCTTTTTTTTTTTTTTTTTTTTTTTATTTAAATACAAATTTGTAGCCGGAAACGAGGTGTGGACATTCATTCATCTTCTGTTAATCCTCCTTCTGTTGCCTTAGCACTGATCGCTCTCGTAGGTAAGTACCAATTGGGCTCGAGTCTATTTGATCAGTTAGATGCGTCCAGAATTGCAGCCTATTCTAGAAACAATAAATCATCGTACCAGCTAGTTCCTTGTATGATTCGGATTTATTTTACACACACAAGAGGTGTGATTGATTTGGAATCGAGGAATGGACGCCGTGTATTTGTGCCAGGTCTACTTACTTGATTCGTAAGGAAAGATATTATTTATATATTTAATTTAAAATATATATTTTATATTTTATTCATGAATAAAATTTTACTATCAATCACGTCAAAAGTCACATGGGGTAAGATGCAAAATTTATAATTTTTTTTTTGAAATATATGGATAATGTTGCTTATTTGAAAGATGCAATGTATAATTCTTAGTTTTTGATTTTCTTATTTATTTATTTATTTCGTCGGGTGTCGTACCAACCAGGGTTAGTCATCCTAGCCGCCAAAATATAGGCTTTATTGAAGATCACGTTTGAAACAGTTTTTTTTTAAAACAATTTTTTTTACAAAACATAATATGGATGGGGAGATGGATTATTTACAATCCTTATATATATATTTAGGCGTCGTTTGGTAAGGGGGATAAGGGGGGAATACCCCCCTTATCCCCAAGTCCATACCCAAACGGGGATAGAATGGATGGGAACCCGGGTTCTAGGCTGGCTGGAATTACGGGTATGGAAGCTGGAATCCGGGTTCCAGCTATTTGGTGGAATTGGGAGGAACCCATAAAGTGGCACGAGAATCGAGAAAAGACTCTCTCTTTCTTTCCTCACTCTCTTTTAAGTGGGTTTTAATTTTTTTTTTTCTTTCTTTTGCATATTAATAAAAATTATTTTATAAATTTTTTAAATTAGAATTTTTAAATTTTAAAAAATATTTAAATTTTAAATTTTAAATTTTTTAAAATTTTTTAATTTTTTAACTTATTTTTTAATAAATCTAAAAATTTTATTTTATTTCATTTTTGAAAAAAAAATTTTAATTTTAAATTTTTAAAATTTATACAATTATTTTATAATTTTTTTAAAATTTATATAAATTTAAAAATTTAAATTTTTACTCTCACTTAAAATTTAAAAATTAATTTTTATTTACTCTCACTTAAAATTTTTACTCTCACTTAAACTTTAATTTTTATTATGTATTTTTTTAAAATTTATATAAATTTTTAAAAATTAAAATTTTTACTCCTATTTAAACTTTAATTTAAAGGGCAAAATAGTCAAAACAATCAAAAATTTTAAATATTTTAATATATAATTTTCTATTATTTTTAAGTATTTTAATTATTTATTATTTATTTTTAAATATTTTTTACAATTTTAAATAATATTTTAAATTTATTATTAGGTTGATTAATATAATAAATTATTTTATTTATATATTATATCATAAAGGGCAAAATAGTCAATACACAAATTTATCACTTATCAATTCTTCTTATTCCTCTATACTCAACCAAACACAATTTTTACCAATTCTTCCTATTCTCCTTATTCCTATATAATTTACCAAACACAATTTACTTTAATTCCGGTATAACTCATAAAACGAACCAAACGCAAATTTACACCAATTCCTGCTAATACCAGAATCTGTACCTATCCCCGGTATAACAAAATTTTTCTAATCCCCGAACCAAACGCTACCTTAGGATATTTATTTGACAAAAAAAAAATATTTTTTTTCACTTTCAAAATTATTATAAAAAATTATCTTTATCATTTGGGCTGAATGTTTTATAAACTGATCAATCACCACACTAAAAAAATAACTTTGCTAGAATATCCAAATCCAATTACACATAATTAGTGCTTTTCAAAAAAAATAAATAAATAATGCATGAGATCTCAACTTCTAATTTTTGAAAAAAGGAATTATTCTAATAACTTGAGTTATTTTGTTTTTAAAAAAGTAATAATTATATTAAATTTTAGCCATCAATTATTTTATTAATCATATTATGTTTTGTTATTTACACAAAAATAAATTGAATTTATACTATTTTTAACCATTATAACTTTTGGACCGTTAACCTTTAAATTTTTATGGTTTATTAGATGATGGTGATAATAGTATAAATTCAATGGGGGTAAAAGTTGAAAGTTGGTGCTTTTAATAGTACTAGTATAGTTACCCACGCGATGCGGCGGGTAAATATTATCAAAATATTTTTTTTTATATATTTTTTTTCTCATAATATAAATAAAAATAAAAAATTATATAGAAAAATTTTAAATACTTTATTTTAAAACTCCCGTATCAACCTATCAGAAAAAAAAAAATAATCATTCTCAACCCTAATATAAAAATCTATCAGCAACAATCAGAGTAGAATATTTATTCACTCAGGATTAAAATCTAAAACATATATAGGAATGTAATGAAGTTTAGAGAGAGAATGAGAGAGAGCTCACGTTGCAATGAGCTGCGGTGACGGCGACAACGGTGGCGGAGGAGGAGAAGGAGGAGTAGGCGGAGAAGTGGAGGATTTTTATCGGCGATGGCGGTCGCGGTGGCAGTGGCGGCGATATATAGGTAGGAGTTGATCATGAGCGATGCCCCCGTGCGGCTAAAGAAGGCGGGGATCGGGTCTAGATTTTCGGTGAGGTCGGGGGTGGAAGATTTTCAAAAACGGAGAGTTGGATTGGATGAAGGTGGCCATAAAGTGGACGATAGAGATTTTGATCTTGGAGGAGGAGGAGGAAGAGGAGGGCAAGGAGATTTGGAGGTTCTCCACGACGGGAAGGAGGCTTAGAGAAAGAGGGAGAGAAGAAGAATAATAATAAAAAGAACTCAAAAAGGGGGAGATATAATTAATTCATTGAAAATAGGGAGTGAGAAGAGTTGGAGGTTGGGAATAGAAAGAATTTATCATTAATTTATTGAGAGTTAGGAATAAAAAGAGTTGGGGGTTAGAAATGTGAAGAGTCTATCATTAATTCATTGAGAATTGAAAAAGAGAATAGTGAAAGAAAATTTGACACGTGACAAAAAATAGGAGAAATCATATAGAGGTATAGAAGTATAGATTGTAGCTCAACTATTTATAGAATTAGACTACTATACTATTAATAGTATCAGGCACTTGATATTATTGACTTTTGATCCTTGGATAAAGGGATGTGCGTTTAGAATTATAGTGGTCCCCTAAGTTTAGTGGGTTGTTGGTGAAATAGTATAAAACCTAGGGGATCACTATAATCCTAACCGTATATATCTTTATCCAAGGGTCAAAAAGTCAATAGTACTAAATGCTAGCACTATAACAAAATTAGTTTATAGGGACACATTTTTATGACATTTTTGTATAAGTATCATATCTATATTTTACCTATATCCAAAATTAGATTATAGGGATATATTTTTGGAACATATTATAATAATGTGTCGCTATACACCCTAGCGACGCTACATATAGCGACACTAATAATAAATGTCTGTATTTTTGTCAACGATATTTTTTTCAAATTTTAGAAATACTTAAAACTGTCGATATAGCATAATTTTGTTGTAGTACTGTAGGTACTATTGATAGTATAGTAGCCGGATTCTCTTTCTCTCTCTCTCTATAAAAGAGAGTGTGTGACGCCCCGCCTTCCTAGGGGTCATCCATCCTAGAACTACTTTAGCTCTAGCACAATCAATCTCTTAACCTCTTAGGCCTAACTACCAACCAAAATGCTATAGCCGAGTTAAGAGATTTAATCATATTATATTATTTATATATATGACTAATCCAAATTCCGAAGGTATCATAGAGAGAATTCGACTACCTTGCTTGTACAAGCACCAATCAATTAGTGCTCGTAGGTTTTTTACTGTTAGATCTTTTTCTTTGACTAATTTCATCCCTTACATCATTCTATTTCACTAATCACTCATTTAACCTAAGGAGCCCACTATCATCCTAACCACACATATTTTATTTAGGGGCTAAAAATCTACAAGCACCAATGCTTTTAAAATTACCAAGTCGTTGGTGCTTGTAGATTTTTAGTCCTATGCTTTTAAAATATATTATTGAGTTTCTATGCTTTTAAAATTACCAAGTCATTAATGCTTATAGATTTTTGGACCTTAGATGAAAAGATGTGTGGTTAGGATAATAGTGGGCTCCTTGGTTGAGTGGTTGGTGGAATAAAATGATTTAAGAGACGAAATTAGTCAAAGGGGAAGATCTAACGGTAGAAAACTTATAAGTCCTGATTGCTTGGTGCTCGTACAAGCACAGTAGCTGAACTCTCTCTCTCTCTCTCTCTCTCTCTCTCTCTCTCTCTCTCTCTCTCTCTATATATATATATATATATATATATATATATATATATATAATTGAGCTTCTATGCTTTTAAATATATATATATATATATATATATATATATATATATATATATATATATATATATATATATATATATATATATATAATTGAGCTTCTATGCTTTTAAAAATACCAAATCATTGGTCTTTGTAAGTTTTTAACCATTGAAAGAAAAGATGTGTTGTTAGGATGATTGTGGGTCCCTTGGGTTAAGTGAGTGGTTGGTGCAATAGAATAATTTAAAGGATAAAATTAGTCAAAGGGGTAGATCTAACGGTACAAAATTTACAAGCATCAATTACTTAGTGGTTGTACAAGTATAGTAGCCGAACTCTCTCTCTCTCTCTCTCTCTCTCTATCTCTCTCTCTCTCTCTCTATATATATATATATATATATATATATATATATATATATATATATATATATATATATATATAGCATAGGGCTACTATGCTCTTATGAGTATAAATCTCTTTGTACTCATAACTTTTTCACCCTTAGATGAAGGAATGTGCGGTTATGATGATAGTGGTCCACATAGGGTTTATCAGGTTGTTGGAAAAATAGTATAAATCTTAAGAACTATTATAATCCTAACCGCACATTTCTTCATCCAAAGGATAAAAATTTATAAGTATAATTTATTTTTTTTTTATAATCCTAACCGCACATTTCTTCATCCAAGGGATAAAAACTTATGAGTACAAAAAATTTTTACTCATAAGAGTATAGTAGCCGGACCCTTATATATATATATATATATATATATATATATATATATATATATATATATATATATATATATATTGTGCTCCTATATTTTTAAAAGTATCAAGTCATTGGTATTTATAGAATTTTAGCAATTGGATGAAAAGATGTGTGGTTAGGATGATAGTGGGCTCTTTGAATTAAGTGAGTGGTTGGTAGAATAAAATGATCTAAGAGATAAAATTAGTCAAAGGGGTAGATCTAACGGTAAAAATTTACAAGCACAAATTGCTTAGTGTTTGTACAAGCATAGTAGACCGACTCTCTCTCTCTCTCTCTATATATAGTTGTAGATTTTATAACTCTTTAATTATAAATTTTATGTAAATTTAAATAAATTTTTAATAAAACAATAATATTATTAGTAAAGAATAAGGATACTCTAAGACTGTGTTTGGTACAGATATAAATTAGAACTGTTTATTTTAGATATTGATATAAGTTCAGGAACAAGCAGCAACAAGACTAATTTTACGTTTGATGAAAATTGGATTGTTACTGAAAATAAGAAAAATAACATTTGGATAGTTAGATTGAAATAGTGAGAATAAGAGTAATTATAATTTTAAAATAATAACATTTTATCTAATTAATTAACATAAAATATTAATTAAATAATAATTTAACTTATTTAATTAATTATGCTAGATAATTCTGAATATTAATTGTTAAGATAATTAACAATAATGACTGTTATTAATAAATAATTCAATTAATTACAAATAATTTAATAAATTAATTAGTTAATTATCTTATAATTAGATAATTAGTTAATAAAATAATTAGATTAGTAAAATATTAATTATTAAAGAGTTAATATAATAGTTAAAATTATATTTACTTTAATTAAACTTATTCTCAATTAATTGATAAAATAATTAACAATAATGAGTATTATTAATAAATAATTTAATTAACTACAAATAATTTAATAAATTAATTAGTTAATTATCTAATAGCTAGATAATTAGTTAATAAAATAATTAGATTAGTAAAAATATTACATTAATTAAAGAGTTAATACAATAATTAAAATTATATTTACTTTAATTAAGTTTATTCTTAATTAATTGGTAAAATAATTAACAATAATGATTATTATTAATAAATAATTTAATTAACTATAAATAATTTAATAAATTAATAAATTAATTAGTTAATTATCTAATAGTTAGATAATTAGTTAATAAAATAATTAAATTAGTAAAAATATTAGATTAATTAAAGAGTTAATATAATAATTAAAATTATATTTATTTTAATTAAGCTTATTTTTAGTTTATTGATAAAATAGTTAATAATAATAAGTCTTATTAACAATAAATAATTTAATTAACTATAAATAATTTAATAATTTAATTAGTTAACTATATAATTGTTAGATAATAGTTAATAAAATAATTAGATTAGTTAAAATATTAGATTAATTAAAGAGTTAATACAATAATTAAAATTATATTTATTTTAATTAAGCTTATTCTCAAACACTATAACAAAATTAGATTATAGGGATATACCTTTGTGACACTTTTGTACAAGTGTCCTATCTATATTTCATCTATATTCAAAATTAGGTTATAGGGATACATTTTTGGACACATTACAATAATGTGTCGCTATACACCCTAACGACTGTACATATAGCGACACTAATTATAAGTGTCGGTATTTTTGCTGGCGACACTTTTTTCAGATTTTAAAAACACTTAAAAATGTCGCTATAGCATAGTTTTGTTGTAGTGAAATAGGAACAAGTTTTGTTCCAGAAAAAGACTGGAACAGTAGTTCCAGCCTTATATCAGCTTATTCTAGAAAAATAAGAACTGTTATTCCCATCCATAACCAAACACGTTTTGAGAATAAGACTAGAACAAGATTTTATTCAAGGCCTTATTTCCGAAACAAGTGATGCCTAAGGGTGTGTTTGGTTCGCGCTATATAACATTATAGGTTATGCCGACAAAACCAGCTAATTGAGATTACTGAATTGGATTACTACTGATTTTGTATTATCGCGTTTAATTTAATACAATAATATAATATTGAATTACAGTGTATATAGAATTATTATATTTGATTCATTTTATAAAATTCAGTAATACTAATAATAATAAATAGTCTATTCTAAAATTAGCTCCGTGGTCAAATTTAATTTTATTTTTTATTAAACTATAATTTTAATATAATTTGTAATTGAATTTAAAATTTTAATTTTAATTTAAAATTTGAAATATTAAATTTAAAATCTGAATAAAAATATAAAAGTTAATATTTTAGTTTGAAAATTAAAAATAAAAATTTGAAATATAAGTATAAATATAAATTTTAAAATTTAAAATATAAATTTTAAATTTTAAGTACAAATTTAAAATTTAAAATCTAAATATAAAATATAAAATCTAAAATCTAAATTTAAAAATTTTAAAATTTAAAATTTAAAATTTAAAATTGACAATCTAAAATTAAAATTTTAAAATTTAAAATCTGAATTTAAAATTATTTTTTTTAATTTTTAAAATTTAAATTAAAAAATTTAAATTTAAAATCTAAATTTGAAATATAAAATTTAAAATTTGATAATTTAAAATTTTAAATTATCCGTCTGTAATTTTAAATTATATTTCAAATTAAATTATAATTTGAAATATAATTTAATTAAAATTTATAATTTAAATTTTAATTTAAAATTATATTTTAAATTTTAAATATAAAATTTAAAATTTAATAACTTAAAATTTAAAATTTAAAATTTTGAAAATAACATATTAAAAGAGTTCAGAAAATGAAAGATAAATTATAATTTTACATAATATATTTAAGTTAATTTACTGTAAGTTTAGCTATATATTTAAGTTGGGGATCCACATCCTGCGAAGGAATATTATTACGATTTTCACTTGGTTAATTACGTGGGCATGGCAACGACCCGTGTGGCTGTGGCTCCGGCCGCGGCTGCTTGGCGATGCCTCGTCCACCCGTCCTTTTTTATGCGACGGTTGAAAGAGCCACATCCGTCTGTGCTCCGCGCCACACAACTCTTCCTTCCCCCCGCAGTATCGGTCACGGTAGCTTACAAAACCATAATTAATAATGATCCGTTCTTATTAATGCCACCATGTCCCTCTCTGTACGTACAGAGTTATTACCTTTTTTTTCAGTATTTCGACAAGTACAGTGATCATACAAATAAGGATAAGGAGAAGAGGAAAAAACAAAAAATCTCAAAAGATAACCAATTAATTAGATAAAAACAAGAGCTATTTGATTAGTGCGGATGATAATGCTAGAGAAATGCTATTTCTATAGATATATATGGATAAGGAGAAGAGGAAAAAACAAAAAATCTCAAAAGATAACCAATTAATTAGATAAAAACAAGACCTATTTGATTAGTGCGGATGATAATGCTAGAGAAATGCTATTTCTATAGATATATATGGATAAGGAGAAGAGGAAAAAACAAAAAATCTCAAAAGATAACCAATTAATTAGATAAAAACAAGAGCTATTTGATTAGTGCGGATGATAATACTAGAGAAATGCTATAATTCTCTCTCTCTATATATACACACGAAAAAATGGCATATATATGGACCACCCCCTCATTCTAAAATTTAGAAAACTATTTTTTTTTTTTAAAAAAACGAAAACTGAGAACATAGAAACTAATTCTTAGCTTTAGATGAGAGTGTGTAAAGTATACATCTTCTTTTAATTTGAATGTGCATATGTTTGAAGCAAAATGCTAAGTGCACATTCTTTGTGGGGATGTACATCTTATATTTCCATCCATCCAATTAATGGGATGTGATAAAGAATTACTTTAAATGACTCCTAAAGTCACCCCACCCATTAAATGAATGAAATATATAATGTACATCTCTTTCGGAATGTACATATGGCAATGTTCATAATGCTCTAAAAGCCTAGCGCTATTTAGCTAAGTGTTTGTATTGCTCCAACTATTGTTTTTATTTAATTTGTTGGAAATGAAGAGATCTAATAGTACAAATATGATAAGGTTATCAGTTTCGTATGTTTTGATCAATCTTTGTAGATAACAATCCTGATAGTGTTTTTAAATTTTGATGTGCGTTGTAGCATCAGTAATTTTGTATTTTGCATTAAGTTATTAGCAGGCTTTTCTCTCTCTCCATATATATATATATATATATATATATATATATATATATATATAATTTTTTTTTTTTTTAGAGAGAAAGGAGCATACTTTTTGCTTCATTCATTAAAAAAATAAATTAAAATAGTGATATTTATTTATATCTTTTTGAAAAATGCTACTTCTACTTGTACACCCCCAAAGGGGGTGTACATCACACACCCCACCCATCCAACGGGTGGGGTGTGGTGAGGGGTCACTTCACATTTTGTGAAGTGACCCCCCTACCCTTAGATGAGTGGGTGTAAGATGTACATTCCTTTTGTGGGTGTACATGTAGCATTGCTCTATATTTTTCATTAATTTTATTAAATTTTATTTTTTGTAATTTAGAATTTAATTTTAGAAGAAAAGTTAGTTGAAAACCTCTAAAAGTACCAATCAACTAAAAAGAAAATTTTCAGTAAATTGCACTTTTATTCCTTAAACGATGATGTGTGTGGCATTTTTATCATCAAATTTTAATTTGTTATAAATTTAGACTCAAACTTTTAAAATTATCGTAATAATTAAAATTTACAGTGCAATTTAGTTGGCTAAATTATCATGTGTAGATAATACGGAGTAGTAATATATAGTTGATGATGTGGGAGTAATTAAAATATGAGTCCGGCTATTATACTATTAATAGTACTAAGTTATTAGTGCTATCAAGTTTTCTATCCGTATATCAACTCATTTGATCATTTTCATCCGTTAGATTTTATTATTGTCTCAACAACCTATTAAACTTAAGGAGCCCACTATTATATCAACCACACATTTTTTAATTCAGAAATTAAAAATTTAATAGCACCAATAAGTTGATATTATTAATAATATTCCAGCCTATCTCCTAAAATATTATATCATTATATAGTTATCTAAGTTGCACTATTGTGATTAATTATAATAATTTTAATAATTGAAGCTAGAAATTATAATAAATTAAAATTTAAAAATTAAAATATTATGTGCCTTACAATTTAAAGAGTGAAAGCGCAATTCAGCTGAGAACTTTTTTTTTTTTTTTTTTTTTAATTACACAAAGGAGAAAGCTACTCTCATTTGTTTGTTCCGTGAGAAAGAACTAGGTGTGTATGAACGAAAATATATTATATAAAAAATGTTTCATGTATAATCTACTATATATTGAGTGTAAGTTACATACCCCACAATCAAACATTTAATTTTTTTTTTTAAATATGTTGGTATCAAAAAAAATTGAAAAGACTAATTAATAAGTAAATAAGAGTCTTTAAAAAATTAGGACATAAGACATATACTCTCAATGTAAATATAGAAATAACATTGTTTTATATGATTTGATGTTTGCTAGAGAAGGAAGACATTCTCTTTCATTCGTCGAAGGAATCATTCCTCAGAACACAGTTAGTTGAAATAAGATAAGACTCTCTACTCTCTTTGGCACTGAAAGAAGAGGGGTAATTTTATTCTATACTTCTTACCAAAATTTCGATTATTAATCGAAGGCGTCCTAATTTTACGAAAATAATTAATAATAAATGTTTGTATTTATTGAAAATTATGAATCCGTAATACCTGATATTCATATACCTACATATAAATATTCATCTGAATTATGAATATTATCTCACGAGAATTTAAAAAAATGAACCGCGCAAGATGGATCATTCAATATCACAGACACATGTACATGACTCATCACTAAGCCCACACTTAAAACACCCGCTAATATTTAAATTAAATACGCACTAAACCCACTATAATCTTATGAATTATTTATAGCTCTAAACACCTCTTATCATTAATGACATTGATGAAAGGATTCATGATTCTTGACGTTCTTTGTCATTAATGGCATTAATGAGGGGATAATTAAAAAAAAAAAATGCTATGTGTACACCCCCAAAGGGGGTGTACATCACACACCCCAGCCATCCAATGGGTAGGGTGTGGTGAAGGGTCACTTCACACTTTGTGAAGTGACCCCCCACCCTTAGATGGGTGGGTGTAAGATGTACACCCCCTTTCGGGGTGTACATGTATCATTGCTCAATTAAAAATTTGATAGTGAAAAAAAAAATATTATATTGATGAGGGTAAAATTTTTTTTACTGTGTGGCTAAAATTATTGAGCATTTATATATATTAATAAATTTTTAATCAAATATTTTGGTCCAATTAAACGAGAACGGTTCAGCCTTTTTCAGCTTAAGACACGTACGAGAGATGCGGTGTTGTGTGCCAAACTCTTTATTTTACACAGTGAATGCGCAGATTGGCACAGCCAAAAGTATACAGAGCTCCCCTCTTAAGCTGGTGTCGCTGTGCACCGCAAGCATACTAAAAGAGGAAAAATAGGATAACGGCTAAATTTCCTCGGCCTTACGAAAAGAAGAGAGAAGAAAAAAAAAAGATCACGCGTCGCTGCTCCGTCCCCAGATACACACGACTTGAAGAAAATGGGTCAAGGAGGAGAGAACGGACGGCCCAGATTGGCGTCTTCCTTCACGGTGCGCAAGAGAGGTGGTTGAAGTGATAGGGGAAGGGCCTTCCTTCTCCTCCTTCCCTTTATTATTATTATTTTTGCTTTCTTTCTCTGAGACTGAGGGTGAATTGGGCAACAGCTGAAGACGTATGCCACTGCAGCCCAGCTTCCCTTAACTTTCAGAGGGAAGGCAACTAATCTTTTTCTCCTCTTCTTTTCTGCTTCTTTCCTCTGCCCGCCTTCGCTGGAAATCAATTTGGAGAAACTGTTGTGTGATTCTTGCATGCCATCTCGCGGTGCTACTCTTTCTGTTCGGAATTCCTGAGTAAATTCTCTCGAAGGAGCCGGTAAAATTCCCAAGTGTCTTTCTGTTTTAAAAGATATTCGAATATCATAGTTCAAATATTATCTATTGCTTTTCTTCTCGTATCAATTCTTCTTCTTCTTCTTCTTCTTCTTATTATTATTATTATTCTTATTATTATTATTATGAACGGGAAGAGGTACGTGTCTGATAAGATCTTTGTTTTACCTTTGGTTCTCGAGTCAGAGCAGTATCTTATTTTTCTCTTTTTGCCAGAATTTCACATATGCTTTTATAATTTCTGGGTCAGATTTTTCTGCTGTAGATCTACATTTTGCACTTCAGCACAAAGCAGTTAGCTCAGATTGGATCCTTGACTTGTTCTGACTTATTTTGACTGGTAAATTACCATATCAAGTTACAACTACTTGCGAGAAAGCTGATGGTTTTCTTGATCCTGATGCATCTGCAGGGCTTCTAATTGGGGAACTTGAATCTGCATAAAAAATTTAATTGCATTTCAGCCCGAGTGTCTAACTTGGGCACCAGCGATCGAATAATGATACCAAACTCATCAAAATCGACGGCACATGATAGGGACGAAACCTCCGTGATATCTGAGATTGACACAAATGCACCTCTCAAAACGGAGGGTATTGAGAAATGGATGGCATTTCCGACCAAAAGTTCTGAAAAGTATTCGAAGCATGATGAAATAATTGAGGAATCTGATTCGCTGGCAAACAATCAGTTACCAAATCAAAGGGAGTCAGTAGTAAGATCAGAGAATGATAATCTTCGTAGCCGGAGTGCAGGCTCTAGGTCATCAGGTGATGGAACTAAGTTTTCAATGGAAAGAACTTCAGGCGAGTCAAGTTATATGCCGGACTCGAGTCTCCCTAGGGTCTCCCAAGAACTAAAGGATGCACTCTCCACTCTTCAGCAGACATTTGTCGTGTCTGATGCAACCAGGCCTGACTGCCCTATTGTGTATGCTAGTACTGGGTTTTTCACCATGACGGGCTACTCGGCTAAGGAAGTCATCGGAAGAAATTGGTGCGACCATTATCTGCTCACTAGCTTTAGTTCATTTCTAATATATCGGAAATCTTTGGTTCATTTCTAATATATCGGTAATCTTTAGTTCATTTCTAATATATCGGAAATGATTTCAGCTTAATAACAGTAGCAACTGCACTATGAAGATCAGGTCTTTAACCAGAGAGGTGGTTTCACACTGAATAAAATCTAAACACTGAAGGCTGAAAAACTAATCTCACTAGAAATTGAGTTGAATTTTCCTTGCATTGTACTATGATTACTATGTTGACATGACAACTCTGCTTGCAGCCGCTTTTTGCAGGGGCCGGAAACGGATAGACAGGAAGTTGCAAAGATTAGAGAAGCTGTTGACAATGGAAAAAGCTACTGCGGAAGGCTCTTGAATTTCAAGAAGGACGGGAGACCATTTTGGAACCTTCTCACAGTAACACCAATAAGGAATGATAATGGGAAGGTTATTAAATACATTGGGTATGGCTTTTCCTCCTCGGTAATGTCTTAATTGTCTTAAGATACGTCCTTGAGGAACTTCCGAAAAGCAAAAATAAATTTGATAGAGTACCAAAAGTGGTGGCAGAGCATTATCGGAGATGTTGTGAAACCATAAACCTATTATCATTCCTGCAATATTTCAAACAGAAATTTCTTTGACTTTTTAAGAAAAAGAAAACCATAACAGTACTTTCCTGATTTTTAGAAAATTTTGAGTGTCAAATCTTTTTCATATGTTTTAGTTTCAAGTATTGCCTAACTGATAATTATTGAGCCAAATCCTGAAAGGAGCCCCACTCTATTGTATTTGATTTTGGATGCATGCTGCTATTCTATATAATTTCTGATGCTTATCTCCTATACTTGTGAAAGGATTCCTGCTATATAATCTTCTGTATTTAAGCAGTGCATATGTATGTAGTAAGTTACCTCTGCATATTCTGGACAAAATAAACTTGCAACTGTTATGTCCAGAATGCAGGTTGAGGTCACTAAATACACAGAAGGCCTTAGTGACAAAGCATTGCGGCCAAATGCCTTGCCAGTATCCCTGATCCATTATGATGGCAAGTCTATCAGACATACTCTCTCTCCCCCTCCCCTCCCTCCCTCCCTCCCTCCCTCCCTCTCTCTCTCTCTCTCTCTCTCTCTCTCTCTCTCTCTCTCTCTCTCTCTCTCTGCAAATTGATTGGTTCAATGTAAATATATCTATTCTGCTCATAGTAGGCTAATTCTACTATTTTCTCTTACCAGCTCGACAAAAGGAGAAAGCTTTGTCTTCGATAACAGAGGTTGTCCAGACGGTAAGGCATCATCGTACCCACTCACAAATTGTAGCAGAGCATGAGGTTCCTGCAAAGCTCAACGAGCAAGAAAACTTTTACATCGACTCTCCCCTTCAAACACCAGCCGAGCTGAAAAGCTTCAAGTCACCAGGCAGAATAACTCCACTTATAGATGTCAAAAATGAATCACCGAGAATGAGCACTAGAAAATCAGGCCGGTTGTCACTAATTGGGTGAGTTTAAATTGCTTCTCAGCTTCATTGCATTAGGGGGAAAATGTATACTTAATTGTGCTTTGTTATTGCTAAATAATAACAATGTGGAGATGGATCAAACTTGAAAAATCTCTTTATACCATACTAATATGATTGGTATTCCTTCATATCTTTTGAGAAATTTCTATTTCATGAAATCTCAGGGGTTTGTTATTCATAAATAGTGCTACTTTCACTGCAAGGATGGGTACAGTTTAACATATCTCCTTCATCGAAAATATCTTTTGGTTATTTTATATATAAACAACATCTATATGGTTATTTTCATGACATACCACTAAAAGTACAATTCAAAGTCCCAATTCTCACAACTCAAATAACATAATTTGCAATATTTTTTCAAAGTCAGCATACTTTTTAAATGACCCAACAGTATTTCTAAATTTTTAATATTTGTAGACAAGAATTTAATTGCTCATCGGCACGGGCTGTGTCCATTGTGCCATATTGTGCTGACAATATATCAGCACAATATGGTTTCCGTGCCAACAATATGGCTCAAACCCTCTTTTCCTTGAAATTAGTAAGTAGTTACATTAATAAGTGCAAAAAATTTGATAAAAATATATAATAAGCAATTAGAATATATTGGTGCTAAAGAAAATAAATATTTTATACAATAATGTCTTAGGACATAGGTACTTTTCTAAACGGCATATTTCAGCAAGGCACACACCGTGACGCAACAAATGTTCGACACGATCCTGTGCCATGACACCTAAATCCTTGCTTGTAGTATGAAAAAGTATAAGGTGAGCAGCTCCAAGGATCACAAGTAACCACTTGCACAGTTCAAAGGTCTAACTACTGCTAAGACAACCAATTGTAGTTCTTGAGGGAGATTGAAACTGTATCATTAAATCAAGAGTTGCACTTACTAGCAGCTCTCTCATCATTTTTTCCGCGTCTAATCTCTATCACAGCCAGTTCCAACTTCTTCACATTATCACCACTCCACAAATTGTAGCAAACCTCATAATTTGATAATATTTGCTACTCACTTTTATCGTGGTTGAACCAGGAAATTTTTTACTTTTATTATGTATTTTCTTTTTTTTTAAGTTGTGATTTATCTTACACACTGCCATCATTGCCTGCTGTTTGATATTATTGCAACCAATCCTTATGTTATTGTCAAGTGGAACTTCAATTAGGTAATCAGTTTTCCAGTCCCCCTGCGAACAGTGTGTAATCTCTAGTTTCTCTACTAATTCACAGGTTCAAAGGCAAGAAGCGAAGTTCTGTAGGAACTAGGGAATTGAATATTGAGCCAGAGATTTTAATGACCAAAGATGTACAACGCACTGAAAGTTGGGATCATGCAGAAAGAGAAAAGGAGATACGACAAGGAATTGATTTGGCTACAACACTGGAGCGTATCGAAAAGAACTTCGTGATTACAGATCCTAGATTACCTGACAATCCAATAGTAAGAGCAAGTCACATGTGGATAGTCCAATCTTTCTGCTGGATAGCTCAAAACACATATAATCACTTCAATGGCTAGCTTAATGATGCCTTTTGTCATGTACTCTTTTCTTTATAAGTTTTGAAGTATAACAAGAATTCGGGGAGCATTGTTCATGGCAATGAGTTAAAGCTTTTCTCCTGTTCCCATACATTGACTTCTGGAAATGACTAATATTTTGGTCAATTTACTGCAGATATTTGCATCTGATAGCTTTCTCGAGCTGACGGAGTATACACGTGAAGAAATTTTAGGAAGAAATTGTCGGTAAGGAAATGATAAATTTCCAAGGGAACTTAAACCATTAGCCAACACCTGATCTTTGATATAAAATTAATATTTATTGAGTATTTTTTGGAGACATGAATTGGAAGGCTTCATACTGGTAATGAATCAGAATTTTCAAGGTGAAATATTGCATATCATGGTTTCAAGTTTTCAGTAGTCGAGGTTTTTCCATTTCTTTTTCTTGTACAGGAAAACAAGTGTTTGAGATTTACAATTAGTTATATTTTTGATACTCAATCTTTTTATATTGTATTTATTGTTAATCTAGATTCTATAGATTGCAAAATATTCTCTGATTATTGATAATTACTTTCACATTTTCTAATGGACTTGGTGGTTTAGCTCGTAGTTATGGCAGTAATTACTTGTTTCTAATGTACTGTGATTTTCCTTGTATTGCAGTAGAAGATTTTACTCTTTCAATCAATATTCACCTGTATAAAAATAAATTGAATTTATAAATATACTACAGTATTCTTATCATCTCCTTACTAATGTTAAAAAAAAAGCACTACTTTTACGATTTTTCACCAGAGAATTCCCACTTCAACACCTCAAGAACTTAATCTGATATCACCAGACGTTTCTCTTCATCAAGATATGCAACCAAAAACCAAGTTTCTGAAATGATGCTGTTTATATACATTTCATGATTCTTGTATATAACTATTGAGTGACTGAGCTTTACTTTCTGCTAGTAGAAGTATTCAGGACAGCTTCTAGATCAATTTAAGAATTAATTTCCATCTAATGACACTAATGTATTTATATTTTGCTGATATATTAAATATTTATAGTAGGTCTAATGGTGAAAAATTTGGTAGCACAAAATGCTTGGTGCTATCGATAGCATAGTAGCCGGACTCTAAACTCCAGATGTAATCTTCTTGGTACTACAGGTTTCTTCAAGGACCTGAAACAGATCAACGAACTGTTGCAAAGATAAGAGATGCGATTAGAGAACAAAGGGAAATTACTGTTCAACTAATTAACTATACAAAGAGTGGTAAGTTTTGCATTGATTTTATAATAGCTCAAATTCCGTAGCCTCATTAACTCATATAGAAAGGTCAAAATATAAAATCCATCTATGCTTGTATTTTGTGTTGCTTATTATTATGCAATCTGCTGAAAGGAATTAGATCAGTATGGAATGCTACTTCTAACATTAAGTCTTTAGTTCCTTTGGGAATAAAATTTTCTTTTGTTGAATTTGACTCAGGAAAGAAATTCTGGAATTTGTTCCACTTGCAACCTATGCGTGACCAAAAGGTAATTAACAAGATCCTTAGTTTGTGCAATTGTGTTATTTTTTTTTACATACTCTGTTAGCTATCAAAGCTTCAATTTTATTAAAACTGTTGTAATTTCTTCTTATATTGTTAGGGTGAGCTTCAATACTTCATTGGTGTGCAATTAGATGGGAGCGATCACGTTGAACCTCTTCGGAACCGTCTCTCAGAGAGGACGGAGATGCATAGCGCCAAAGTGGTAAATTCCATTGCTATTTGCATACTCCTTTCAATTTATCATTATTCAGAGAATTAGAGTATTTTGCTGTACTTCTCATTTTAAATATCATCTGATATAAAATTGACATTTCTGCAATTTCTAGCGGGAATTGCATAATAATAATTATCATTTAATCTTTTTCAATCAGTTTGTTGTTCTCCACAACTGTTGATGAGATAGGATAATAGGAATCATTGGTTTGTGAAGTAGTATTTTAATGAGATAGGGGTTATTAATTAGTGCAGTGGTGAAATATTGGGCTCAAACTCACAATTTTGGAGGTGTGAGTCTTGGAAGAAGCTACTTCAATGTCAAATATGTTGAAGGGTAGAATATCTCCAGAATCCTTGTAATACACCACTTTGGCGGGGCCATAACTTCTAGGATCCTACAGTGATGGGACCATAATAAGTTCCACCTGCTATTGAATTTGAACCAATGACTCCTGCTGTATGAAAGCAATATTCTAACCACTTTAACTGATATTCTTAAAAGATTATGATGCTAGCTTTGATTTTCAGAACCCACAATAAAAATGGTCTTATCCATCTGTTTATTTGCTTCGGAAACAGCTATGCTAAAAAAGTGACCTAATTTTACGATCTACTGATTTTTGTCCCCTTAATCAGGTTAAAGCAACAGCCGAGAATGTTGATGAAGCTGTAAGAGAGCTTCCTGATGCAAATTTGGTAAGGTACATTTTATTTGGTTTTATGATTGAATAATTAGTAAAATTAGGTTTTCTACTTAGTACTGATGAACAATGGCTAAAATGGTCCTAAAATCTATTTAAAAAATCATGTATAATTGTATCTAAATGTCGATTTGAAATGTTTATGAATGTCAGATACAAGGTGCTTAAAATTTGAAATATATGACTATTTATAACCCATGTATTAGTGCTATTCCCTCTCTGAAACTTTCGTAGTTGATAAATACTTCAGCATATTCACTGTTATAATTGCAAAATAGGGTTTATGTTTCCTTGGGTGAGCTAGAAAGCATACGCTCCACTTCAAATAAGGATTCCATATTCTTATTTCGAAGTGCTATCTAGTCTCAAATGATCATAGGTGTCATTACTGTTTCACCAAAATCTTTCATTTTTTATGCGTGCTTACTTTCAGGACAGTAATGTGCAGTACTACCACAGATTTATCATGTATTAACATCCCTGGAACTAACCACTAGATATTCTATTTTGACAAAAAAGGGTTACTCTATATTTACTGCTTGTATATTACAATGTCTTTGACCTATTACTACTTCAGAGACCAGAGGATCTGTGGGCAATCCATTCCAAACCTGTCTTTCCGAAACCTCACAAAAAGAGCAATTCTTCTTGGGTAGCTATAGAGAAGGTATGTTATATAAAACTTGCTAGATTTAACTGTGACTACTGCTCCAATCACATAAAATTAGGAAGTTCATTCAAACTGCTCCAATAAAATAAAATTATGAAGTTCATTCAAATATGGTACAAGTGCATCTGCCCATGTAGCATAGGGCATCTGAAAGCAGAAAATCATGCACATACACGACATACGTCGTTTTACAGTTTACTTCTTTTCTGGAAAGTCTTCTGAACTTCGCTGATAGCTTCACTTCCTTTAAAAGTTTAGTAGGTTGATGTGGAAAGTTGTAATGTATGAGATTTTTCTATTTTACTTTAAAATTATATGAGATCATCATGGATATATTGCAGAATAATGGCCTTATATGAGTACTGAAATGATTCCTTGCTTATATATGATGAATCTTATTGTATTAGAAAGAACGTGTACGCATTTCAAACCTCATCGCCAGGTTAATTAACAAACTACTCTTTTTGGGGTTCTCATAGGTTACCAGCAAAGGGGAAAAGATTGGCTTGAAGCACTTCAGACCTATAAAACCTTTGGGTTGTGGTGATACAGGCAGGTATAAATATTTTATTTGGATTCACTCTCTAGTCCTAATGGAATCTCTTATACTTTCAGGAAAATGATAATAATAAAAAAAGAACACTTGCTTGGTCATATCTGTCGGATCCTTGGCGCTAACCATTAATTCTAAAAGCTCGAGCTTATTAGAAATACGCAACCAATTCACTTAAAGCGTACAGACACAGCGCTCACGGGTCTCGACCGGACTCAACCCACCTGGACGTTGGGTCTATTGTTGGGCCTCTTGCCGTTAGGTCTATTGTGGACCGCAGCCCCACTCAACTTATTGGGCTCACCCAACTCAACTTATTAGTCTTCTGGGCCTATTGTCACGGGCAGGAAGTTGGACCTATTTTTAACCTATAAATAAATAGCCAACAACCCCCCCCCCCCCAACACCTGCACCGTGTGGGAATCGAACCCGTGCCACTGGCTCTGATACCACTTGTCGGATCGTTGGCGCTAACCATTAATTCCAAAAGCTCGAGCTTATTAGAAATACGCAACCAATTCACTTAAAGCGTACACAGCGCTCACGGGTCTCGACCGGACTCAACCCACCTGGACGTTGGGTCTATTGTTGGGCCTCTTGCCGTTAGGTCTATTGTGGACCGCAGCCCCACTCAACTTATTGGACTCACCCAACACAACTTATTAGTCTCCTGGGCCTATTGTCACGGGCAGGAAGTTGAACCTATTTTTAACCTATAAATAAATAGGCAACAATATCTTAGCAGAACTTTATCATTGTGAACACATCAAACATAAACATATCTAAATGTTATTTGTACTAATGTTTTCATACATCATGTTTTGAGATATCTGTATGACATCAATTACATAAATGTACTTTCATCGATAGATTTCCCAAATTACTGCTATCAAGAGTTTCTAAGGCTTTCTATAGATTCTAATAGTGTTATCTGATGCTCTACAGTGTACATTTGGTAGAGCTACAAGGAACTGGCGAACTATACGCTATGAAGGCAATGGACAAATCAGTAATGTTCAACCGAAACAAGGTGCTCCTGCTTGCCATTTTCTTCAAAACATATCTTTCTTGCTATGAAACTACTCTTGACTGTAGGAGCTATGGCACATTCAACCACAGAACATTTTTATAATGCTATAACGTAGAATGACATGGATGAACTATCACCAAATTGGCTTGTTTACACCATGCACTAACCAAATAGAGGATTGAAAACATGATGAGGAATAAGTCTTCATGAGATGGGCCAACATATGCTAATCATTTTGTACTAATACAAGATTTACAGTTTTGTTTTCTTATATATTCTGTTCCCTTGTTAAGTGCCTGTGTGAGGTACTTGAAAGAAACATCAGTGAATAAAAGTTGGTTCGCCACTTTGTGTGCTCCCCAGGTTCATCGAGCATGCGTTGAAAGAGAGATATATTCACTATTGGATCATCCCTTTCTTCCAACGTTGTACACTTCATTTCAGGTTTACTCTGTCCTTTAATAAGCAACATTGTGATATACCACTGTATGTGCCAAATAAACCGGTTTTCATTCTAATTTGACATAGCTAATCTCAATGTTTTCTGATTATATTTATCTAGCTAAACACATGTTACTGATTATCCTCTTTCTTCAGACTCCGACACATGTATGCCTAATAACAGACTTCTGCCCGGGAGGAGAGCTGTTTGCATTGCTTGACCGGCAACCTATGAAGATCTTCAAAGAGGAAGCTGCAAGGTGCAACCAGAAAGTGGTCTGATGTTATTCAATTCACTAGGTTAATTTGAATAGTTTCTTGATTGATTAATTGAAAGCGGTAATTTCAAACTTCTATTGAGACTTATTGCTGCTAAAAGTGATATATATATATATAGGCTACTATACTATTAATAGTACTAAGTAATTAGTGCTATTATTGTTAGAACTCTTGGATCAACTATTCCACCCGCCACCCGCTAAACCCAAGGGGCTCACTATCATCCTAATCGCACAATCTTTCATCCAAGGGCTAAAAATCTACAAGCACCAATGACTTGGTACTTTAAAAGCATAGGAGCTCAATTATATATATATATATATATATATATATATATATATATATATATATATATATATGTCACGTCTCGCGGTCGAAACTGCGATCCGGACTCGCCAATAGATTCGCCATCTGTACGGGAATCCCCGCACAGACGAAGCGTCTAACCTGTAAAGTTAAATCTATAGCTAAACATATATCAGAGCTGTAAAGAATAAATAGTATATATATGTCACGCCTCGCGGTCGAAACTGCGATCCGGACTCGCCAATAGATTCGCCATCTGTACGGGAATCCCTGCACAGATGAAGTGTCTAACCTGTAAAGTTAAAACTATAGCTAAACATGTATCAGAGCTGAAAAGAATAAATAGCTACAGTGAACCATACACTGAACATATGAATATACATACAAATTCATCTCTCAAAATAAAATACATCAAAATTTCTCAGACTGCCCAGTATCTATACATAAATCCACTGGGTACCTCTAACTCTCTCAGAATGCAAGAAATGGAATTACTCTGCCACGCCTTTACGTCGATCAGCTACCTGCGCACGAGCTGAAGCCGGAATAGGTACCTCTGAAATAATTCACCACAGCGGGTGTGAGAACTACACCAACACGTAGTTCTCAGTGGGTATCGCCACCAAGATCCACGGTATGCCCACTAAGTCTACTGGAGGCAATGAAATAGGTAAACTAGAATATAAAAGCTGATATGAAAACTATCGCTACTATGCCTAAAATGTCATGCTCAAAAGAAAGAAACTCAACAATGAACATGCTATGCATCCACTCGCTCACGAGGTGCTCACATTAACCCAATCTAACTGACTGCCACATCTGGTCCAGTCAAGCTCGCGCCCCCTAGTGTATCAACGTAGATTGTCCAATCTGTCTATCACAATACCACGCAATCTGCCTCATCAGGCTTGTCATCGCATCCGGAGCGGCAACTCGAGGGGAGCGACCCTACCGAGGAACAAGCGTGTCACATCTGGCTCAATAAGCGGCACATGCAGGCTAAAATTCACGATAAAACAGATCGGAAACTCGAATGCCCAAATAACCCATAACTATGTCGAAGAACCCTCCACGACTTAATCTGATAATGCCCAACCCACGATCTAGAGTAAACCCGTCGACAACCATGAAGGACCAGAAAATTCTGAAAAACTGTTGCCTACAACTCCAATCAAACAAAAACAGGCTGTAGGTACAGCCTCCCGTAGCTTTCGTCCCCACATGGAACAATCCTCAATCTCCCATGAAAGGCTCGAAAATTTCGAAAACTGTTGCCTACAATCCCAATCAAATAAGAACAGGTTGATACAACCTCCCGTAACTTTCGACCCAACATAGAACAGTCCTCAATCTCTCATGACACTAGAAACTCATCCAACAGAGCTATAAAAATCTATTCGGCCCCCAGGCGCGAATATACATGCATTCCGAACTATCCGGACCAATCATAATGCTCTCAATGTTTTGAAATAATTTAAAAACAGAATTTTAATTAAAACAGTTACAGAAATTTTTATGAATGTCGAGATGCATCCCGGATGGCAAAAAAACATGCAGTCTAGTGTCATATCATCTCTAGATCATGCTAAAAATAACTGGGGTCCAAGTTTATCATTCTGTAATTTTTTAGGCAACTATCAGATTTTACCAGCTATAGAAATAGCTAAACTAGGCATGCTAAACATGCTTTCAACAGAATTAGAAGGCATTCCATAAAGTTTGAAAGAATTCCAACCCACCTATCAGTATCCACAGACCAAACTGAAGTCGGTGAAGCGCGGAGTCGTTTTCTGTCGAAAATCAGCCGGAATAGCACCTCGGCACCCGGGGGCGCGCCACCTCTGCCAACGCCCAGGGAACTCTCAGCACACTCCACAAGCCTCAAGCAAGGTCCCTCTATGCTCAGGTCAACCCACAGCTAAACTCCACCGAGCCCACAGCACGCACGCTTGCTCTTCGTCGGCTCCGCACAGTGAACGGAGCAACGCCACTCTCCTCAGCCCACACAACACCCAGCTACTCCACTCAGCATAGGGAAGAAGAAAAGAGAGGAAAAACCAATTCCAAGCTAAAAATCCAAAGTCTCGGCCCAAAACCAAAATTCGAGAAAAATCCGCAAAACTCGAAAAAATCACAGGACTCACCTCTGAGTTCCAGTTCTCGCGCGCAAGCTCCAATCCGGGCTCACCTCAACAGGACAAGCTCTCCTCCAAGCTCTCGACCAAAATCCGTAGCTTCGCACCAAAGAAAATCCTTCAATCCCACAGTCACAGCTTCCCTAGTGAGCTCCCCAGGGCAACAATGGTGGCAGCGGTTGAGGGAGGAAGGAGAAGAAGATGATGGAGAGGAAGAAGATGGAGAAGATGGTGGTGGGATATAAAGACCAGCTCCTCTCCCATACTCTGGCATCGCACATGCTGCTCAGCAAGTATGTCGTCGCGTTATGTGGTAAAAAGCTCTGCGGAACATCCAGAACACTATCTTGTCTCGCGAGGAAAATCGCGTTTCGGGCGCCCTAAAACTAGGATCGGGCGCCCTAAATTACGACACAATAACTCTCGGGCGCACCCCGGCCGCCCGCTCCGCTACAGTAAACAGCCCGAATCCACATCAGAGTGTCGGATCCTCTCCTCAGTCCTGCAGGCGCCCTCTCCAAGGGTCCGGTGCTACAGTGCATCGTCACAGATCTCACCATCAGCAAAAAATCTGAAGAAATCACAGCTATCCACTCCTCGACCTGCTACAGTAACTTTCGGGCGCCCGCACCTGAGTTCCGCAAGTTTCGGGTGTCCGGAGCATTTCCTAGGATGCCCGGAAACTCTGAAACAATCAGTTTCAGCTATTTTGCTGTCCCGAGTCCGTTTTTTCACGCCATTTGCGCATCCAACGGCACTCACACTATCCAAGCATCTTCAGATGCTCACATGGGCACACCCGAACAGTTACTTAATCCCAGTACTTTCCAATATATATATATATATATATATATATATATATATATATATATATAGTTGAGCTGGAATGCTATCAATAGCAAACGAGCTCTGTTGCCACCCATTTGTTTTCGATGATAGAGCTTTCAAATCAACGATCGGCACCGTTGAATATGATCTAAACGACTGAAAGTATTTAGAAATCAAATTTCAAATCTTTTTGACATCATTGACCTGATGATCAAAGGGTTGCAAAATTTATAATTTTAATGGTAGGTATGAGTCTTTTACTCGTTTAACGGTATAAAAAAAATTTAAATTAATTAATTTTTTGTTAGAAAATTCGTTAAACTATTTAAAACAAGATGTATACTCTAGATTTTGATTACAAGATTCCTATCATCACTTTTTGAAAAATATTCATTTTCAACCGTTTATTTTTGTGTCAACTTGATAGACAAGAAAAGAATATCGAAAAAGCATGAAATTTAATTTCTAGATAGTTTAAATGGTCTAGATCATATGTAACGGTACTGATCGCCGTTTTGGAAGCTCTATCATAAAAAACAAATGGGTAGCAACAGAGGCTGAATACTATCAATAACATTCCAACCTAGCTCTTTCTTTCTCTTTCTCTCTCTCTCTCTCTCTCTCTCTCTCTCTCTATATATATATATATATATATATATATATATATATGTGTGTGTGTGTGTATATATATGTACATATATATATATATATATATAGTCCGGCTATGGTACTTTTAAAAGCTCCAAACACTTGGTGCTTGTAAGTTTTTCACTGTAAGATTTATTCCTTTGACCAATTCCGGTTTTTAGATCATGCTATTTTACTAACCACTCTCTAAATCCTAGAAGACTACTATTATCCTAACCCTACAAATCTTCATCCAAAGGACGAAAATCCATAAACACCAATGACTTGGTACTTTTAAATGCATGAGAGCTCAATTATATATATATATATATATAGCTAGGCTGTAGCAAATCGATTCGTTTGCCACCCATTTGTGTTCGATGATGGAGCTTCCAAATCGACGATCGACAACGTTGAACATGATCTAGACTATTTAAACTATTTAGAAATTAAATTTCATACTTTTTCGATATTCTTTTCTAGTCCATCAAGTGGATAAAAAAATAAACGGCTGAAAATAAATATCCTTAAAAAAATGATGATAGGAGTCTTATAATCAAGATCAAGGCTATAGATCTTTTTTTAAATAGTTTAAAAAAAATTTCAACAAAAAATCAATTAATCTAGATATATTTACACCGTTAAACGAGCAAAAGGCTTATATCTACCATTAAAATTATAAATTTTGTAATCTTTTGATCATAAGCTCAATGATATCGAAAAGATTTGAAATTTAATTTCTAGATACTGCTAGTGGTCTAGATAATGTTCAACGGTGTCAATCGTCGATTTGAAAGCTCCATCATAAAAAATAAATGGATGGCAAACGGGCCGGTTTGCTACTGATAGCATTTCAGCCTAGCTCTCTCTCTCTCTCTCTCTCTCTCTATATATATATATATATATATATATAGAGAGAGAGAGAGAGAGAGAGAGAGAGAGAGAGCGCGCTAGGCCCTTATGCTTTCGAAAATACGGATGCCTCCGTGCTTGTAAGCTGTTTTCGATAATAAGGCCTCTGATTCGGAGACCGATTCCATTAAATATGATCTACAGTCTTGGAACTATCTAGAAACCAAATTTTATAATTTTTTGATTGAAAGAGTAGTCTCAAAATAAACGGCTAAAGATAAAAATCTCATAAAAAATAATAATAAAAGACTCAAATTTCAAACAAAAGTTTTGATCTTCCTCTTTATGTTAAGTATAATTTTTATTAAAGTTTCATGTAACTTAGATTGTTTTATATCGTTGAATTTACAAACGTATCACATCAGCCGTTAAAATAGTCACTTTTGAGACTCTTTGATCACTTGATAAATGATATCAAAAAATTATGAAAATTTGATTTCTAAATAGTTCTAATAGTATAGATCATACCTAACGAAACTGATCGTCAAATCAAATATGACATCATCGAAAATAATTTACAAGCATGAAGGACTCAATGCTGTCGAAAGCACAAGAGACGTACTCATATATATATATATATATATATATATATATATATATATATATATATACCTCTATATGATTTTCCCTATTTTTTGCCACGTGTCAAATTTTCTTTCACTCTTCTCTTTTTCAATTCTCAATGAATTAATAATAGACTCTTCACATTTCTAATCCCCAACTCTTCTTATTCCTAACTCTTAGGTAGCGTTTGGTTCGGGAATTAGTAAGAATTAGTAGTACCAGGTATAAGTATAAAGTTGAGTATAAGGTAGGATAAATGAAAAAAGTGTTTGGTTGGGATATAAGTTAATATCAGGTATAAGAAAAATAGTGTTTGGTTGGGATTGAAGAATAAGAGGTATAAATAGTTGACTTTTGTGTAAAAAGACGATAATGCCCTTTTCATTTTATATGAGGGTAAAAATTGATAAATAAATATTGTATTATAATTTTGTAAAAAGAATTAATGTAATATTAATAATATAATTAATTAGATAATATATAAAATTAGTGTTAATTAATTATATGAAAGATATTGATTAATATTATACAAAAATTATAATAAATTTTTCTGGTAAGATATATAAATATTGTACTTATCTAGTAATTAATAAATTAAATAGTATATAAAATTAGTCTTAAATATTTATATTTAAAAATGGCTTAATAATATCTAAAAAATATTTATTATTTATTTTATTTTTTTAAAATAATTATTGTAATATCTATTAATTAATAAATTAAATGGTAGATAATAAATGAGTTTTAATTATTTATATTTAAACATTGATTAATATTATGTAAAAAGTGAAGATAGGAGAGAAGAGGAGTGGGGAAAAGTGATGAGGGTAATAATAGAGGAGAGAGAAAGTGTGTTATTCCAAGGGGGGGCTTTGTCCTAGCTAGTACCGGGACAAAATGGAAAAGGGGGGGATTCCAATTCCCCCCCTGTTCCATAGTGTTTGGGTACAAAGGGGGGATATCCCCCTTTGTACCCGAACCAAACAAGCCCTTAATGAATTAATGATAAATTCTTCTCATTCCCAACCTCCAACTCTTCTCACTCCCTACTTTCAATGAATTAATTATATCTCTCCCTTTTTGAGTTCTTTTTATTATTATTCTTCTTCTCTCCCTCTTTCTCTAAGCCTCCTTCCCGTCGTGGAGAACCTCCAAATCTCCTTGCCCTCCTCTTCCTCCTCCTCCTCCAAGATCAAAATCTCCATCGTCCACTTCATGGCCACCTTCGTCCAATCCAACTCTCCGTTTTTGAAAATCTTCCACCCCCGACCTCACCGAAAATCTAGACTCGATTCTCGTCTTCTTTAGCCGCACGGGAGGCATCGCTCATAATCAACTCCTACCTATCGCCGCCACTGCCACCGCGACCGCCATCGCCGATAAGAATCCCCCACTTCTCCGCCTACTCCTCCTTCTCCTCCTCCGCCACCGTTGTCGCCGTCACCGTAGCTTATTGAACGTGAGCTCTCTCTCATTCTCTCTCTAAACTTCATTACATTCCTATATATGTTTTAGATTTTAATCCTGAGTGAATAAATATTCTACTGTGATTAATAAAGTATTTAAAATTTTTCTATATAATTTTTTATTTTTATTTATATTATGAGAAAAAAAATATATAAAAAAAATATTTTGATAATATTTATCCGCCGCATCGCGCGGGTAACTACACTAGTATATATATATATATATATATATATATATATATATATATATATATATATATATATATATATATATAAAATACAAACTATACCTTAGAAAGTAAAAGTAACAGCAGTTTTGAGGTCAAATACCCCTCATGAAACCTATTTATGTACAACAGCACGAAGTGCTTAACAACATATACAAGTTCCAAGTGCATCTACAAGGCGATTTCTACAAAAGGCAGTTTTGTGTGTTTTGGAAGAAATAAATACCGAAGGTATATACACATTTTAATAACTTTATTCGACCTATCCTTCAGAAGGGTTGGAAATGTCCTAAATGTTATAACATGAAATCACAATTCATTATATATGCGAATTATTGGTTTATATGAACCTTCACTCATTTGGTAAGCCAGCATTACCTATACCTTCTATTTTCACACAATGCCTCAATCATGAATCTAAAAACAATTGATTTTGTAAATATCATTGCATATAACAAATCTTACTTTACACAAAATAAAGGAAAGAGAAACAGAAATCATATATTAACCATGTAATATATCATCGATAAAGATTCTTAGAATGGCTATCCGCTACGCAGCTTTGTAGACACACTTTTTTTTGTATGACTATGTTACATTGAGAAACACCTCTAAACTGTTTTTGTTTTGATGATAACTATGGTGATTTGTTAATCAATACTGTATCCCAAATAATTCATGATTTAAAAATTTTTCAGGTTTTACGCTGCAGAAGTTGCTGTTGGCCTCGAATATCTTCACTGCCTAGGTAATGAATTGTAATTTATAGTGCACATGCTAGTGCAGTTTTTCGACCCCCCACACGCACACTGCATATTATGGTAGTAAAGTTTACGTGCTTTTTCTGCATATTTCTTGAAAACAGCCAAAACAGCTTACATATATATATATGTATATATATGTGATTTTCATATAGGAATCATCTATCGTGATTTGAAACCAGAAAATATATTGCTTCAAAAGGACGGGCATGTTGTTCTGACTGACTTTGATTTATCATTTATAACGTCCTGCAACCCTCAAGTAAGTACTCCATTATATTCTCAATTCCTAATAGCTTCTTGATTTTCCAAGAGATTTTTTAAATGGCAAGTTAAATGCACACCGAGTCTTCACCTTCTTATCTTCATTGTTTCTAGGCATTTTCAACTGCTCCTTGAATTTACTGTTTTTGTTGTGTCATGGCCCTAATGGTTGATCATGTGATGTCCAATTTGACTAGCAAAACCTGATACCTTCATAATCTACCCAGAACAGCATCTTCGCCTTGTTATTGAGTAGCACTCACCCCTTTGTTTTACAATGCTGCTTGACTTCCACAGCAACATAGTGTGGCGCAGCACAATGCTTGCAACCTTAAGTTACCTATGTTGTTTAGTAATTATTCTGTGGCGACCTTAAATCACCACAATGTTGCAATAAAAGCAAACATGAAACAACATTGAGCACAGTCACAACAGCCTGTTGCTCAGTGGCATAGTATGCTACAGGCAGGATGGGCTACATGCGGTCTACCAATATACAACTAAAGATCCCAATCTACTAATACCAGCCACCACATAGTAATAACTGAGTAAGCAACACTAGTTAAGTGCGATAATGAATAAATTAATTCATTCTTTCAAAAAATGTTTATTCAAAGTTCAAACATGCCTTAATTGAAATCAATTTAAATCATGCAGAGGCCGTGATTCTTGTGAAATTTTTTACTGCAATGATGATTCCAGAGATGAGTTTGGCATAAAACAATACCTGAATAGCATCTTCCAAGTCAAAAACTTCACTAACAAATTCAAAGACGTATTGCTTACATCCTACATGTCATCATGTAAGTGAAATGAAGATCTCTCAAGATTGAAGAGAAAGGTCAAATAGTGACCATGAAAATGATATATAGATAATAAAAGAAATCTCCGATTGGTATAAAAAGAAGAAAAAGAAAAAAGCCATTAAGATGGACGGAAATAATAGCTTTCTTAAAGAAGACCAATAAACTAACTTCCACTCCTTACTGATGAAAGGAAGAAAAAATTGCTGTTAGTATTCATTTTGGTTGATGACGGAACATCAATGTTACTGTTCTGAACTGAACAACATGAGCTCTTATTCTATATCCAACATGACTCCTTAGTCCTTAATCCTTTTGTTGTCATCCCTGAAGCATCTTGGACATAACATTTATGCATTTCTCCAGTGTTTGATGCTTAAGCATTTGAAAAATATTCAGCATTCTGATTTCACTTTGTAAGCCACTTTCTCCATAAAGTTTCCTTCAATAAAACACATTCCTTTTTCCCTTTAATTTTTTCCTTTTTGCAGGTAATACAGCATGCAACACCATTAAAGAGGAGGAAATCAAAAGATCAGTCTCCCCCAACCTTTTTCGCAGAACCTAGTACACAATCAAATTCATTTGTTGGAACAGAAGAGTACATAGCACCTGTATGATCTTTCTCATCTCGTGATTTATTAGTTATTATGAGTAAATTAGGCTGCAAACACATCATTTCTCTGAACAAAAAAGAAACTAAGTTGCTGCCACATTATTATTCGTTGTTGTCAAACAAAACTTATAAAATTAAGGAAAGACAAAAACATATTGTCATTACGTTATGTATCACATAGTGATGTTCTACCAAATGTGGATGCCATAATCTCCATCGCTTCTCCTCCTTTGCCTTCGCAGCAAAGTCACTGTAAGCTATAGACAACACCTATATATCTATTCAATTTCTCAGGATAATCCGTCTTCTTGCAAATCCTTGTTTCAGGAGATTATCATGGGTGCAGGCCATAGTAGTGCCATCGACTGGTGGGCTCTTGGTACGAATACCAGCAAATTTTTCTTAGGGAAAGCAAAACATACCAGCAAATGGAAGCATTGAACAATTTTCCATCATTGCTAGAAAGATATACCTTTTCTGAAACTTCCTCCATTCAACACATTCAATATCTAAAATTATACCTATATCTCTAGTTTTTATTTCAATAATAATAAACTAACATGATTTTATCAATTAAGAAAAACAGTTTTCATCATCATTTACATTAGAAGGCACACTAGCTGGGAGTGATTATGGAAAACATAATGAAACTCCAATGCAGCTACACCATAATTGCAAATTGTCATCCTAAATTTTTCTTCTTTCACGAAAATGTAAGTTGCTTCAAGTATTAATATTGAAAGGTAAAAATGTATGAAACTCACATGAACTATGGGCTATTTGGATTTGGCTATCCAACCTTTCCAAATTTTGATTTTACTATCCAACCTTTCAATTTATTGGATTTGAGTCGGTCAACGGCAGTTTGATTTCAAAATTTGAATACGTCGTTTATCTTTTTAGGTTCAGTTTGTATACTTCATGCAATTCTCACAACTATAAGTTCATTAAAGTAACTTAAATCCAACAAATTGAAAGGATCGTAAAATTAGAATTTTGAAAGGTTGGATTGCCAAATCCAAATAGTTCATAATTCAGGCAGGTTCCATACAATTTTACCATATTAAAAAACTTCTGAGGCCCTTCTTGTATTGCATGCAAACCTTTTACTCTGCTGGATATACATCTAAGACAACCATAACTGTACATGGTACTGTAAAATGAGGGCAGACCAAAGCCTCATTTAATAATTTTGTTAAATAACTAACATTTCTACAACAAATCTCTTTCAATTTTGTAAGAAGAAACCGACAGCATAGGGTAGAATTAGTAAAATTCTTTACCGTGTCAAAATTTTAAGTATTACTACCATGATTCATGAAACATCATTGCATATGACCAAACTTGTATCCAAGGAAGTGCATGAGATCTTAACTCTTGTTGTGGAATAGTTTCTTATTATATTGTAACATTTGACAGCAGAGTCAAAAAAGAAATATTTTGTCACTAATGATGCACATGGATAAATACCAGCTATTTAAGAACTCACTTTCTCACTAATATCCTTACTGGAAACCAGAATGTGATCTCTTTTGAACTGACTAATAGAAAGCCCACAAGTTGCAAAATCATCTGTCTTTCGACTCACTTTAGCAACATATTCCATCAATTTCTAGAAGTACTGCCCTAAAACATATGAAAACAATTAAATGAGCATATACATTAGCATCTCTCAAATATTGTCTATCAATTTCCAGAAGTACTGCCCTAAAATATATGAAAACAATTAAATGAGCATATACATTAGTATCTCTCAAATATTGTCTATCAACAAAGAGCAAAATGTTTGGCATGCAAAATCTTTGGCATCTCTGAATAATATAATATCTGCTGATAAATTTGCTTTAACCACTAATTATTTTAAAATGCAGGAATTTTGCTTTATGAGATGTTATATGGGCGCACACCTTTTCGAGGAAAGAATAGAAAAAGGACATTTTCCAACATTTTGCACAAGGACCTCACATTTCCAAGCAGCATTCCAGTGAGAAACTTGCGTCTGAATCTGGTTACATTTTAATGGTAGAAGTGCACAGAGGGTGCATAAAACTGATTCATAATTTAGCACTTTTAGTGGTAATGCCTAATGGTCATACCAAGAACCTTAGCCTACATAGTTTATACCGGAAAAACGAACAGGATATTCTGGTCTTCATGAAATTTTTAGCTAGGGAAAATCTGCTAGATTGTTCAATACTTGAAAATCCCCTTTACTCCCTACATAACACTACAATATATGTTGGTTGTATCTTTTTGTCAAGTAACACGATGTAAACAGGAACGACCTGTTCTCTTGCAATTAATACTACAAATTTATGTAGTTTGCAGAGTAATTGAAAACTCAGGCATAGTTTCTAGAATGTTCAATATGTAGTAAAGAGGCTTTTTTTCTACTGGTATGAGTAAAAGTGTGTTTTTTATTCTATGGAATATTATTAATGAATAGATTCCTAGTTGACTGGTCTTTTTTGTTCTTTCTTATTCTGGCCAGGTCAGCCTAGCAGCAAGACAACTAATCCATGGACTGCTCCATAGAGACCCTGCTAATCGTTTGGGATCAAGTACTGGAGCAAATGAGATCAAGCAACATCCTTTCTTCTGCGACATCAACTGGCCACTTATTCGTTGCATGGTAAATATGGTTACTATTCAAGACGTTGGGAACACATTGTTTTCATTATTCCATTTTTTATTACAGTACATTTCCATTCCTATTCCAATTTCCAGTCCTATTTTAAACCAAACGTGCCCTCATATTCAACACTATCTAATAGAGAATCGCATATCTTTGCAGACTCCGCCTCAGCTACATGTTCCTCTCAAACTAACTGGGGAGGAACCGGACTCTAACCTGAAGGATGTACTATGGGATGACGGGGAAATGGTCATTCAGAGTCTTGAAAAAATTTGAGGTGAGGACCACTCTAAAATCTAATTGAATCACAAAAATTCAACTAAATGAACGCCTATCACTGCCCAACCACCAAAAGTAAAGGTGAAAATAGCAAGATCTTTGCCCTGAAAAAACGAAATGAAACACATCTTTGTCTCCATACATTACGTTATTATTATCAGAAAAACCCCAGATCATTGTATGCTTGTATGACTAAAACTATATAGGACATTTTGTAGTAGTCCCTTGAGAATACATGTGTGTCTGCATACACTCTTAAGTGCATATTTGCACTACCATCCTTCAAATTATTGCATATTTGATACTATGTCGACCCAGCATAAGTAGTCTTTTGTTTAACGAAGTTTTTTGTTTAACTATACTTCTGTCCTCGGTAGCACCATGGCTTGAAATGATCTAGGTGCCCCCATTAAGATATTCTTAGTAAACATTAAAAGGTAATTGTACAGAACAGTTTAGCATTAGAAACAATCATTCATTTCTTTGATGTCAAGATTCTCACAGAAAGTTGAACTGAGGAGCATCTATGCATATATAAACTAATCTAGAGGATATAAAACCAAATTTCCACTCCAAGGGGATATGCAAATACAGATAATATGTGTCAACAAACACATGCAACACGTAATTCTGAGTACATGGAACTGATAACACTACACAATGCTAAACATGTGCTAGATCCACGCTTCTCACCAAGATAACATATTATTGCTTACCGATTTAGTCTGGAAATTTAATGGACTGACTATGAATGAGAAACTTGTATTTAATCCAGATATTACTGTTAGCATCACTATGAACCTGGTCAAGGTTTTGTAACAAGGGCATCCAATATGCAAATCAGTATGAGCCTCATAATTACCTTCAAAAGATAAATGTCTAGATAAGATAAGACATCACCTTTGACTGGACTACCCAGCAAGTAGTGATACTTAAGGAAGTTATAGGGAAGCCATAAAGCAACAGCTGAGTGAAATATGATCATGCTTTTCTTTAATACTTGTGTGCAGGCGTTCGACCCACAAGGACTACGGAGTGCTTGCTTTCCTTGTCTCAGAAGGATTCACCCAAATTGGATATTCTACCTAGATAAGCATAAAGGAAAAAGTATCGGTAATTATGTACAGCAGTGAGGAGCAATGTATATTATTGCATAGTTTCGGAAGTGTAAAGTGCAGCCTTGTAATTATTGGGCAAGTAAAGAATAGATCATTTTGAGGTTTCTTTGGAGTGCTTTATCTTGATCTGAGTTGCAATAAAAGAATGAGATACCCTTTCAGCAGGAACCGAGAATGCATAGATGTTTTTGTACATCTACCAGATCTAACTAATATGTTTAATTATGTGTTTGAATACATCGCGATATACAAGGTTTTATCATCCCAAACCACAACTTCAAGGTAGTTGACCAGTAGATGCACTTTAAGCTAATTTATTCTCGGAAGGCGTCTACATCTGACATAGCCACTGTTAGACAAGAAGGATGAAAGGGCCTGAGACAGCAAAGACAGGAGGATGAAATCGGCATGCTTAACAGCAAACAAGAGTACCTTGATTTGCAAAGGTAGCAATACAGAGTATTTATTCAGATTTTTTATGCTGGATTAAGTCTTATATTCTCTCAAACTCAATTCTTTAGTCATGAGTTCCCAATGTGTGTTCCTGAGCAGAGTAAATTTGGAATCCTTGTGAATTGGAGCCTCAATCCATGTCCCTTATCATGCACCGGAGATGATTTTGCTGCTGGGGATCGTATACTTAAGAAATATTGGCTGTTAAAGCTCTCTAACATATCATGCCTTCTGATGATCAGTATTGTAGGGTTAGATGCTACTTGTTCTTCTCTCAAGAGGCCATTATTATTATTATTATTATTATTATTATTATTATTATTATTATTATTCCAGAAGTAACATAAGAGGTGTGTCGATTTACATTATCAACAAAGTATCTATGATCATTATGTCTGCCTGAGAATGCCAGGAAAATTTACAAATAATAAAAAAAAATAGAAGAATCATAAGCATATTCAATCTTTAACAAAGAGGTGACGACGACAATAAGCCATATGAGAGATTCAGCTGATAACATAACATGATTACCATGAAGTGGAAAAAAAAAAAAAAAAAAATCGTAGTAGCGAAGCAAATCCCAAGAAGAAGAATAAGAGTGATCAGAATGGCCTCTGCGAGCTCTTCTTACCAAAGATGGCCTCCCAAACTAGCGGCGAGAAGGGGCCCTTCTTGTCCAAATGCTCCCTTACTGCCTTCTCATCAACAAGGAAGTTCCTCTCGCGAAAACTTTTTACAAGCTTGTCGGCTTTCTCCGCCCCCTTTTCTTTACAGAACCCATTGACCAACCCGACGAAAGTTGTTGCATTCGGAGAATGCCCTGCTTCGAACATCTCCGTGCAGAACTCAACAGAGTCATCCAATTTCCCACCCTTGGACAAGCCCTGTATCAGAACCGCATAGCTGAAAGCATTGGGTACAATCCCGTTCTTTTGCATCTTCCGGAAGATCCTCTTGGCGTCGTCAAACTTAGCGGCCTTGCAGAAGCCCTCCACGACAGCAGTGTAGATGACGACCTCGGGGATGGTTCCCTTCTCACGCATCAGCCCGAAGAGCTTCATGGCTTCTTGAATCAGCCCATCTTTGCAGAGGCCGTCAAGCATGGCAACCGCATTTGGGATGAGGCCCGTCTCCTTCATCTTCTTGAAGACCTCGTCCGCATCTTGCGGAGGAGGCTCGGTGGCCGCAGAATCGGTGTCGGAGAAATTTGCAGGGGGCTTCCGCTCAGCTTCAGCTTCCGTTTTATCACCGGGAAAAGCATCACCGACTTTCAATTTTTGAAAGAGGGTTTCACCTAGTCCGGCACCGCCTTTCTCCCTGGTAGAGGGATCTTCTGACTCGTCGTTGATCTTGATCGCTCCATCACTCTTTACAGCTCCCTTGGATCTATTGGGAGATCTAGGAGGAGGAGGAGATTCTTCTTCTCGAAGTAAAGCTTCGAAATCTTCGTATATATCTTCCTCGCCATCGCCGGCCTTCAGATTACGTCGGAGAGTTCCTGGAGCCTCCTCCCTTCGCTCTCCTCCCGGTGGCGGTCTATTGGGCATTCGGTAGGAAGATGACCTCCGGCTGCCGCCTAGCAGCGTCTCATTTCCGTCCTGGAAATGGGGGAAGAAATCATCTGCCTCGACATCGCGCGGTGTATCCGACCTTCGCTCGCCCCTCAGCGGCCTCCTAGCGGGCCTCGGAGGGCCTTGCTGCGGGTGGGCCAGGTCCTTCACTCTTGCTCTCTCGTTCCCGCCGTCATCGCCGAAGTTGAGAGTGCGGAGGAAGAAATCCTCCTCCTCCTCCTCCTCCTCCTCTTCCGAAGCACCGTCGTCTCTTCTGGTTCTCCTCCCAGGCCTGCTGGGGATCGTGCTGAACTCGGCTACGGGCGGTACACAAGCAGGAAGAAGTGAGCGGGGAAGCAGAGGCGAGATCGACGGGCTCTGGAAGTTACAATCTTTAGGCGAGTGGGAGAGGCGTCTCCATGCAGCCCTTGCCTGCATGGAGACGAAAATCTTCCAAGCGGCCGTTGCCTGCATCGGCTTTTCCTCTCCTTCTGCAAATTTCCCCCTTTTTTTTTCTTTTTTTTTTCCCCTGCTTCGCAGATTACCAGGCGAGGGGTTAGGGTTTTGAAGGTGAAGAATAATACGAAGGGAAAGTACCGATTAGCACTGTCGGGCTTACTATTAGTCTATCCAGAAGCGACTAGCCGAACGATGGATGTGGCCCGTGCTGGGCATTTCCTGGTGCGGTCCGGTATTTTTTTTTAAAAAAAAAATTTATACTATTATATATTTTTTAAAATATTAATTTAAATTATTATTAATTTAATAAATAACTATATTTAATTAAATTAATAATAATAATTTTTTTAAAAAAAAGATTAAAAATATAAATATAGAAAAAATATATCGGCTATGACCGGCGGGCCACCTCCTGAATCCTTTCGGCCCTAGAAAAATGTTGGTCGTGTCGGGCCGTGGACCAACACGGCCCACACATTTTATCCCTAAAACATGGCGTGTTTTCTTTTTTACAAAATAATTTTTATTAATTAAAAAACCAATTAGAGATTGATGAAATATACAAAAAAAAAAAAAAAAAAAAAAAAAGAAAGAAAGAAAGAAAGAAAGAAAGAAAAGAAAAAAAAAAAAAAAAAAAAAAAAAGGGGACCTAAGACGCATGTTTGAAGGGTCCTTCGCCCGGTCATTGTCCAAAATGTAGGCCACATCAGAAGGCCCTGATCCATTCCACTTAAAAAAGAAACAAAGTGGTTTTACCAAATAAGTCAACTAATCAAAATGGATTTTGTAATTTTAAATGAGGTGAATTTTCTTGATGCATCATAGCATATATATCTTGAATAAAGTTTCGCCGAGTCCACGGCAGCTCTAAGACTTAATTTGTAAATCATGGTTACTATTGGATTCTATCATACTTTGCCCATACTCTTGAGTTCCACTGCTTTAAGATTGTTTAATGTGGTTTTAATTTATACTTCCAGAGGAGTGTGAGCTTTACGAACACCTACAGCAATTAAGAAGTATCCACAATCAGTGCGGGCTGACATAACCATAACCTATCTCAGCTACTTATCATCGGAGACACGCTAAAAAGTGAACTAGTAATTTTGAAGCACTGGTCAATCATATTGATAATTCTTTGAATAATAACATGAGTATGGATATCTTTCTTGCTAAATTGTCTATAATTCCGAGCCCTTTATATCTGCCATTAAGTATTAGTAATTAAATTAAGCACGAAATGTCTACCAGTTAGTTAGTTTACAGACCTTTGCCTTAATTCCAACTACCAATCCTTATGCCCCACTAAAAATAAAATTGAACGAGTCATAAGAGACCCATCCCAAGTTGCTATAGCAATTAAGCTTGCATTGCAAATGACGTACGGGCGTACGTGGTCTTCAAGTATATATATACATGTTGCAATAGTTGTAGGGTAGTTAATTGGCAAACGATTCCAACCGAGCTTCCAAAAAAAAAAAAAAAAAACTTTACTCTGTGAAAGCCACATGATTAAATTAGCTTACAAGAAACCTCATAATTATACCCAATTGACTTTAAAATATAAATAAAATCATTGGCCAAAGCCCATGTCCATTGACGGAAAGTATACAGTCGATCATGATCCAAGTTACCTCTCATAGTTAGGTCTAGCAACCTTTTTGCTCCCAATCTTCAAGTCTATATTGATTATAAATGTCGACATCATAAGGTGAGGTACCGAAAATAGTCAAAAATCAGACATGATGGATGTGTCCCTCCTATTGCTGATAAACTATGGCGCATATCATCTCATAGAGAGTATGATGGATGGTGTTCCTCAAAGCCTTGGCAAAGCTAAACCCACTTTTTAATATTGCATTTGAATTTATTACATGGATAAAAATATTTATATTTGAATTTCAGAAGGCTAACCCAAAGAATTAAAAAGATTTTTAGGCCAATCAAAGCATTCTGACCAGTTTTAGGATCACTAACCCAAGGAAAGTAGTAGCTCTTAAGCAACTAAAGATTTTTAGGCCAATCGTAGCATTCATTTCCAATTAATGAGGTGAAGACATTTTTAATTAGTGGACTTTTTCCACAATAGTTCTCTAATCTCCTTAACCAGATGTCTAAATTGTCACATTGTGCCCTTCCAATAATTCCAACATTGAATGTGAAAAAAACTGTGTATAAAAATATAATGACTAGGAGTTCTAACAATAATAACGGAATTTAAATATTTTGAATCAATAGTTTGAATTTAACAAGTTATTAGTGCTTAATTGTTATATTTGACCTTGAGGTCAATTTTCTTGTCCGAATTTTGAAATGTGTCTAATATTGTTTGTTGAGTTTGGGCTGGAGAATAATTAGAGAACTAGACTTAACAAGAATATTATTTCAGGGTCTAAACTTAAAAGGACTAACAATTATAAAACTAATAATTTAGTTTAAATATTTTGGTCAGTAATTAAGATGTGGCTCATATCGTTTAATTGTTGGGTTTGGGCTAGGAAATGACTTGAGAAATGGACTTAACATGAATATCGTATCTAATTAAAGGAATAGGAACTATAAATTAATAATTGGGCTTAAGCATTTTAAATAATAGTTTGAGCCCAATAAGTTATTAGTGTACTTGTGACACTCCCGGAATTTGGATTAGTCCTCTATATAAATGATATAATAGGACTAAATCTCTAACCCGGCTATAGCATTTTGGATGGTAGCAAAATCCAAGAGGAACATGAGAGTTAAGCGTGCTAGAGCTAAAGTAGTTCTAGGATGGGTGACCCCCTGGGAAGTGGGGCGTCACAGTACTGAATCATTATATTTGGTATCAGAACTGATTTGTTAGTCGGAAGTGCAAGAAGGATTTCAAATTGCCCAATAATTTTAGGGTAGGGAATAATTAGATTTCAATAATTCCGCATCGGATGAAAAAAAAAAAAATTATGTGTGAAAATATAAGGACCAAAAATTTTGATAATAATTAACTAGATTTAGCTACTTTTGAGTCAACGAGTTGGACTTAATAAGTTGTTAATGTTAGTGAACTAGATCATTATAAATAGCTAAAAAATTGGACCGGATGTAAAGGTATGAGAACCAAAAACTTTAGTAATAATAACTAAGATTAAGTATTTTAGATCAATATATGGTCTATACCCAATAAATTATTAGTACGACTTGATTGCACCATTACTCGCACCTTAGGAATGGAAAAATTAGAGAAAATGTTATTGGGTAAGGCATGGCTAACATCGATCTGGAATCCAAAGCATTAACAACTTACACTAAATTTAAGATGATTACACAACCTTCAGGGAAGGTTGTGAGTTGTGACTTGGTCATCTAAACGAACTCAAACACTCGTGAGACAAACCCTAATTAAGGAGGTCTCATGTGGGTTCTATCTTCAGTTTAAAAAATGCTAATTTCGGTGTGATCAACTATTCTCCCCTCAAGGGTTTTTGAAAAGATTTTTTTTTTTTCAATTTCAAGTTCTTTTAAAACAAGCACCTGCTTAGATTCTATTTGATTCCGTAAAGGATTGAAATAGACACTACAATAAAATTATGTTATAATAACACATTTAAATATTTTTAAAATTTGAAAAAAAAAATTTACTGGCAAAAATACCGACACTTATTATTAGTGTCGCTATATGTGTCGTCGCTATGGTATATAGAGACACATTATTGTAATGTGTCCTAAAAATGTATCTCTATAATCTAATTTTGAATATAAATGGAATATAGACATTATTGTAATGTATCCCAAAAATATGTTCCTATAATTTAATTTGGATATAGATAGAATATAGATAGAATACTTGCACAAAAGTATTACAAAAATGTGTCCATATAGCCTAATTTTATTATAGTGAGGCTTTTTGTCACGCTCCGGGGTCGAAACTGCGACCCGGGCCCGCCAACAGATCCGCCGCCCATACTGGAACCCCGTATAGACAAAGCGACTAATATGCAAAAGATACTATAACTACAACATAGATATCAGAGCTGAAAAGTAAACTGCTGTAAAATTAAAAATCCAATCACTGTACACTGAAAAAAAAAAAAAAAAAAATACACTATCTATCTCCCAAAAATCATCAATACATCATCCTCTGATACAATATCTAAGAACCCAAACGGAAAGGTAAATTAAAATAATAATACATTAGTGTACACGCTCACAATACAAGTCAGATCCTCACCATACAATAGTCTCTCAAAATAAAGAAAAATCTCAAAAGAGTAAAATATACTAATCTAACAGACTGTACTATAAATCTCCAATCAAGGGGTACAGCTACTCTCCAAAGACATGTAGGAATCTAGCTCGCGACTCCCTCGCCTCGATCAGAAGAAGCAACAACAGCAGAGGTAGGAACTGGCGAAGATGCCTCTGCAAAACTGTCACAGACAGAGAGTGTGAGAACTACACCGTCACGTAGTTCTCTGTGGGTACCGCCATCAAGCCCGACGGTTTGCCCATTAAGTCTACTAGAGGTATAAAATAACAAATGCAGTACTAAAAAGGAAAGGCTGGAAATAACTCTACAGCTATTATGCCACTATCTAAATGCTCAAGGGGTGATACAGATGAAATATGATGCACCTACTAACCCTCAATAAAACAATCACCCAATCTACACTGACAGCCACATAGGGTCCAGTCAAATCTGTGCTCACCTACTGCCATTACATCCATGGAGGATTGGACTTACGTAGGGCGTCCGTGACTGCCTAAAAAAGGCCCAGCCAGAGGGACCGTGTCGACAAATCGCGATAGCAAGTAACAGGCCCAGCTCCGGAGCGGCACTTGAGGAGCGCGACTCCACCGAGGAAAGTATCTGCGCATCTCTGTCGAGCTCAATATGGCTCATGCATGCTATAATCCAAATCCACGACCAACAAGATCGACAATACCCAAATCACATCTCTAACTCACTGGCTGGAAATACTCGACAGCCGGGACCACCGTCAACCTAACGTCTCCCACATCAGGAGATCAAACTCAACATACGAAAACCCACTGGATTGGAGATACTCTACAGCCGACGACAATGAAGGGTTCAAACACCCCGAAAGACTAGTACCCACACTTACCGGTTCTTGACGTTTTAAGTGGTAATTTTAAATATAACGCTAAACTATGTTAAAACACACATTTAAATATAAAAAAACTTATAGCACACGGTGCAAATTCTTCCCAACTGATTAGTGACGACTGAGATCGAGTCCATAGTAAGAGGATCGACACATCGTCCGCTGAGAGGATGGCGACAGATTCCCAGCATGCCCAAGCAATGTTATTGTATCCACAATTTCAGAGCAAGAGAATGATTGCGGCCCACTTCCAGGGCCCAGGTTTCTCCATCAGATTCTGCTCGATCGTGTGCATGTCCTCTTCTCGTCCGCACTTCCATGTTGGGAGATTCCACAGAGAACCATGGCATAAAGCAAACGGGTCCCCGACACACAACGCAAGTAGCTAGAAGCACATGTGTTATATAGCTGGATGTCACAGAAGAAATTAATTACGGAATTCTGATAAAGCAAACATTATTAGGCCGCTGCTCAGGCCCTAACACCTAATTAATTTATCAACCGTCCCTAGTGCAAGTGGCAAAGGGCTTGGTGGTTGATACCCAAGACCCTGGTTCGAAGCCTAGTTGCTTCATATTTCCAGCTAAGTTTATTTAAAAAAAATAAACGAAGCGGTAGCATGCTACCTTTCTCTCAAAAAAAAACACCTAATTAATTTCTTTTTTCTTTTTCTCGTCGAATCTCACGACTCATTTTGTTAAGTTGCTGCACAAGTCAAAACTGTACGTAATGGAATGTTTTCTCAGAAAAATAAAAGAAAAACAGCGAAATAAGACATAGAGGCACTTGAGCTAAAACATTGCGATGGGGAACATAATTTTGAGGAAACCAAACTGGGATATATTACAGTACAGTGCAGTACTACGCACTCGAGCGTGGTAGTCCAACATCTAATTAATAACTGGCCTTTTCATATGTACTCTACATCTTCAATATATGTATATATATATATATATATATATATAGAGAGAGAGAGAGAGAGAGAGAGAGAGAGAGAGAGAGAGAGAGAGAGGTTTGCCCTTTAACTAACGAGCTAATTAATTAATTAAGCTGCGGGCCACAAATTAATACAGGCAGGTAGGTATCCTGATTTATGTTCGAAGGAGGAATATACTCAGCTGTTGGCCCGCGCTCCCCGCCGGATTGATCATATGGAAGGACTGGGAGTCCACCGATCCGACAACTCGTTGGAAACTGGCCCTCAGGTACAAGAGATCTCCATCTCCGGACTTGGACTCCCCGGGGAGCACGCCGGCGCCCACTGACACTGACTGCATGAGCTTGAAGACGGCGGCATCGCCCTCGCTCATCTGGCGCCGCACCGCGAACCCAACCTTGCGCCCGTTGCAGTACATGGACCAGACGGGCACGCGGAAGAGCGAGGAGCCGCCGCCGTATGTGTATGTGTAGGCACTGCGGTCGCACTCGAGGGCGATGCGGAGCAGGCCGTGCTGCATCTCTCTGGCGAGGTAAGCGGTAGGGACGGCGAACTCGAGGAGGAGGAGAGGAGCGGCGGCTCGGGAGTAGGAGCTGTCGTGGAGGGAGAAACGGACGCGGCTGCGGCGGTAGCCGAAGAAGGTACCGGTGAGGGTGAGGTTGGCGGGAACGGCATCGGCGGCCGCGTTATCTGATGCGTAGGTGGAGGATGATGATGATGATGAGGAGGAAGAGGAGGAGGAGGAGGAGGAGAGGGAGCTGGAGGGTTGGAAGGCGCAACAGTAAGGGACCATGCACTCCACCAGGGAGCGCAAGGACCGGCGGAAGCGCACGTCCTTGCTGCAGTCCACTGCGGTCGGCGTGGCGATGACGTGCAGGGGAATCCTTTGACTGCCCAGGTCGACCATCCTCATCTTGTTATACGTGTACATGCGCGGTCTCGAGCTATTTGATCTTTTTTCTGTATAGAGATCAGGCAGGGAATGGCGGTGACGGAGTGGATTTCGGGAGGGGATAGGTGTGTTTAAATAGGGAGGGGACGAAGGATTACTACTTGCACTTGGTGCATCGGTACATCTCGTGCATCTTCATATTATTAGATTCAATTACCAATCGCCTAGGCCACCTAGGCCTTTAGATTCAATACCCATCACCTAGGCCACCTAGGCCTGTTTTGATATTTAGTAAATTTTTTTAAAAAAATCAATAAATTATAATTTTGATTTAAATAAAATAAAAAATTTTGTAATTCTAAAAAAAATTATCTTTTCAAATTTTAAATTGTTTAGATACATATTGGGTAATTCTATAATTTTTTTTTTCAATTTAAAATTATATATATATATATATATATATATATATATATATATATATATATATATATATATATATATATATATATATATATATATATATATATATTAATTTTAAAATTAAAAATTTCATAATTTCAAATTAAAAGTTAAAAATTTAAAATTTAAAATAAAACTTGAAATTTTAATTTTAAAATTTGAAACTTCATATTATAAATTTCATAAGCTAAAAATTTTTAAAAAAAAAATTAAAAAATCAAAATTTAAATTATAAATTTGAACTTTAAAATTTAAAATTTAAAATTAAAATTAAAATTTGTTATTATAAAATTAAAGTTTATTATTTAAAATAATAAATTTTAATGCTTAAAATTTGAAAACCAATATTATAAAATTTAAAATTTGAAAATTAAAATTTAAAATTTAAAATTTAAAATTTTGAAATTTAAATTTTAAAATTTTTAATTTAAAATTTAAATCCTAGTTTTAAAATTCTAAATTTATATTTTTAAATTTAAAATTTTATACAATAATTTTAAATTTAAAATTTTAAAATTTAAAATTTATCGAAAGTGAGGGAGTCCAAAAATAATAGAATTTTTTTCAATAGATTTTATTTTACTTTATTTTATGAAATATAATTTAACTATACTCTAAAAAATATATTATTTTTTTTATGTGTTAAATATTTTATAGAATAATATTTTTATAAATATAGTATAATTTAATTATATTATATTTTTAAGGGTATCCAAACGAGACTTTAAACGAGAAAAGACTGGTTTCACAAAAAAAGAAAAAAAAAATTGTAAACGCTGGATAATTGATTGGACAATAGAACGAGAAAGCGGTTTGAAAAGGACATAATGCATCTGGTTCTAGGCTTCTAGCAACAGTTTCACAATTTATATATGGACACTAGAGAGTAACAGAAGGTATGGAGTACAACAATTTTGTGTTAACCAATTAAGTATGCGTCGAGCAATGATGGAGTAAGAAGCCCGAAGGGGTGCAATAATTCTGTCCACCCATCCAACATTAAAAATTATAATTTTTATTAATAAAAAAATGATTTAATCGAATGCGAGAAAATAATTTATACAGATGACTGAGACTCCAATTAGAATCTTTGGTCAATTCCTAAAAGGAAATATTATGAAGAATTATTTTTGAAATATTTGCACAATCAAAATTAATTTCAATTCACTCTAAATAAAAAATTATAATTATTTTTTATCATTTCAAATTATTCTTTATATGCATATAATTTTATTTGTAATATTTTGTGTAGTGCATATAGTGAATATAATGAGTAACATTTTTACTATAGAGATAAACTATTTGTTCGGTGTGATCAAAATTGGACTGTTGATTGTGCCTAGTCAACGAACAATTCTTGACTTAACCTTCGAAGTGCACTTTAAAATTAAGCGATCAAATTGAGAAAGAATCGGTTCAATCGGATTTTTCTTAATCAACTACGAACTGAACTAAAACAGCATATTCGGCTTAGAGGAGCCAAATCAGTTCTCGATCAAGCACTTGAAAAACTCAGAAAATAGACTCGGCCTACAAAGTCAATAATATTTGTATTGTTTTAATGGGAACTGATTATAAAAATTGGAAAACCGATTACAAAGTTTAGATTGCTCCTTAAAAAAAAAAGAAAATTATACTAGCGAAGTTGTAGAGGAAAACTATAAATCTAAACTAGAAAGTAGTACATACAGAAAATTAAAAGACAGAAATTAGAGTGGTCGTTTCGTTTGATGGGAGAAACATCTATTTTCAGAAAAAAAAAAAAAAAAACGTCTATTTATACTTGTTCCAGCTTCTTTTAAAATTATTCGTCATTTTAAATAATGGCGTATCACTCAATCGTATTTCATTATGAGATTATTTGCCATTTTGAGACATGGCGCATTTCTTGATTGTATTTGGTAGTGTGTTTGGATCATAATCGCGTCGGCCACGAACTCTAGGACCCATGATTTCAGCCATTTTTTTTTTAATGCCTGATTAGTTTCAAATGTTATTCACTCGGATCACTTAGTTTCGAGCATTATCTCCATTTGATTCTTAGCTAGCTTGGTTCATCATGTTGATACATGTGCTATGTTGGCCAATTTATTTATCACATGACGTTTTTTTCCGCTCTAACACTATTCAAATTCAAATAATTTTTAGTTTATCATTTTTCTTCCTTTTCGGTACGGGCTTCGGACAAATTAGCTATAGGATGCGCTCGTATATTTTTTAGATTTTTGTCAGATTTTTGTCATTATGTACCATTAATATGTTAATGTCGTATATAATATAGAAATACATATCGATTAAAATTACTATATATGTGTATATATATATACCAGCACATTAATACCCATCTTTCTTTGGGGAATATGCTCTCAGTTCTAATGACTAACTTTAATTTCCCTAAAAAAAAAAAAAAACTCTAATGATTAACTTGCCGTATTTAAAAATCAATAATAGGGTGAGATGAGTTGCTGGTAAAATCCAGTAAATTAAAACACGCAGAATGAGAAGGAAAAGGTGCATTATTTACGTGAAGTGAGGTGTGAGAGCATGTCGAATGATGGACAGAGGGACCGGCGGAGGCGTGACTGCCGCAGGACGACGAGACTGCAGTCAAAGCTTTGAAACCCCTTTTGTGCATCCAAACAAAGCCTGAATGGGACGAAGGAAAGTCCCTGTGGTCCATTCTCTCTTCTCTCTTTTCCCTTTTGTGCAAAATGTAACTCACCTTTATTCCTCGGGTCTTACCAGTGGAAAAATTAATAGTAACACATGCTCACTATTGTTGGTAGCATAATATCTAAACTATATATATATATAGAGAGAGAGAGAGAGAGAGAGAGAATTTGTATGTAATATTTATAAAAGTATCAATCAATCACTTTATACTCGTAAGTTTTCGTTAATTTTTTTTTTTAATTAACTCTATCTTTTAGTTCATACTATTTTATAAATTATCTACTAAATTCTATAAAGTCACTGTCATCCTAATCGTTTACTATTTTTATTCAAAAATTAAAAATTTATGACTATCAATAATTTTAAAAATATAAAAATTTAATTTTATGTATATATTATAACCTCATCTGATTCATAGTCATGATCAAACTCCCAGCTCAGTATTAATTAGCTAGCAATTAATGAATCGCGCACAAAAGGTGGCTCACGAGTGGCCGGCCACACCCTTATCTTGATTAGCACTGAGCACTGAGGGAAGGATGGTTTCAATTATTCAAGATAACTTTCTATATATATATCACCAATCAGCATCGCAGTCGCATCGATGCAGTGCTGTGTATGTACGGTGTTGTTAACATCAAGAGAGAGCGAGCGGAACGTAACAACCATATATAGGTTCACGTGGAAAGGGATGGATCATCTTCCCCTGCCTGCTGGAGTTTCTTCTTTCCAATTAGGAGTGGTTAACCTGCACTACTCCCTAAACATGTCCGTGTCATGTTGCCTAACAATTGACACTAACCGCCGTGCTAGCTAGTGCCATATCTTAATTTGCCGGGTCTCTTGAATATTCCGGAAGCTAGAGTTACCTTCCATCTAATACTTTTTTTTTTCTTTCTTTTTTTTTTTTAAAAAAAAATGTCATCTACTTTATTATTCAATAAGAAGAAGGATGAGCTTTGCAACAAATTAAATTATATATTGTTCACCAGTTGTGAGACAAACTTCTTTTATTGTTGGAAGATTCTAGCTATTATTTATTTCAACTTAGATTGTTCATCATAGAAAGACAATAGCGGTGAGATATTCATCTCCTTTTAGTATTTTTTTAATTTTTTAAATCCTAAAAAAGAAGGCTTGAATTTTATTATCTCGCTAATCGCGGCTTTCTTTTCTAACAACTAAATTCCTCTTTTGTAACAACTAAATTCTACTCATGGAACTCCTTGTAACATTTGGTTCACTCGCCTATTCCACCAAGCGTAGTAGTTACCTTCAGACATAATTAAGAGCCCTCGCATTGTTTTTCTTTCGCATCATGACGCTAGCTAGCTTTCCGTTAATATATATCTCTTTCATAGAAGGGCCCCAACTGCCCGAGAAGTTTGCTTTCCATGCGGAAGAGGGGCCTTCTCTTCTCCACTCATTCACAAAGGAACAAACTACAAAGGTATCATCTTATATCACTTTTGAAAAGATGCCTCTGTTTTTTTTTTTTTTTTTTTCCCTTTTTATGCTTCTTCTCCTAATATAATTAAGAAAAGTTTCTTCTCTCAGATCCATTGGATGCAATCATGTCGTGCCCCAGTTGGAAGGAAAGGCATTAGCACAAGAAAATGATGGTAACTCAAGAGCAACTGGTCGAGTGCCTTGTAATATATAATGCTGTATACCTGCAAATGAGTGTACTTGGCATTTTTATTCTAAAATAAAAAGGAGTGTACTTCCCATTAATTATACTCTCAAGGAGAAAGGTAGTTAATAGAGTAACTTTTCTTAGAAAGTGGTAGCTTTTGTGTTGTGCATGAGGAATCTTTATATGATATTAAAGTAACATAACTAATTATAATGAACTTTATTTTCATGCTTTAATGATTTGTGATTTTAAAATTACTACCTAAACATTATCCCCCAAGAAGTTGGATTTTTTTTTTTTTTTTTTTTTTTTTTTTTTTTTTTTTTTGAAAAGAGCGCAACCCCTTCAAAAAAAAAAAAAAAAAAAAAAAAAAAAAAAAAAAAAAAAAAAATTGGCGAAGATCATTATTCTTCATTTTGTTGAACGAAACTTCTTCCAATTACTTAATCGCACTTAATCATGTCTTTATGATTTTTTTTTATTCAAAACTTAAACGAAGCCATAAAGGGCACCAAAATACGTAAAGCAATCTAACCATTGGGCTAAAGCACGAAGATTGGTGTACTACAGGATGGCTTCGGGATAATATTAGAAAAAGAATATTGCAAGACTGAAATTAAAATGAAAGAAAATTTAATAAAGCAAAGACTATGATAGAATTTTAATTCAATTTTTTTTTTTTTTTCTGATATCATGTTCAATAATAAGAACAATCACCGTTCTATAAAATCTTGGGCTGTCAAAAAATACTTAATAATATCTTTAATATTTATATATTCAAAAGAGATTGATCCTTTTGGGCAATATGTTGTGAGGGCTAATTCTAAACCAGATTAGATCTAATAGATCTTTTTGGGCAATATAGATCTAATATGTGGAGAAAGAAAAAGAAAACAGATTATCCAAGATTCCGTTAGTGACATTCAGATCATAGTCGGGTTTTTAGCTTCTGTAGATTGATCAATGTTTTTCTTTTTTTCTTTTTTTCTTTTTTTTTTTTTATGGTGCTCAATAAGTTGTTTTCTGATTCTTGTTTATAATTATTAAAAGCATTAATAAGAAATAATTCGGTACTTAATTTTATAAATAAACTAGTGAAGAAGCCCGCACTTCGCAGCGGGTAGAAAATATAGAAATAATTAATAATAATAAAATATTAAATATTTTTTTTTATTTTATTTGTCATATCTATCAAAAGTCTCTTATTATTGACGATAGAAATAAGCTAGCCCGATGACATCTTCACCGGCGAAAGTGATAGTAAAGGTGACGACAATCTTTTCGATCGCGGCGGAGGAGAAAAGAGAGGAAAGAAAAAGTATTATGATGAATTAAATTGAGATAAAAATTACGGACTTAAGCTTCGCTAACAGATCCGCCGCCCATACGGAAAGCCCCGTATGGATGAAGCGTCCAACCTGCAAAAGATAAAACTACGATTATACAAATATCAGAGCTGTAAAATAAACTGCCGAAACATAAATGTACAACTCCAAATAGTACAGATCTGAACCTCACAATACATAAGTCTCTCAAAATAAAACTCTCAAAGTAACTATCTACTATAATCCAGCAGACTGTACTACAGAGCTCCAAAAAGGATAACACTTTACTCCAAGGACGGGTAGGGAATTAGCTCGCGACTCTCTCACCTCGAACTGCTGTCTCCGCTCGAACAGAAGCCGGAACAGCTATCTCAGAAAAACCTGTCACCATAGCGGGTGTGAGAACTACACCATCACGTAGTTCTCAGTGGGTACCGCCACCAAGCCCGACGGTCTGCCCACTAAGTCTACTAGAGGCATAAGATAACATGAAAATTGATATAATGTAAAGATAAGCTGGAAATAAATCTACAGCTATCATGCCTCTATCTACAATGCTCAAAGGGTGATACAGATGAAAACGATGCATCGACTCTAACCCAATATACTCAATCAACCCAATCACAGTGACTGCCACATGGGGTCAGTCAAACCTGCGCTTACCTATTGCCATTACATTCACGGAGGACTGGACTTACGTAGGGCGCCCGTGACTGCCAAAACTGGCCCAGCCAGAGGGACTGCGTCGACAAGTCGTGATAGCAAAGTAACAGGCCCAGCTCCGGAGCGGCACTCGAGGGGCGCGACCCCGCCGAGGAAAGTATCCGCGCATCTTTGTCGAGCTCAATATGGCTCATGCAGGCTATAGTCCAAATTCACGATCAACAAAATCGACAGTAACCAACATCACATCTCTAACTCACTAGCGGGAAATACTCAATAGCCGGGACCACCGTCAACCCGACGGCTCCCACAACAGGACATCAACTCAACATGCAAACTCACTAGCTGGGTATACTATAAGGAAAGCAGATGAGCGTGTAAGCGCATTTAATGCAGCAAAAATAAATTTTATTTATAAATATGATCTAATCATCTATACCTTAACATCATAAGATTTATGATATTAGTATGTATATATATATATATATATATGTATCAAGATCATCTCGTGTGACATACAAAAATTATTATTCTAATCTATATAATTAAAAGAATGGTTAGAATTTCAACCTTTACTGATTACCGAAATTGTCTGTCGATTGATGTTGGATCTGAACTTCTGGTCCTTTGAGCCGCACAACTGTCCGGCCTCTATGTGTATCCACACAAGGCTACTCCGGGACCTGTGTTTCACATAATATAATATCGAAATTCCTTTCGTGATTTCTTGTGTCAATGTAGAGAAGAATTAATCCTTAAATTGTACTAGCAATGGTAAGAGGATTAACTATAATATAGAGACCAATTATTTTAGAGGGACCTCTCTCTCCTATGATTAAAAATAACTCTATATGATTAGGACTTTCTTTCTTTTGTACTTATTTCAAATCATTCTTTTTCTTATCATTGAGGAAGATTACTCTCTTCCTTTTATAAGCCAAAGACTCATAAATAGGAGGAGAGTAAACTCCTCTCATCGTTGTTAAAGAGTAGAGACAGGAGAAGAAACCTCCACCATAAATGAAAAAAATGAACTTCTCTCATTTATTAAGTGGAGAAGAGAGAAACGAGGAGAGGAAGAGATTATCTTTTTTCTTTAATTAATCATAACATTAATAGGGTGAGTGAACACACTAGTTCACTTTCCTTTCTCTTTGATTAATCAACCAATGATTAATTAAATTAAGAGAGAGAGAGAAATAGTTTGTAAGTTTCTTGGTTTCCCTCCCTGTGTGTGTGTGTGTGTGTCTATATATATATATATATATATATATATATATATATATATATATATATATATATATATTATATATATTACAACAATTGTTTTGCTAACCAGCTTAGCAAATAAATTCTTACTTTGTAATTTTAGCAAAATGGTCTCTATAAATTCTCTAAGCACAAATCACACGCAACCTTTATTTTGTGTGACCATATAGGTTCAATTCTACCTAGTTGTAAGATGTGACGCAAAACTCTTTTAGTGTCACCATCGAAACTCCTTTCGATGGACCAAAATATTTTTGACTCTCCCAATTGAGTGTGATTAAATATCTTTAATCACTCATGTGGGTCCCACAATCCACGAGTGACACCTAGCATGTAGTATGTCGCGGCAATCCAAGTAGAATGAATAATAGACTAAACCTCTAGGTGTAGTTACTGTGTGATTAAATCCTTCTATCACTTGTCCTAATTCAGCCGAGGTTATGGATAATTCGTCAAACCCCATTACTCAATTATATATCTTATCTGATCATTAACTGATATATGAAAACTTTTTTTCATAAAATCACACTGCCTTGGCCAAAGACTTTTATATCTTAAAAAACAGATAGTATAGGATAATTATCTCTCTACTGAGGATGATAGATTCCATCTCGACATACACCAATCTCTACATATGATCCACTGTAGCCAACATGTGTTGACTTTAACCCATGATTGGGGTATAAAGTATTTACACAGTCAAACTATAGTAACCCATACGTAAGATAACCGTGGTGCCTCAGGTCAAAGGATCACTCACCCCACTACAGCATGGAACAATTCACCGACGAGTGAGTAGAAATGTTCATTTATAATTGGTCACGCTTAGTAAAAATGTTCTCAAATATTCACCTGTATACTTACTTTAGTGTCGCCACACTAAGGACTTAAGACTCATCATCCCATAGGGGAAGCACAGTATACATTGACCTAACTGGATCTATCACTGCTCTCGTGATAATCCTATGATCAGAAGCATTTAAGAATTAATTACAGAAAAATACATGTCTTAAATTCCTAACATCTTAGGAATATTATTCCTTTACCATTAATTCTAAGGACGATTCATATATATATATATATATATATATATATATATATATATATATATATATATATATATATATATATATATATTTGACAATAATATGAATGAATAAATGACAATTTATTACTTTAATGAAAGATACAAAAATACTAATCCTATAGTTGTGTCACCGATTGGCTTATAGGGCATATAACTAACATATACTCCACAGCCGACAACAATGAAGGGTCCGAAAATCCCGAAAGACTAGAACCTACAACCTAAATCAAACAAGAACAGGTTTTAGGCATAGCCCTTAGAACCCAGATCACTCGAACCCTCCCGGGTGAGGAAGTTTACAGAAAAATATGACATTTCTTACTAAAAACCATTTTCACTCGAACCTCCTCGGGGTGAGGACTAAAAGTAGTTCCTTTTTTTTTTTTTATAAAACCATCTTTATTTGAGAGAACTCATTTTAATAATTTTTAGCACTTTTTAGAAAAAATCATTAAAAATAAGTTTTATTCTCAAACCTCGAAGGGCTAATGCCTTCGCCCAATCAGACAAGAACAGACTCTGACGTCCCTTCGATGTTTGGAAGAAAAATATTGGTTGATTAAAATCATGTGTGTCCAAAAAGATTCTTGGTTCAAGGTCCTGCTATCACTGGTACACCACTGCCACAAACACAGTGACGATAAATAAATCGAAGAACTCAACAACTCGGGACCACCGTTTACCCAAACGGCTCCCGCCACTGGTACAAGACTAGCTATATCTACCAGACTCCACTCTGCCCCCAAGCACGAGTGTAACATGCATTCTACACTAAGAGAAATCCCGACCATTCAGCCCACTACTCGGGCGAGAAAAACACTATGTCCAAGGATAGAATGTAAAGTGTGGATGTCTAAAGCATAAATGAACCTAACCCAAGTGGGGGTTTTCTACTAGTCTGGTTGAACATACATCATATGACAGGGTGCTAGGTCAAGTTCCAATAATAACATTGTTAACACAACAAGGAAGCATTAGCTGACATGATCTCAATAACAATACAAGAAAAATATCATCTCTCTCTTTCTAACATGCTTCCTAACTTCTCTCGCAATCATGCATGCATTCTATTTAATAGAATTAGAGAACCGTCCACCGGTTCTGAAGATGAAACAACTCACCTGAAAGTGCGTGTCGATCCAAAATCCAAACTGAACGTGGATAATCCTCAGGTTCTCACGATTCCAAGGAGTCCAAAAACACCTGAAAACTCCTCCTGAGCACAAAGATACAATCCAAACATCGCGGTAAGCAAAAATCCTCACGATCACAAATCCGTGGAAAGATCAGTCCGAAAGAAGCCAAAATATCACCTACTAGATGATCTCTAAAAATTTCAATAAAAATATGGCTGCGATTCTCGCGAAGCGTAGATGTCGATCGAGTCCTCACAGGCCAAAATCCAATAACCGAGCGCAGAGATAAAAATTGAACAAGCTCCGGGGGTCCAGGAAAACCAGCAGCAAGAAAGGGGTTCAAAAATGCTCCGAATACCCCAATAAAAACCCAAAACTGAGAGGAGCAGTAAACATGGAAAACGAAGATCTACCTCTCATGAAACCGATGCCGTAAAAATCAGCCAAAAACTCCCTCCCGTCAGTCCTGGGGAGCTCGCGGAAGAAACGTCGACCAAAAAACTCGGTGTCCAAGGCGCGTCGAAGCTCGCGATGTCGAGAAGAACGCAGATGGTACAACTCCCAAAAATCTCCGGGATCTCAAAAGTCGAAGAAGACTTGAGGTGGAACTCCCCTGCCGAAAATGGGCTGAAGAGGCCTCAGGAAAAGCCCCAAAAAAAAAGCCCAAAGGGCTATTTATAGTCCAAGTCTACCCAAGGGAGGGATCCGGATTCGGGCGCAAGAATCGGGCGCCCGAATCCAACCCGACCCGTTATTGTGCGCGCCCGAATTACCCTCAGCGCGCCACGTGTCCCGTCCGTGCCCCGCACACCTTACGCACAAGCGCTCGCCAATCGCGGCGCGCCGCGTGGCAGCGCGGTTCACGGCGGGAACCGTGGGCCGCGGTTCACGGCGGCCCAGCCAGGTCGCTGCGCCCGCCAATAAGCGGGCGACACGTGGCCTGGCGGGGTCTACGGTGCGTCGCGCCCCGGTGCGATGTCGCGCGTGCGTTGACCGCCCTATCCGCGCGCGTCACGTGGTCCTTCGGCACGTTCGCTAGTCCCGGTGCACACCAAGTCCCGTGGACCGACCTACCTGCCGCCGCGCCCGCGCCGCCGCGCTCCGCCGCCTGCCCGTCGCAGCCGGTGCTGCCCTAGCCTGCCGGAACAGTAACAAATACCTCGAAATCCGTGTTTTGACATCCGGGCTCCGAAAAATACAAGTAAATAGTCCATTTTCATCGTTTTTGCGCGCTGAGTCCAAATTCGATATCCGTTTTGTCAAATTCCGCTTATAAAAATTGTCGAAGGCATCTAGACAGGTATTCTTAATCTAAATTTCGCTCTTGGTCCGATCTTGAGGTCCAATTTGCGCGCAACCATCTCCAACACATATCTTAGGCCTCTAGAAGCCACAATTCACACCGTAAGACCTTCGCAGAGATCCGGGTCATCACACTATGAGTAAGTGCAAAAACAGAAAAAATAAAAAAGAGTAGAGATTCCGCAGAAAAACTAAGTACTCTCTTATCTCTTTGGTTACTTATTTCTCTGGTTACTTTGGCCTTAGCCAACCCTACTATTTATAGGCTCATATACATAACTCACCTACTAACTCTACACTTAAGACACCCACTAATATTTAAATTAAATACCCACTAAGCTCACTACAATTTTGTGGGTTATTCATGACTTTTAGCATTTCTTGTCATTGATGGCAGTGATGGAGGAAGAATTAAAAAATTTGGACTCTTAGCATTTCTTGTCATTGATGGCAATGATGAAGTAGAAATTAAAAATTTGGTAGTAAAAAAGTAAAAAATTATATTGGTGAGGGTGAAAAAAATCTTGCCACGTGACTAAAATTATTAAGGATTCACAAATGTTAATAGATAATAAAAAAAATTAACTATTAATCAATAAAAAATAAAGTGCCATTTTAAATATCACAATTTTTTTTAAAAAAAAATGATTGATATTCTTTCCGTAGGCATTAATTTTGGTATTAATTTCAAAATTTTTAGAAAAAAACTAATTTAGGCATTAATTCTCTAGAAATATTTAGGAAAATTTGAATATAGGTAAATATTCATATTCAACCTATTTAATATTTTTAAGAAATTTAAGAATTCTTCTAATTTAGCAATTAATTTTGTATCACTACTTAAAAAAAATTGAAATAGGTAAATATTTAAATTTAACATATTTAATATGTTTAATAAATTTTCAATTTTTTTTAAGTTAGACATTAATTTTGTATCACTATTTAAAATAATTTGAATGTGGATAAATATTTAATACAATAGAAATATAAGATATAATTAAAATTTATTATATGGGCTAAATTAATTTATTTTTAAATATTAAAAATTGATCTTTGAAAATAATGAGATCATGTATTATCATTAAAAATTAAAGCTGAAAATAAATTTAAAGTTTAGAATCTAAAAAGTATATGGAAACCTCATATAAATCTAAACAATATGCTGCAATTTAAACTTATGAATGAATAAATTTAAAGTGTACAATTTAAATTTTAAGTTTATAATAAATCTCCACCGTAGATTTTTAATAGAGTAAACAAAATTAGAACCGTAGATAAATTAAATAAATCTATATGGAACAAATCTAGATTATTTATATATTTTATTAATTTCATCCGTCTAATTGATTTAATTTATTAAGTTAGTTTTAATCTTTACCTTTAAAATGGTTCAACTTTTAATTAATTTTTCAAATTTTAGTTTCTTATCTTTTAGTTTGCAATCAGCTTCATGACTTTTATTATTCATTTTAATTTAGTACCAATTATTTTAAAACTAGATTAAATCAACTAGTTCAACCGGTCCGATCATAATCTAGTCCATCAAGTGGTTGGATTCAACCCTTTGAACTAAATAAGGTTAAAAACAATTTTGCATCGTTAGAGATAATAAATATTTTAAAATATAATGACATTTTAGTCGTTAAAAATAATAAATATTTCAAACAAATTTTAAATGTAAAAATTAAAAAGGTTGAGATCAGTGGTAAAAAAAAAGTAATAATTTGTGATGTCAACATATCAGATTTGAGCCAAATTTTAAGAAATCTGAACCCAAACCCAGTTATCAATTCCAAAATTCATGGTGAATTTTAAAAACCCATATCGGAATTCGAAATTGACCAAAAATTCGAAATCTAAATCTAAACCAGAAAACCCAAAATGGAGAGAGAAAAGATTGTTATATAAGATCATGGAGGCAAAATTACTTAATTATTTCTGTCTAAAAAGATTAAAATATTTTTTTTTTGGGATACCGACACTCCTCTTAAAGTGACCTGTTATTGAAGATAACAACTATATATATATATATATATATATATATATATATATATATATATATATATATATATATATTATATATATATGAATTGTAAAATAGGAATGAATGAACTACCATAAAAAAAATATATATATATATAAAAGCATTCCTTTTGATGATAATAATAAGGCTATTTAAAATTTTTCTCTTTGGAACATAGTGTTGGCCTAGAGGGACCGTCATCTTACTCTACGACGGTAGTCGGGATTACGTTGACTCATATTGTTCGAAGTGATGTGAGGCTGGTTGGGCTCAATCACAATCAAAAATCGTTGGTGCTGTGTTTATACGCTTTAAGTGAATTTGTTGCATTTTTCTAGTTGTTCGAACTTTCGGATTAATGATTAACGCAGTCCCGTTAGGTCTAGTCATGGACAAAATGGCTGAAGATTATCTCCGTTATCAGTCTAACGTTATTTCGAATTGACTGATCGAACTGAATTACAATCGAGATCGTGAATAGTATATTTATATATTTTAAATGAGTTTATTGAATTTTTCTAACAATTTAAAATTTTTGAATTAATCATTAGCACATAGGGCATATGCGTCTTCATTATGGTCATTAAGCTGTTCCAATTTAATGCAGCTAATCAGCACAACTTTGAAACTGTTCATCACCTTCTCCTTTTCAAATTGGGTTCGTTTTTACTCTATTCCAGCCATGGGCGATGTCGTGTGGCCGCTCTATATTTGTGAAATTATGGCGCTTACAGTACGCGGTGACATCGTCTAGTTTTGATGCGGCTGCATGGCTTGACCCTATTTTGGATTCTAAGTTGTCTCACTGAAACCAAGTTAATAGAAGAAGATGACGAATAAGATTAATTTATTTCGGATTGGGATTAGTTTTGGATTATGTTATATGTCATATGCAATATTAAATTTTGATAAAAATGTATAGAACTTACATGAACTAGGAATTATTTTTAAATTTATTATTTTATTTTTCAAAATTTTAATTTTATCATTAAATTTTTTGATTTATTTGAATTAGGTTGGTTAACAATACTTTAATTTTAAAATTTAAGTTATTTTTTTACTTTAATAAATTTATAATTGTGAATTATATAAAATATATTATTAAAACTATAAAGATTTACAATAAACTAAAATTTTGAAGTCAAAATAATGTAAACGGAATCAAATAAAAAAAAAAAAGTGAAAAGTTGGGTGATAAAATAAAATTTTTGAAAGCTTAGCTAGTAAAATTAAAGTTTCCATAGTTCAAGATAAATTATGTATATTTTTATCTTTAAATTTATTTTCTAGTTTTCTCCCACATGAAATTTTATTTTATTTACATTATGCATGCTGAATCCACAATTTGATTACCTTTGAATGGGTCAAACTAACTGGACCGGATTTGGATCGGGTCATAGCATACCCAAACCTGGCCCAATAGATCATTGTGCTTCAGCCTTTCGGTTGTGCTTTTATTTATTATATTTTTTTAATTAAGACCCGGTTCAGGTCCAAGCGTAATGCCCATTGCCCATCGGGCCTTATCGAGCCTTCCTTTATTTCTCAAATAGCTAGCACATACATATTTTTATTATATTAAATTAAAATAAAATATTTATTTATTCACTAGACTTGAGTTTAGTCACATTATAAAATTAATTTATCTCTACAACGTTATCACTATCCAACTCAATTTTAAATAATATATTATATATAATATTTAGTCATAACTATATAACTATATAACTATATATTATAATAGCTAGGTAATATATAACTATATATTAATTTATTCTCATACGTCAACAAAATATTTAGTTATATATATAACACATTCTTATACATATTAATATATATCCTTAATAATAATAATAATAATAATAATAATAATAATAATAATATATATATATATATATATATATATATATATATATATATATATATATATATATATATATATATATATATATATATATATATATCACTATAATAAAATTATATTATAGCGACACTATTAAATATCTCTAAAATCTAAACAAAAATACTGCTGACAAAAATATCAACACTTAATATAAATGTCGCTATATGTGCAGTTGTTAGGGTGTATAACGATACATTATTACAAAGTGTTCCAAAAATATATTCCTATAATTTAATTTTGGATATAGATTGGACACTTGCACAAAAGTGTCCTAAAAATATATATGTCCCTATAACCTAGTCTTATATATATATATATATATATATATATATATATATATATATATATAAGTCCCAACAAACTCACTAAATCTTAGGAAACCACTATCATCCTAACCGTACAACCCTTAATTTAAGGATCGAAAATTTATGAGTACGAAAGAATTTACACTTATAAAAGTATAATAGCTCTACTATATATATATATATATATATAGAGAGAGAGAGAGAGAGAGAGAGAGAGAGAGAGAGAGAGAGAGAGAGAGAGAGAGTGTGAGTAGAGCTTATATACTTTTAAAAGTATAAGCCTAATTATGCTTATGAATTTTTTATCATTGAATTTGTATTGAAATTTGTACTATTATAAAATCAACTAAAGACAGAAAACAATAATACAATAGCATAAATCTCAATGCAAATTCAATAATAAAAAATTTACAAGCATAGTTAGACTTGCACTTTGAAAAATATATAAGCTCTACTCTCTCTCTCTCTCTCTCTCTCTCTCTCTCTCTATATATATATATATATATAATTGAACTTCTATTTTATACTTTTAAAAGTATCAAGTAATTCGTGTTTATAGGTTTGAACTTTGGATAAAAAGATGTGTGATTAAAATGATAGTGAGCCTCTCAGGTTAAGCGAGTGGTCGGTTGAATAGAATGATCTAAGAGATGAAATTAGTCAAGAAAATAGATCTCACGATAAAAAACTTACAAGCACCAATTATTTGGTGCTTGTACAAGCATAGTAATCAATATATATATATATATATATATATATATATATATATATATATATATATATATATATATATATATATATATATATATATATATATATATATATATATATATAGGGTTCGGCTACTATACTCTTATGAGTAAAATTCTTTCGTACTCATAAGTTTTTATTCCTTGTATGAAGGAATGCGCGTAGTTTATAGGATTTATACTATTTCACCAACAACCTAGTAAACCCTGGGATGACCATCATCATTCTAACCGCACATTCCTTCATCCAAGGATAAAAAAGTTATGAATACAAAGAGATACTCATATATATATATATGATCCCCCTAGGGTTTACTAGTTTATTAGTGAAATAGTATAAATACTAGAAACTAATATATATATATATATATATATATATATATATATATAGCGTAGGGCTATTATACTCTTATGAGTATATATATAGGAATTTATATTCATAAGAGTATAATAACCCTACGCTATATATATATATATATATATATATATATATATATATATATATATATATATATATATATATATATATAGTAGCTTCTAGGATTTATATTATTTCACCAACAACCTAGTAAACCCTAGGGGGATCATCATCATCCTAACCGCACATTATTTCATCCAAAGATAAAAAAGTTATGAATATAAAGAGATTTATACTCATAAGAGTATAGTAACACTACGTTAATTATATATGTATTATGGTCCCCTTAGGATTTGCTAGGTTATTGAAAAAATAGTATAAATTTTAGGGACTACTATAATACTAACCGCGCATTACTTCATCCAAAGAATAAAAACTTATAAATATAAAAAAATTTTACTCATAAAAATATAGTAACTGTTTCTCCTAAAAAAAAAAAAAAAAAAAAAAGAATATAGTAACTGGACCTCTATATATATATATATATATATATATATATATATATATATATAGTTTTTTTGTTATTTATTTATTTTTGACTGAATTGTCTTTGATAGGTTTTCAACGCCCACCTCGTGCTACAAGGACGTACGGCAAGCATGTCAAGCATTTTCTACGGGGGGAAAACTAGCAGTCGAAACTTAAAATATATTATTTGTTTTATTTATTTTTTTATTATTCAATTATTTGTAATTCATATAATTTTTTTTTTTGTTATTTATTTATTTGTTTATTTTTTGACTAAATTGTCTATGATGGATTTTCACTGCCCACCCCATGCTTCAAGGACGTACGGTGGCAAGCATTTTCTATCGGGGGGAGTAAGCAGTTGAAACTTAAAAGTGAAGTCAGAAATGATTTTTTTTTTTTTTTTTAAGAGAAAAATATAGTATGTTATTATTTTTATTTATTTTTTTAAAAAAATAAATATGGTTGAAAATATAAAATAATTAAATTTGAAATTTAAAATTTCGGGTACCAATCTTTAAGTCTTTTGTTACTTACGTTAAAAATAATCAATGCAAGTCAGGAATATTAGGGGGTGGTCTTGTAAAACACCAAAATAGGTCAAAATAATAGTTCATATTAGTCAAATTTTATAAGTGACAAATAACTCTGTATTTTAAGAAAATATTATGGGAGTGTTTGGATTGTAGTAAAAACTGTAGAAAAATACTTTTGGTTTGGAAAATAATTTTCTATCTATCTGTTTTGTTTTATTGTAAAAGTATTTTTCTCGTGGGAGAAAAAAAAAAAAAATTAAACAATTAAAAAAAAAAAAATCTCCATATCTATTTCCTACCGCTCAAATGAGAAGATTCTTGAAGTAATTTTTTTCTCCAAACCAGGTATTAAGGGCCGGAAAATATTTTTTCAATCAAGTATTTTTATGTAATAATTAATTTTATGTGAAATAACACAGGTTATTAGCTGCAGCTGTTAGTCATACAATCTGAACATCCTTTATTGCTCAACAATCTAGAATTTAGTTTTTTTTTTTTTTTTTTTTTTTTTTAAAAAAAAAAAAGAAAAAGACATGTAAAAAAGATCCTATTACGCTTAGATGCTATTGCTAAGTTCTATGTACAAATAATTGAGAAAAACAGAGAACGACGTATCTAAAAATTCGCAGACTACGACGTATCTGCGAATTTTATTTTGACCAATTCCAATGAAGTTTATTCCCATCATCCTGTCCACCTATTTCTTACCGTAATAAGGCTTGTGTATGAATGCTATGTTATATATATCTTCTTAATTTATTTAAAAAATTTATATATTTATTTAATAAAAAATCTAAATATTTAGAATAAAATATTATATTCGATTTTCAAATTATTTTTTTCAGAATAAAATAATTTATATACCGCATAAATAAAATATGGTATTTCACTAAATTATGAAAATTAAGATTTTTTTGAAGAAGTCTAAAATGAAAAAACAAAAAATCAAACGTCTTATAACTATATTAAAAAAATTTCATATAAAATAAATTATTATTGAATAATTTATTTTGAAATCAAAATAGGAACTAAGTAAAAGAGAGGGAGTAATATATATTAGTATATCCAAAAAGTGAGCACAAATTTTGTATTTAATCCATTTAAGGACCAATCATTTCAAACTAGCATTATCAATTTTTAAAAAAATATTAAAATTTTTCAAAATTATGTTTAAATTTTTGAATGAATGAGTGTATGATCTGCGTTTTAATTTTGGACGAGTAGTCTTCTTCAAACACCGTAAACTTTACATCCTAGCCATTGTGTGATTTTTATTTTTTTATGTCTTGTCAAAAATCATTTTTTTTACTAAAACTCAAAGGATATTTGTGAATCCTTAAATTCTAAGACTGCGCTGGGTAGTAAAATAAGAGAGATCTAACTGTTTCAGAAATAAATATAAAGTACGAAACTAGTTGGAACTAGTGTAAAAAAGTGTTTGATTGGGTATTAGATTAGTCTCATAAATAAGAAAAATTATGTTTGATTTGATAATGAGAATAAGAGGAATAAAGAGAAATAGTTGATTAAAATAATATTTTTGCTCTCAATTATAATAATTTTTTAAAATAAATAAAAATTTTACTGATATAATTTTAAATATTTAATTTAAAATATTTATTAAAAAAATTATTAAAATCTATATTTTATTTGTATATAAAAAAATATTAAAAAATTTTATAATTTTATAATTTTTTAAAAATAAAAAATTTTAAATTTTATAAATTTTAATATTTTAAAATTTAAAATTTTTTAAATTAAAAAAAAAAAAAAAAAAAAGGTGGGACAAGGTTGGGTGTTTTTTAGATATATAAGTAGTATGGGTTAAAAAGAGATATTCTATGAGAATCTCAAAATGTATCCAAAGTATAATTGAGGGCTTAGTTTAGTAAAAATGTAATTGTTTAAGAGCAAAAATTTAAGTGTCGTGGTACGGAGTCGGGCCAAAAATTTGCCGGTACGGTACGACCCGTGTCTGCCGAACAGTGACGGAGAGTGTCAGTCATAGAAAATATATGTATGCCGACACATAATGACATGAAATATATTTTTTTTTAGTAATAAATTTTTTAATTATTTGTTATATATTTTTATCAATTTTTTTTTGAATTTTATTGAGAAAATTAATTAGTAAATTTTTTTTTAAAAAAAGAGGGTTTTGAACTGTGCCATCGATACGAATACTGTATCGATATTTTGTTGGCACGATACGATACAGTAAATACGAACTGTGCTGATAGATACTTAAATCCTTACTTAATTAAGAGTGGTTGTTTTTCTGACAGTACTTAGTATAGTCAGCTAAAAATTTAATGGTTGATATCTAAAATTTTAAATTCAAAATTTAATTATTTTATATTTTTAATTAAATATATATTTTTTAAAAAATTAATAAATTAGATATCTTTCTATCTTTCACTCTTTAGAAATTAGAAAAAAAAAAAGTATTTGACTTAGGCACTGGTATCAAAATATAATTTTCACTGTACTTATTTGTCAAAGAAAAAAAAATAAAAAATTGCCTATAGGAGATTCATTCTTCAACGATAATTGTTGGTGTAATCAAGTCTTACAAAATAGAAAAAAATGAAAGAAAATGAAGAAGAACCATAATTGTTGGTGCAATCAGACAAAATAGAAAAAAATGGAAGAAAAGGAAGAAAAACTATAATTGTTGGTGTAATCAAGTAGGACAAATTAGAGAAAAATGAAAGAAAAGGAATAAGAAAGCTGCAGGCAGGCGAAAAATACCTCCAAATGTAAATACTGTAGTTGTTGTAGCCGTCAAATGGGGCATACGAAGTGGACGTCACGTTATAAAAACATGGGTACGACGTTACTAAAATTTCTTCATGAACAGAATTATTAGTACGTTTTAAGGTACCTACTTGGTACTTTTAAACTTTGAAAGCCTGCTGACGGCTTTCTAACGTTAGAAAGGAGGTAATTTTTTTTTTTTTATAAAATATTATTATTTTAAAAATAATTTTTTAAATTTATTTTTATAAAAAATATTTTATAAATACGATGAATTATTTCACCGTTTTTAAAAATAGACTTTTATAAAATTTTAAAAAAATGGTAAATTGTTCATCGTTTTTAAATGCTGTGAATCATTCACCGCATTTAGAAGACTTAGGTTTTTATAAAAATTATTCACCGCTTTTATTTAGAATTTACAATATCCTATTTAGTTTTATTAAAAAAAATATTTCTAATTTAGCATTCTTTCTAAAAAAAATTCATAATCTAATCTTATTTTGATAAATTAGAAAAAAAAAAAATTTAACTTAACAATATTTATATAAATTTATATGTTAATTAAGAGAAAATTTTAATTTTTTCTTTTTCACAAGGTATTATTATTTTTTTATTTTTATAATCTTTGCATCACTTTTCGTTTCAGATAAAAAATATTACAGTATACAATATTATTATGAAAAATTATTTTATATTATTATGAATATTTCTATAAAAAATTATATATTATGAATAATATTTCATAATATTTTTAAGTAATAAATAAAATAATATAGGTGAACTTAATATTATTTATTTGACCTGGATGGAAATATTTCTCACTATTATTTTATTACTTTTATTTATAAATATTATAAAATTATATTATCTTTATATTATATATATTTTAAATTATTTTTATTATAATTATTAGTATTATTATTATTATTATTATTAAATATTATATATATATATATATATATATATATATATATATATATATATATATATATATATATATATATATATATATCCTATTAACAACGCGGGAATTCTTTTTAACAGTACTGCAATCTCCTGTACGTGTTTGTATTCACAAAAAAAAGGCAGTAAAAGATCGAGTGAAACAGAGGGGAAAAAAAAAGAAAGAAAGAACAAAAATTTGAAGGTCTTGATTCTCATAGAAAAGAAAAAAAGGAAAGGAAGAGGTCTCAGCATTTAAATCTAAAAAACTATAAGAAGAAGAAGAAGAAGAAGAATAAAAAAAAAGAAAAATTGTATCTCAGAGCTTTATTCAGCAAGTTCCTGGATGGTGCCCAAGCCCAACCTTGCTCTGTAATGTGCCCGGCCCATGAATTTCTCCCTCCCCATCTCCTTCCTCCTCCTGATCGTCAAATGTTTAGCACTCGTTCCATGAAATCTATCCGTCTCGTCGACGGGCAAGACTTTAGCAACCCACGGTTCGTGAGTCAAACTCTTCTCCGCCGCGTCAGCCAAGGCCAAGCTGGCCCGAACAGCAAGCGCCGCCATGTCCCGTCCCATCAACGGGCCCCGGAGGCTCCCGACGGGGAGAATGAAGTATAACTGGCCGCGTTCGAGGGATTCCTGAGAACCCAAAGGTGGGATCGGTGCGTCGCAGTCCAAATCGTCGGAGCTGCAGAGGAAGCACGAGGGGTGGCTCCTCCCGAGAACCTCGCACGCCTTCATGTCTCCGGAGTACTCCAGCAGATGCCCATCCAAGGTGATAACTTTGGCCGTAGCTGACTGAATCAGATCACCGATGATTTCAGTACCAGAGGAAGAGGATAAGCAAGTGCCCATATATGATTCCTCTTTTTTTTTTCTTTTTTTTTTTTTTTCTCTCTTCTTTTTATCGATCCGTGGAGATCAGAGAGTAGTGTGCGCATATATTTATAGACACAGAGCTGATAAGGTCTAAGAATCCTATTAGTCATCAAGCTAGAGGGAAGAGGGGAAGGGAGGAGGGTGACGCGGGCGAAGTCGTCACTTAAAACGAAATTTGCGGGGTGGGGTCGGGGGTTGTGTCCTCCGGAGTCGGAGTGAGGAAGAGGGAGAGCTGCGTTTGGGTCATTGCTGACGAACTAGTCTTCGAGAGCTGCCAGGTGGGCTATATTTACCCATATATATAGCTATAGCAATAGCAGAAAAAGAAAAAAGAAAATTCTAAGATGTCTCTTATTAATTAAATTATTTTTTAAAAAAAATTATTCATTTTATCATAAATTTTGTAAAAATATTTTTATTATATATTTTACAATAAAAATATAATCAGCTTAATATAGATGATATAGTGTGATAGCTATATAATAAATTTTAAGAAATACTAGATGCACACGCTTTTAGGGGTACGTGTATATTATACATCCCACTCCATTCTGAATTAGAATAAATTTTATTCGTCACACGATGTGACGAGTGAAATTCACTCCACCCCAGAATGAGATGGGATGTATACTTATATATACCATAAATTTTTTGGATGCAAAATAACCGATGTTGTACTATAGAATTTGTGTACTTGTCTAGGATTGTTTATGCGTCCTTTTTATTTGAACTCTTCTTCGGAGAAGTGGTACGGGCAACTTACTTTTAGTCCTCGTGAGCCGTATAGGGTTGGAAAAGTAATTTTAAGCTTGAAAATAAAATTTTCTTAATAGAATTCTTGATAATATTTTTTATAAATTTAATTTTAATTTTTAGAATTAATTTTTTTATTTTAAAAGTTTATAATCGGAAAAGGCTAAATTTTTTTTTTTAAATCTGATTCTAAATTTAAAATTAAATTTTAAATTTTAATTTTAAGTTTGAATTCAAAATTAAAATTTAATTTTAAATGTTAAAATTCTAAAATTAGATTTTAAATTCATATATCAAAATTTAAATTATGATTTAAATTTTAAATTCAAATTTAATATTATATTATTTTAAAATAAAATTTAGTAAAAATAAATAGTAAAAAAAAAAAAATCAATAGCTTTACAAAATTATTTCAAAAAAAAAATATTTTTCATTTAACATTTTACAGTGCAAATGTGAAGGTCCCTCATTCGTGCAAGTGACTTCATCACAGGTGCCAATTTTGCTCTTAATTAGCACATTGATGCAAGTCAGATTTTTTTATTATTGGGAGAGGTGAATTCTTATGGATCCATCCTATCGCCTGTTTTGAATCTAGCACTACACTCAGATCCACGGATGCTGATCATTATTAGAATAATCCCCCTCCATCTAGTTTTCAGAGTCGATCGAGATTCATGTATTAATAAATTCTTAGATATATAAGTCAAAAATCTTCTAAAAGAAATGCCATTTGATAATCATATATATATATATATATATATATATATATATATAGAGAGAGAGAGAGGAGAGAGAGAGGAGAGAGAGAGAGAGAGAGAGAGCTGGAATGCTATTGATAGCACCAGCCCAACTTTGCCACCAATTTTATAACCATTGGATCACATTGAGATTCGTGGATATGTAAAACCTGAAATTCTTAGATAATGCATTATTTATTGGGCCGAGACCCAATTAAGCCCGCCTCACACACCTGTATAAATTATAATGTTGAGGAAGTGTATTTCTTAATTATATACTAAGCCTGCTGGGCCCATGTTTTTAGTGCAAGAGAAGCCCAGGCTTGGCCGAGGATGAACCAGTGAACGTCTCCTCCATGAGGATCAACCAGTGATTAATTAGCCATGATCTTATTTGGAGTCCATGCCGTTCACAGGTTTCTATTAGTTCCACATGCACGTGCCCATCTCTCTTCTCCTCACGTCCTAACAAATAAATTATAAACATATATATATATATATATATATATATATATATATATATATATATATATATATATATATATATAAAACTTCTTTATTTCTCTCCGTCCGGCCGAACCATTAAATATGCACAAGGAATATATAATTTCAAGCACGTCCTTTCAAATTTTTAAAAAATTATAAATATTATTCCAAATTTATCGTTAATTAGTCAGCAGACACAAAATAGTACAAATAAAAATAATAAAAAAATTATAAAATAAAATTTACTAAATTTATTGTTAAATTCTATCACCATCACCACCATCACCACTAAAATAATAATACTATATTTATAGCTTATATTAAAATCTATTCAAATACTAATCTAAATAAATTTTTATTAATATTTAAATTTTAATAAACTTATCGCAAATATATTTAAATATTAATTTTAATATAACTAAAATTCAACTAAAAATCTAATCAAACTCTAACATTTTTAGACATAAAATAAATAAAGGACAAATCAAAACTGTTTTACATGAGCTGAAAGCACCTCAGAGATGTGCATGCGCAACTAGCGACCACCTTTCACTTGCTATTTAGAGCTGCCACTTACTAACAGGCACCCAAGAAAAGAGGATTGAATAAAGGTTATCAATAAAACAGAGAAACAGATAGAAAGATGACAATCCAAACTCCTCTCTCTCAAGGGAGCAGCCTTACTCTTATAAATTTAGTCCTCTCTAATTTATTCTTGTATTTTTTTTTCTTTTTTCTTTTTTTTTTAAAGTGCCAAAATGAGTCTTTAGATGCATGGAAGCTCTACGGAGATCTTTCTTTTGGAAAGAATGCCCCAGCCACGAGGTGCAAGGAGCATAGATTAGGAAAGGAGGATTGTAATAAGATATTATTTTCTAAACGCGTTTGGTTATGGATGGAAATAAAAATTTTTGTTTTTCTATAATAAGTTAGTATAAATTTGAAGCTACTGTTATATTTTTTTTTTCTAAAATAAATTTGTTCTTACTTGAGAACAAATTTAATTAAAATAAATATAATTTTAATTATTGTATCAACTCTTTAATTAATTTAATATTTTGATTAATCTAATTATTTTATTAACTAAATATCTAACTATTAAATAATTAACTAATTAATTTATTAATTTATTAAATTATTTATGGTTAATTAAATTATTAATTATTTTATTAATTAATATTTAGAGTTATGTGACAGTAGTTAATTAAAAAAATTAAATTATTATTTAATTAATATTTTTATATTAATTAATTAGATAACATATTATTATTTTAAAATTATAATGGTCATCCAAATAAAAAAATTAATTTTATTCTTACTTATTTCAAAAATTGTACCTATATCAGGAATAAGTTATTCTTACTTATACTCACTCGAAGTAAACTAATTCCTAGTGAATAGGAATGACAATGGATACGGATATTCAAAATTTTATTCAAATCAGAATTTAAATGAGGCGGATTTATCCAATACTAAACCGATATAATTTTACATACGAATATAAAAAATGAAAACCCGATGGATTTAGATTGGGATATGAATTTTGTCTATATCCGATCCGAACTCGAATTAATTTTATATTTTATATATATATATATATATATATATATATATATATATATATATTTGATACTATATTTGAAATTGTATTTTAAAGTTTTAAATTTAATATAATATATTTTGAAATAGGGTAAAAAGAAACACTTATTTTGTGTCGGATTTTCGAATTCATATTCGTGTTTTGAATTTTTGGTCGAGTCCAGATTTGGAGATGGATTTTAAAAATTTGTCGAATTCCGATTTGAATTCGGATTTCAGATTTGACGGTCAGATTCAGATTTTAAAACCTCGCTCCGAATTTGATCCGTTGAAATCTTTACTAGTGAACTAAAAGAAGCGTATACTTGAATAAAAAAGGTCTTGGGATCAAAGATATATATGGAGGTGATAAATACGATGCTCTTAATGAAGCGGTGGTGGAGATTGTTTACTAAGACGTATACACAATGAATCAAAATAATTACAGCTTTATACTACATCAGAAGAGTGCTAGCTCCTCATGTAAGGTAACACCTTCAAGCCTCACTCCCAATAGAGGAGAAGTGTCTTGCAATAGAGGGAAGGCTTCATATGCGACATAACATATATTATAAGAGATGGTACTAGCATCCAATTTTGCTTCGATATTTGGATAGGGAATGCTGCTCTTAAAACAATGTTTTCTGATATATATCTTCGACAAGATCCGAAACAAAAAAGTACAGGCCAGTTTTCAATTGCTGGACATGAAAGGGTTAGAGATGGCAGGTTATTTTCTGAAGCTTGGAAATATCTACAAATTGCAATTGTCAAAGGCTCCAGCAATTGATGGAGCTAATTGAGAATGAGAGCGCCTATCGATATCGACAGATCATATCAGGATGAGGTGCAATGGAGGTGGATAGCTAATCACCTATTCTCAGTCATATCCTTTTACAACTTTTACACAGACTAAAGATTTAGGGACCATCTAAACCAAAGTATTTGTATGATTGACTCTCAAAAAATAAGAGTCCCTATAGCAGACATTCAATATAAGCACGGCTAGATTAGCGAACAACTGTGCGTGTTGTGTGCTAACGACCTAAAAATCTGCGATCACCTTTTTTCCATATATTAATTATTTGTTCGATACTTGATTTGTTGCTTAAACCTGCATAGGCTTTTCAACACGCTTAAGAGTATCAGTCAATTTTTCTATCTCTTAGGTTGTGCTTTGCTATTTTTTTTTTTTTACTATATACGTTTTCGGAGGCCTTAATGGATGCTCACTAATTTTTTTTTTACAGAATTAATATGGGGTTATAGTTTAAGTGAAATAAAAAATTCTGTAATTATAAAATTTTTTATAATTTCAAATTTTAAATTTTTTGGATGTATATTGCATAATTATACAAAAAAAAAAATTTCAATTTAAAATTATAAAAAATAAAAAAATATTACTTTTATATTTTAAAATTAAAATTTTCATAGTTGAAATTTAAAATTTAAAATTTAAAAAAAAAAATTAAAAAATCTAAATTTAAAATTTAAAATTTAAAATTAAAGTTTATTACTTGTAAATTAAAGTTTATTATTTTTAAATTAAAAATTTATTATTTTTAAATAAGAAATTTTAATATTTAAAATTTGAAACCAATATTATAAAATTTAAAACTTAAATTTTTGAATTTAAATTTTAAAATTTAAATGTTTTAATTTTTAATTTAAAATTTGAAATTTAAAATTTTATATTTTATATTTCAAATTTGAATATACATTCAAATTTTAAAATTTTAAAATTAAAACAAAATTTTAAAAAATTTTAATTTTAGATTTAAATTCTCGTTTAAAATTTTAAAAATTAAAAATTAAAAATTAAAAATTCTAAATTCTAAATTTATATTTTAAAATTTTAAATTTTAAATTTTAAAATTTATCATATATAGTAAGGGATTTCAAGAATTGTGAAATTCTATTATTATTTGAAATATAATTTAGTTATACTCTAAAAAATAATTTTTTTTATATACTAAATATTTTATGAAATAATATTTTTACGAATATAACATAATTTAACTATATTATATTTTTAGATGTATGGAAACGCTCTTTAATTGTTTTCATTATAAATGCTAAGTTTATTTTCCCACTTCTTTCTAAAAAGAAAAAAAAAATGCGACATCCACGTGTCTAGATGTGATTTGACGAGACCGACAGTCACTGTTCGAACCCAGCCTCCGAGAGCGGAAAGAGTTTCCGCACGACACGGCGTTACTTTAAGGGATAATAATCAACCAGTTTGCAAGCTAACTATACTTATCACCGATCTTAGTCAACATTAGTATTATAATCCAGTCATAATTAACGAGATACATGCGCTATATATATATATATATATATATATATATATATATATAGCCAAATAATAATATGAATTTGCTGCTTAATTAATGCGTACTTTATACGTGGATGGGTCTTTCTTGGGGGGATAAGATCAGATTAATTATTTAATTAAGAGAATAATAATCACACGCAGCAGCAGCAGCAGCAGCAGCGGCATACCATTAAGTGGGGAAAGTGACGGAAGAGATGGGAGGGCCCTCTCGCTCTAGCTCTCGGGATTCCTCACGGCTCTTTTTGAGAGAGAGAGAGAGATATATATATATCTAGAGAAAGAGAGGAGCGAGTGGAGGCGGAAGTCTCTTTCATGGCTTGTGTCGTGTCCACCAAGTCACTTCCCCGATGTGATCCCACCGGATGCATCTCCAGCCGGTCAACACCATCCGTCCAACCAACCAACCAACCAACCAACATTGCATATATATATATATATATATATATATATATATATAATATATATATATATACTCGATCAGTACGAGACCAACATATGTATTATTACCCGCTTTACCCAATCCAACCCAAAGTACCCAAGTACCCAACCCAACCCAGCCGCAGCATCGAAGTGTCAACGGTCAACCATACTGTTTACACAAATCCATGTACAATTAATTATTATACATGCGCCCGACCCACGCACTCCATCATTATTTGGCGGGGTTGCCACGGAGCTGATTACTAGTAAAACTAAAGAAGGCCACAAATATTTAAAGAACCTGCAGCCGCCATAGAGTATAACCCCATTTTTAAGTTATTTTCTACTCGGCAGGAGGAGATGGGAGGTGATGCCACGCATGGATGCAGCCGCAATTAAAGCACACTATAGACACGAGCTGATCCACTAATCGAATTTATAAACAAATAAATAAATAAAAGCGAATCCAATATATATATATATATATATATAAATTGATGATGAATCGATCCGAGAACACCAAATGAAAGGATGAATACTGTGCTCCATCAATGCATAGATCGAATTCTATGTACATATTATATGTATATAACAGTACGTACATTAAATATTGTTTCCTTTTTTATACGACTGGATGCCAACTGTACATTTGAAACACCTACGGCTAAAGACTATAGATTTCGGAAGAATACATACAGTTATATATATATATATATATATATATATATATATATATATATATATATATATATATATAGGAGAGGAGAGGAGAGGAGAGGAGAGGAGAAAAGAAGAGAAGAGAAGAGAAGAGAAGAGAAGAGAGGAAGGCTTGTTAGGGTTCCTTAATTTCCTACCTTTTCTTATAAAACTGATCCTACATATTTAATTAGCTAGTCATCATTAATTTCACCGTATCCTTTACCTTACGCACGTACGTACGGTGCGTATATTTCTAAGATAATTTAGTGTATGTGCATAGCTGGATGCATGTTTGTCTTCCTACATGCATTGGATCTTTCCTTTTTCTTCTCAATTATTTTTTCATCATTCCCCGCTCTTTCTGTAGAAGATTATCTCTTTCTAATTAGAGTGGAGCACGGTGGGGTGTGCCCTTTCGCCTCGACGTGCGGTAGCTGATGATTGGAGGCGTGCTCGGAGAAATGCTGCTTGTCAGGTGTCCTCCCTCATCATCCGACGGCGACGGCGCCACGGGAATCTCAACGGACCGATTAGTGAAGGCCGACGTTCTGCGGACCTTTCTAGGGGTGGACGACTCGTCGGACTCCGATCCCTGCAGCGAATCCCGATTGGGCTTCGGACGCAGCGTGAAGGTCAGCTCCGGGTCGCGCTTCATGCCTCCGAGCTGCACGAGAAAAAGAAAAGATTGAAGAAAGTGCATTTTTAAGTTAATTAGGACACATTAACACTTACGTACTGATCGAGAATTTATACATATATATATATATTAAAGAGAAGGTGAAGTGTAATTAAGATGGTAAATTTTTTGGTTAAGGCCGATACGTACGACCTACCTACGACCTACCTACGCGAGGAATGAAGTTAAGTAGGTGATGGGTTTCACTTCAATCCTAATCAATAGGAATAAGATAAAAGATGCGGAAGAAACCGAAAGCGGGAATCGCGTGAACTCTCCGAGGATAGCGTTATGTAGCTCATTTCAAGACATCAACATGAACTTAAGATTATATAGAACCCGTCGATGCTAAAACCGACATGTACATGGGTGTTTTTTCAAATCCAAAAAAAAAAAAGAAGAAGAAAATAAAATAAAATCGAGTTCATAACACATATGAATGGTCGGTCGATCACATTGAAAGAAGATTCATCACTATCTCTATCTCAAGAAAGTATTCGGTTTCAGTCGACTTGAGAAGAGAGTTCAAAAAAAAAAAAAAAAAAAAAAAAAAAGCGCATTGTCTTGAATTTCAAACAGAGTAAAACTTACTCGAAAGAAAACCAATTTAGTTGTTAAAGCCAAATACACGATCGGACCAAACGAGGAGAAGAAACAAATTTTGGAAGCTGTAATTTGAATGGGCCCCCTATATATAGAGAGATATGTGCAGCAAAGAAGTTTAGTTAATAAACCTTGCACCCGAGGGAGCAGAATCGGAAGGAGTCGAGGAGGCTGCGGCAGCAGATTTCGCAGGTGTTGGTGATGCCCTTTCCGGGCCTCGGCTGCGGCCGCTCATTCAAGAAGACGATCTTGGCGCTGTTGATAATGTAGGTCTGCACGCACGATATGTCTATGAACTTGGACACCTCCGACACCCTGATCACATTGTGGTACGACGATCTCCGAATCTAAAGAAGAAGAAAGCCCAGAGAAATTAAATTGCCAATTCAATTCAAAATCAATTCAATACATGGGTACAAAAACAAAACTAATCGAATCCACAGCAAGCAGGCACAAGTCCGGCAAGAGAGAAGGGGAATTTGAAATGAAAATCTAGTGACCTGAACAAGGCGGTGGTCCTTGTGGTGGGGAAGGCAGTAGGAGCAGAGGGCGTCGCAGGTGCAATCCAGACAGTACATATTGCACTCGCTCTTGCTGGACTCGGCGTGGACCACGCAGGGGATGAAGAACCTCGTCTGCAGCAGCGGCCTCAGCCACGGCGGACCACCCGCGTCCTCGTTCCCCATCCGAAACATCGGACCCACCTATATTAATTGTTAATTTGTTACCCCCACCATCCCCACGCTAGTACTCAAAAACCACCAGGAACAAGAAAGGAGAATATATATATATTTAAAAAAAAAAAAACAAAAAACAAAAAACAAAGTAGGGGGTGATAAAAAGGGAAAGAAGCTTTTACCATAACTTTCTTTTGCTTACTCCGCACAAGGCCTCTCTATTTTGGAGTTGATTCTCGATAGCCAGCTCCTCCAGAGGGCTACCTCCTTCCGATAGAGATAGATAGATAGAAAGATAGATAGATATGCGCTGAAACAAATAGAAGAGAGGAGAGCCGGCTAAAGAAGGGGGATAACGCATTTTATACGCGCGTCTCAGAAACAGGCCGCAGAGGGATGAATCGAGAAACGGAGAATTGGGATTTTCTCAGCATTTGATGCTTTACCTTTAGAAACCTCGAATCGAAGAGGGAGGGTGGAGGAATCCTCGCGGGGCAGAGGAAAAATAAAATAAAATTTTAAAGAGAGAGAGAGAGAGAGAGAAGGGAGCAGGGGAATTAAGAAACAGAGAGGGGAGGGGGTATCAGGTATGGGAGGCGTTGGAGGAAAGAGAGAGAGAGAGAGAGAGAGAGAGAGTGTAAGAGGGCCGAGTATAAGTTATTGGGAAATTTATATTGGCGGTTCGCTAAAACCTAATAGATATGCCGTAGATTCATTTCCGTCCCCTATCCTGTTAACGGTCGATGCTGCGTAGCGTATGAGACTCACTGCAGCGCATCCTCAGCCGTTTGATCTGATGATCAGAGTGCACAGAATGGGAAATTTCTTCTTTTTTTTTTTTTCTTCTTTTCTTTGAGAGAGATACATAGTATTATTTAATTTTTTAAAAAATAAAATAATTTAAATTTAAATTTGAAACTTCATGTATCAATAATTATGTTCTTAGTCAAAATACAATAGACAAAAAACAGAAGGTGTTAATATATGTGTTTTTTCATTGAAAAAATATATATTACAGAAATTGTCAAAATGCCTAAATTTATTCTAAGTAATTATAACTTCATAATAATTAAAAGTTAAGACAACATAGTGGTTGCCGGTTTATGGTCGTAGAATGATACGAAAGAAAAAATTACCCTACTAGAGAATAATCCAACAATAATTAATGACAATTTTTTTTTTTTTTATTTCTTGCATATTATAAGAGGATTAATTATTACTTTTTTATTTTTACGTGATAAGATGCTAGCAGGAATTAATACATTTTAGCCTGTGTTGAGTAAGGCCGAAAAAAAATGCATGCAATCTAGTGTTTAATTCATCTCGTAATCGCTGCAATCCGATAGTAAGTCATGCTAACTTATGATGTTCTTCTTACATTGAAAAATATATAAATCTTATTGATTAGAAGTTTAGCACAAGCTGTACCTTTCTTACAAACCTTGATCTGATCAAATCGCGCCTTGCTCTCTTAATTCTACTAGTTTGTTTCTAATATTCTCAGTTGCACAACTGAATATTATCTGTTTCAACTGAAAACTAGTAGATTTTTTTTTATAGTTTTTTTTTTTTTTTTTTTTTTTTTTTTTTTTTTTTTTTTATAACAGTTGCAGCAGATAATATTTGTATTTTTGGAACGGAGAAGATTAGAGACAAGCTGCCTCCTATGTATATAGCTCCGTTGCTCGTCAAACCTTACCGTCTGTCATATGTCAAATTTATTCGACTCGAGTTTCTAATATCGGAAACCCTTTCCGTTATTTACTACGCCTTGGCCAAGGTCTTCTAAACTCGGTCTCATAAATCACATAGGACTAACTCCCTTCTCTACTAAGGGCGATAGATTCCGTATAGGTGTACACCCTATTCCTACAACGAACCTACTGTAGCCAACATGCACCCACTACAAGGACCCAAATGGCTAGGGACCAAGTGTATGTACAGTCAAACTACAGTAACCCCATTGTGAATAGCCGAGACACCGCAGGTCAAAGGACCAGTCACACTACTGCAACATCGAGTAAGTCACTGACGAGTGAGTAGACATCCAAGTGACTTCTCGTGATGATCACGCTCGGTACCCTTGTTCTCCAACAACCACCTGCACATTCGCTCCAGTGTCCCCACACTGTTGACTCGAGACTCGTCTACCCTAAAAGGGAAGCGACTGTGCACCAATCTCACCGGATCAATCACTGTCCCCGTGATGATCCATCGATCGGGAGCATTTAGGAATTAATCACTAATGATACATGTCTCAAATTCTCAACTCTTGAGAATACGTATCATCATCTTATTAACTCCTTGGACAATTCATGGACACATACACAACACGAATGGAAATAAAAACCCAATAACATTCATAATGTAAAATGTCAAATACAAATTTATATCCTAGAAAGAATATATGTGTCGGCCAAGTTGGCTTCTAGGGCATACATCTAACAATCTCCCACTTGCACTAAAGCCAATTAGCCATATACCTAAGCCCCATCTTCTCAAGGTGGGCTTCAGTCTTCTGCTGGCTCAGCTGCTTAGTCAGTGGGTCTGCCACGTTATCCGTGGAGTCTACTCTCTGCACCTCGATAAATTTCTTTTCGAGATATTCGCGTATAATATGAAATCGTCGCTCTATATGCTTGGACCTTTGATGAGACCTTGGCTCCTTAGCTAGGGCTATGGCGCCATTGTTGTCGCAGTAAAGTGGAATGGCATCTGATGGCATCACACCTAGTTCCGTAACAAATTTCTTGAACCAAAAGGCCTCCTTTGCAGCCTCAGATGCGGCGATATACTCTGCTTCCATAGTAGAGTCAGCGATGATTGGTTGTTTGGAACTCTTCCAACACACCGAACCACCATTGCACAAGAACACGTATCCTGACGTAGACTTTCTATCGTCAACATCAGACATGAAGTCTGAATCAGTATATACTTGTACTTTCAGTTCTCCTCCTCCAAAGACCAAAAACATATCTTTAGTCCTTCTTAAGTACTTGAGTATGTTTTTCACAGCAGTCCAGTGCTCCTCACCTGGATTGGACTGATATCTGCTTGTGACACTCACAGCAAGTGCAATATCAGGTCGTGTACATAGCATGGCATACATGAGGCTCCCTATAGCTGAAGCATAAGGGATCTGGCTCATTCGTTGAATCTCTTCAGATGTATTGGGACACATTTTCTTGGAGAGATAAATTCCATGCCTAAGGGGTAGAAGTCCCCTCTTAGAGTTTTCCATGCTGAACTTCTTCAGCACCTGCTCTATGTACATTTTCTGTGAGAGGCCTAGCATCCTCTTAGGTCTATCTCTATAGACTTTAATCCCCAAAATATAGGATGCTTCCCCTAGGTCTTTCATAGAGAATTTCTTAGATAACCATATCTTAACCGAAGTCAGCATTGGAATATCATTTCCAATTAGGAGAATGTCGTCCACGTACAATACGAGGAATGTAATAGCACTCCCACTAACTTTCTTATAAACACATGGTTCCTCCTCATTCTTAACGAAATCAAACGATTTGATTACGTCATTAAAACGAGTATTCCAAGTCCGAGATGCTTGCTTAAGCCCATATATGGACCTTTGCAGCTTACATACTTTGTGACTTTCGTCACTAGAAGTGAAACCCAAAGGCTGCTCCATATAAATATCTTCCTCAAGAAATCCATTTAGGAAAGCAGTTTTCACATCCATCTGCCAGATCTCATAATCATGGTATGCTGCAATGGCAAGTAGTGTTCGAATGGACTTAAGCATGGCCACAGGCGAAAAGGTCTCTTGATAGTCAATGCCTTCGCGTTGACTATAGCCTTTCGCCACCAGCCTTGCTTTATAGGTCTCTACCTTTCCATCCGAACCTATCTTTCTTTTGTAAATCCACTTACACCCGATAGGTACTATACCTTTTGGTGGATCTACCAAGGTCCAGACTTGGTTGGAATACATTGAGTCAATTTCTGACTTCATGGCTTCCAGCCACTTCTCGGAGTCGATGTCAGACATCGCCTCGTTGTAGGTTTTAGGATCATCTCCATGTTCCTTATCTCCTATGAGGAACATTTCCTCTACTTCCTCTGTAAGAATACCTAAGTATCTTTTAGGAAGGGAGATCCTACTCGATCTTCGAGGTGGATTAGGTACTACATGTACTGGCTCAGCATGAATAGGTTCCGTAGGTTTTGGGACTCGTTGCTCTTCAGAGACTCTCTCTTCGAGCTCAATTTTTCTCCCACTTACTACTTCTTGAATAAACTGTTTTTCCAAGAAAGTAGCGTGTCGACTCACAACTATATTGTGATCCTTTGGGATGTAAAAATAGTAACCTAAAGATTCTTTAGGATACCCTATAAAATGAGCCCTTTCTGACCTAGCCTCTAACTTGTCCGCCTGTAGTCGCTTGACATGGGCCGAACATCCCCAAATCTTAATATGACTAAGACTTGGTTTCTTACCATGCCACATCTCATAAGGCGTGGTAAGAACGGATTTAGAGGGAATCCTATTCAGTAGGTAGGCTGCGGTAAGCAAAGTATGTCCCCAAAGAAATAAAGGAAGATCAGTGAAACTCATCATGGATCGAACCATATCTAATAAAGTTCGATTTCTCCGTTCTGACACTCCGTTGAGTTGAGGTGTTCCAGGAGGAGTCCATTGTGAGACTATGCCGTTTTCTTTGAGATAGTTTAGGAACTCCCCACTAAGGTATTCTCCCCCTCGATCTGATCGAAGAGCCTTGATGGGTTTTCCAGTTTGCTTCTCTACTTCACATCTGAATTCTTTGAACTTTTCAAAAGCTTCAGATTTGTGTCTCATAAGATAGACATATCCATACCGTGAATAATCATCGGTAAAAGTTATGAAGTAGAGATAACCACCCCTGGCTTGCACATCAAATGGGCCACACACATCAGTGTGTACCAAGGCAAGTATCTCAGTGGCCCTTTCCCCTTGTCCTACAAAAGGTAATTTGGTCATTTTTCCATGAAGGCAGGATTCACAGACTGGATAAGACTCAGAAGTCAATGGGCCCAGAAGCCCATCTTTCTCCAATCTGTTAATCCTTTCCTCTCCAATATGACCAAGCCTTAGGTGCCACATATACTTTAGGTTTATCTCTTCTCTAGGTCTCTTAGACCCAACGGCACTCACTTCCTGCTCGGAAATATTTACAGATACATCCATATGTAAATGGTAAAGACTGTCTATCATAAAACCACGACCAACAATTTTATTTCTAAAATAAATTGTGCAGTAGTCTTTATCAAAATTAAAAATATAATCGTCCTGTGCTAAAGAAGAAACAGAAATCAAATTCCTGCTAGCAGCAGGCACATAATAACAGTCTTTAAGTAATAAAATATGTCCTAACGGTAATCGCAGAGGATAGGTGCCAGTAGCCACAGCAGCAACTCTGATCCGTTGCCAACCCGTAGGGTAACTTCACCTTCTCTCAGCCCTTAATTCTCTTAGACTGCATTGAAGTACACAAACATCGACGAGGACGTAGCAACTTAGTTTATTATCGTCATCCAAGATAGACGGTGTGGATGGTTTGGGGAGGGTTTCTGGTCGAGAACATAACATAAGCTTTTCAGAACTCAAAACTATTTTTAAGTTCCTAAGCCTCTTTATATCATTGTTCCGGTTAAGCGGTTAGTTTCGAGTGCGAGAAAGAGAGCATTGGAAGCGGACATTTTGTTCTGCAGAGGTAAAGATTCAAATTAGATATTTGTATTTGTTTTCAAAATTTTGTTTTTAGGGATATTTTTAAAAACAAACGTTAACCTCCCACTATTTCCTCGAGTCTCTTACACTCCTCGGTAGAGAAACGGAAACCCAACGCGATAAGGGTTTCAAGTGGGTACTACGGTCCCACCAGTTTACCGCACCACCTCACCTGACAGATATTGGTGACACGAAAACCAATGAGTGGACAACTCTTGTCCAATGCTTCTTAAGCAAATTGCAGCGATATTCGATCTCTAAGTCCTGTAGGCCTCACCTGACAGATATTGGCCTCATTCTTTAGTTAAGTCAGACCCACCGTTCAAACGCGTAAGCAAAGCCGTCATTGGGTCCCTCACCTGACAGATATTGGGCCCAACCCCATCTTTACTCCGCAGCATCTTATGCTAATAGAGTGGTTGCGCCTTTCCAATGCAACTGACCACTGTAACCAGCCGTGCCAATCAACACCAGAAAAGACGCCCGCACTTCTACAACGGTGGAAGACCGCTCGACTTAATATTTATGAGGAGATTTGTATTTAGGTCTCATATTTAATTTTATTTATTTACATCTCATGCAAATAAAGATAAACTGCACATAAAAATATAATGCAACCGGTGATGATCATGGATCTAAAAAGAAGATTCGTGCTCGAGCCACTGAGCTGGAATCGGGGTCTAGGGGTCATAAATACAAGCACACGCACGTCATTGGTTTGATCGTCTTCAACTTCTTGATCCAATCCGGAGCTACAACTTGATTCGATCACCATCAACCCCTTGATTCGACCGCTATCAAGTGCTCGTCTCGATCTGGGCTTGTTGTGTGCTAACGGCTTCCCACCAATCAACCAATGACGTACAACCATACATAATACAACCCAATTAAAGAATAAAATAACTTTTATCTCTAATCTATTGAGACACGCAGGTCTCTAAATAAAATTGGCTCGTGCTCGCAGGCACCCAAACAGCCCTAACACAGAGTCCTTAATTTAAACAAATTTAAAATTACAGGATTCCGCATACACATCATACATCACATGTCCATACAAAATAAATTGGTTGCTATCCATGATCATCACCCATATGTATCTCATACATCACAATCATAATAATTAATTTTGGATATTTTAATTAACCGTTTACCAATTATCCAGAAAAATAGGTGATCAAATCACCATAACGATACGATCTCATCAATCGTTTGATTTAACTAAACAGTTAATTCATACAATTTTGATCAATATTTTAATCCGCAAAAATATCTATTGATCTCATCAATAATTCACATCTTATGTGAAAACAAAAACTATATAAAATTTGATCTCATCAATTTTACGATAAAATAAATTGATCTAATCAATATAATAAAATTTTAAAATAAATTTTGATCTTATCAAAATTATATAAATATTAAAAACAAAATTTGATCTCATCAAATTTTACAAAAATAAAATTTTATTTTATTTATTTTATTTTATTTTAATTCTGCGGATCAAAATAATTTCGAATTGATCAAAATTAAAGAATTTGGTAAAACGATTTAACAATCATTCAATCAATAAAGAATGATTTAAAATATCCAAAACTATAATTTTAATCTTAAATAACATGAGGATGGCTCCGATACCACTGTTAGATTTTGCGCAAAAATAAACGCAGCGGAAAAAGAAATCAAATAGGCAAATATGAAAAAAATTGAGATCTGATCTCAATTACGCAAAACAGGATCCCTCATGTATCTAAGATTAAAAGGAAGAGGAAGATCTAATCTTCACCTTTGCGCGGGGAGATCTACACCGCAATTTGATGATCGTGGAATTTGGTTCTCTTGAAGCCGCACACGCGTCCGGCCTCTACGGGTATCCACACGAGGTTGTCGACTTGATCGAAATTCTCACCGGGGTGCTAGCTCCCTTGCAGAGAACGTCTTTCTTTTAATGTGGATATTTAGAAAAGAGGAAGACGAGGAAAGATGACGGCTAGGGTTTTCTTTTTCTTTTTTTTCTCTTAAAGAAAACTCGTACGTATAAAGAGGATATAATCCTTTTTATAATTATTAAGATAAACATTAAGATAAACATTAAAATTAGATTTAAGTTTATCTTATCCCTAATTGGTTCAATCGATTAAATCCTAATTTAATTCGATTTGAACTCAATCCTAATTTGATCAAATCAAATCATTAATGCAACATTAGCACTTAAGTCCTCTCACAACTTACTAACTATTAGTAAGCCCTCTCTTGCAACATTTGCACTTTAATATCCTTAATTTGTAACAATTACAAATTAGTCCAATTATCAATATATTATTGATAATTAAGTCCTCAGGCGATTCAAAAATCGCGATCCAACTATCCGATCAGTCATAACCTCTTATGTGTGTGACCCCATAGGTTCTATTCTATCTGGTAGTGAGATATATTGTGATTACCATCAACAATATCACTGAAACTCTTTTCAGTGGGTTAGAACTATTCAAACTCAGCCCAATAAGAATTATCGATCATCATCCAGATAATTCTCGTGAGTCCCACAATCCACCAGTGACGCCTAGCAGCATGTAGTGGCATTCCAGTAGAATGAAATACTGAACCTCTAGGTGCAGTTAACGTGTGATACAATCCTTCTATCCGGAGTCCCAACTAGACGAAGGTCATGGAATTGCTCGTCAAACCTTACCGTCTGTCATATGTCAAATTTATTCGACTCGAGTTTCTAATATCGGAAACCCTTTCCGTTATTTACTACGCCTTGGCCAAGGTCTTCTAAACTCGGTCTCATAAATCACATAGGACTAACTCCCTTCTCTACTAAGGGCGATAGATTCCATATAGGTGTACACCCTATTCCTACAACGAACCTACTGTAGCCAACATGCACCCACTACAAGGACCCAAATGGCTAGGGACCAAGTGTATGTACAGTCAAACTACAGTAACCCCATTGTGAATAGCCGAGACACCGCAGGTCAAAGGACCAGTCACACTACTGCAACATCGAGTAAGTCACTGACGAGTGAGTAGACATCCAAGTGACTTCTCGTGATGATCACGCTCGGTACCCTTGTTCTCCAACAACCACCTGCACATTCGCTCCAGTGTCCCCACACTGTTGACTCGAGACTCGTCTACCCTAAAAGGGAAGCGACTGTGCACCAATCTCACCGGATCAATCACTGTCCCCGTGATGATCCATCGATCGGGAGCATTTAGGAATTAATCACTAATGATACATGTCTCAAATTCTCAACTCTTGAGAATACGTATCATCATCTTATTAACTCCTTGGACAATTCATGGACACATACACAACACGAATGGAAATAAAAACCCAATAACATTCATAATGTAAAATGTCAAATACAAATTTATATCCTAGAAAGAATATATGTGTCGGCCAAGTTGGCTTCTAGGGCATACATCTAACAATCTCCCACTTGCACTAAAGCCAATTAGCCATATACCTAAGCCCCATCTTCTCAAGGTGGGCTTCAGTCTTCTGCTGGCTCAGCTGCTTAGTCAGTGGGTCTGCCACGTTATCCGTGGAGTCTACTCTCTGCACCTCGATAAATTTCTTTTCGAGATATTCGCGTATAATATGAAATCGTCGCTCTATATGCTTGGACCTTTGATGAGACCTTGGCTCCTTAGCTAGGGCTATGGCGCCATTGTTGTCGCAGTAAAGTGGAATGGCATCTGATGGCATCACACCTAGTTCCGTAACAAATTTCTTGAACCAAAAGGCCTCCTTTGCAGCCTCAGATGCGGCGATATACTCTGCTTCCATAGTAGAGTCAGCGATGATTGGTTGTTTGGAACTCTTCCAACACACCGAACCACCATTGCACAAGAACACGTATCCTGACGTAGACTTTCTATCGTCAACATCAGACATGAAGTCTGAATCAGTATATACTTGTACTTTCAGTTCTCCTCCTCCAAAGACCAAAAACATATCTTTAGTCCTTCTTAAGTACTTGAGTATGTTTTTCACAGCAGTCCAGTGCTCCTCACCTGGATTGGACTGATATCTGCTTGTGACACTCACAGCAAGTGCAATATCAGGTCGTGTACATAGCATGGCATACATGAGGCTCCCTATAGCTGAAGCATAAGGGATCTGGCTCATTCGTTGAATCTCTTCAGATGTATTGGGACACATTTTCTTGGAGAGATAAATTCCATGCCTAAGGGGTAGAAGTCCCCTCTTAGAGTTTTCCATGCTGAACTTCTTCAGCACCTGCTCTATGTACATTTTCTGTGAGAGGCCTAGCATCCTCTTAGGTCTATCTCTATAGACTTTAATCCCCAAAATATAGGATGCTTCCCCTAGGTCTTTCATAGAGAATTTCTTAGATAACCATATCTTAACCGAAGTCAGCATTGGAATATCATTTCCAATTAGGAGAATGTCGTCCACGTACAATACGAGGAATGTAATAGCACTCCCACTAACTTTCTTATAAACACATGGTTCCTCCTCATTCTTAACGAAATCAAACGATTTGATTACGTCATTAAAACGAGTATTCCAAGTCCGAGATGCTTGCTTAAGCCCATATATGGACCTTTGCAGCTTACATACTTTGTGACTTTCGTCACTAGAAGTGAAACCCAAAGGCTGCTCCATATAAATATCTTCCTCAAGAAATCCATTTAGGAAAGCAGTTTTCACATCCATCTGCCAGATCTCATAATCATGGTATGCTGCAATGGCAAGTAGTGTTCGAATGGACTTAAGCATGGCCACAGGCGAAAAGGTCTCTTGATAGTCAATGCCTTCGCGTTGACTATAGCCTTTCGCCACCAGCCTTGCTTTATAGGTCTCTACCTTTCCATCCGAACCTATCTTTCCTTTGTAAATCCACTTACACCCGATAGGTACTATACCTTTTGGTGGATCTACCAAGGTCCAGACTTGGTTGGAATACATTGAGTCAATTTCTGACTTCATGGCTTCCAGCCACTTCTCGGAGTCGATGTCAGACATCGCCTCGTTGTAGGTTTTAGGATCATCTCCATGTTCCTTATCTCCTATGAGGAACATTTCCTCTACTTCCTCTGTAAGAATACCTAAGTATCTTTTAGGAAGGGAGATCCTACTCGATCTTCGAGGTGGATTAGGTACTACATGTACTGGCTCAGCATGAATAGGTTCCGTAGGTTTTGGGACTCGTTGCTCTTCAGAGACTCTCTCTTCGAGCTCAATTTTTCTCCCACTTACTACTTCTTGAATAAACTGTTTTTCCAAGAAAGTAGCGTGTCGACTCACAACTATATTGTGATCCTTTGGGATGTAAAAATAGTAACCTAAAGATTCTTTAGGATACCCTATAAAATGAGCCCTTTCTGACCTAGCCTCTAACTTGTCCGCCTGTAGTCGCTTGACATGGGCCGAACATCCCCAAATCTTAATATGACTAAGACTTGGTTTCTTACCATGCCACATCTCATAAGGCGTGGTAAGAACGGATTTAGAGGGAATCCTATTCAGTAGGTAGGCTGCGGTAAGCAAAGTATGTCCCCAAAGAAACAAAGGAAGATCAGTGAAACTCATCATGGATCGAACCATATCTAATAAAGTTCGATTTCTCCGTTCTGACACTCCGTTGAGTTGAGGTGTTCCAGGAGGAGTCCATTGTGAGACTATGCCGTTTTCTTTGAGATAGTTTAGGAACTCCCCACTAAGGTATTCTCCCCCTCGATCTGATCGAAGAGCCTTGATGGGTTTTCCAGTTTGCTTCTCTACTTCACATCTGAATTCTTTGAACTTTTCAAAAGCTTCAGATTTGTGTCTCATAAGATAGACATATCCATACCGTGAATAATCATCGGTAAAAGTTATGAAGTAGAGATAACCACCCCTGGCTTGCACATCAAATGGGCCACACACATCAGTGTGTACCAAGGCAAGTATCTCAGTGGCCCTTTCCCCTTGTCCTACAAAAGGTAATTTGGTCATTTTTCCATGAAGACAGGATTCACAGACTGGATAAGACTCAGAAGTCAATGGGCCCAGAAGCCCATCTTTCTCCAATCTGTTAATCCTTTCCTCTCCAATATGACCAAGCCTTAGGTGCCACATATACTTTAGGTTTATCTCTTCTCTAGGTCTCTTAGACCCAACGGCACTCACTTCCTGCTCGGAAATATTTACAGATACATCCATATGTAAATGGTAAAGACTGTCTATCATAAAACCACGACCAACAATTTTATTTCTAAAATAAATTGTGCAGTAGTCTTTATCAAAATTAAAAATATAATCGTCCTGTGCTAAAGAAGAAACAGAAATCAAATTCCTGCTAGCAGCAGGCACATAATAACAGTCTTTAAGTAATAAAATATGTCCTAACGGTAATCGCAGAGGATAGGTGCCAGTAGCCACAGCAGCAACTCTTGCTCCGTTGCCAACCCGTAGGGTAACTTCACCTTCTCTCAGCCCTCTAATTTCTCTTAGACCCTGCATTGAAGTACACAAATGAGAACTTGAACCAGAGTCTATAACCCAACTGGAAGTAGAGGTAACCGTAAGGTTAGTTTCTATTACGAGCAGGTCTAACATACCTTCCGAAGGTGTGTCTTTCTTTTTGTTCTTTAGGCTCTCCAGATAGACGGGACAATTCCTCTTCCAGTGGCCATCAACATTGCATTGGAAACATTTTCCTTTGTCAGCGGCCTTCTTCTTAGGAGCTTCCCTTTTGGGCTTGTTTTCAGTCTTTTGTTTCTTCGCGGGTTTCTTCTTCCAATTAGACTTTCTTTTGGAAGAGGAAGCCCGCTCCACAGCTAAAACCGAGCCCCTTGAACTCTTCAAGGTTCCCTCAGTCGTTACCAACATGTTCAATAACTCAGCATTGGTGCAGTCCATTTTATTCATATGGTAGTTTACAATAAATTGTCCATATGAATCTGGAAGAGATTGCAGAATCATATCAACTTGCAATTCCTTATCCATTTTCATGCCGAGCTTCTCAAGCTCCTCGAGGTCTTTGATCATTGTCAAACAATGATCATGAACAGACTGCCCTTCATGCATCTTGGCTTTGAAGAGTCTTTTGGACACTTCAAAACGTGCTGATCGGCTTTGCTCACCATACAACTCCTTGAGGTGAGTTAGCATTTCATTAGCAGTCTTCATATCCTCATGCTGGCGTTGAAGTTCATTTGACATCGACGCTAGGACGTAGCACCTTACTTTATTATCGTCATCCATCCATTTTTCTTGATGGTTTGGTGACATGGGAGGGTTCTGGTCGAGAACATAACTAAGCTTTTCAGAACTCAAAACTATTTTTAAGTTCCTAAGCCAATCTTTATAATTCGTTCCGGTTAAGCGGTTAGTTTCGAGAATGCGAGAAAGAGGATTGGAAGCGGACATTTTGTTCTGCAGAGAGTAAAGATTCAAATTAGATATTTGTATTTGTTTCAAAATTTTGTTTTAGGGATATTTTTAAAAACAAACGTTAACCTCCCACTATTTTCTCGAGTCTCTTACACTCCTCGGGTAGAGAAACGAAAACCCAACGCGATAAGAGTTTCAAGTGGGTACTACGGTCCCACCAGTTTACCGCACCACCTCACCTGACAGATATTGGTGACACGAAAACCAATGAGTGGACAACTCTTGTCCAATGCTTCTTAAGCAAATTGCAGCGATATTCGATCTCTAAGTCCTGTAGGCCTCACCTGACAGATATTGGCCTCATTCTTTAGTTAAGTCGGACCCACCGTTCAAACGCGTAAGCAAAGCCGTCATTGGGTCCCTCACCTGACAGATATTGGGCCCAACCCCATCTTTACTTCGCAGCATCTTATGCTAATAGAGTGGTTGCGCCTTTCCAATGCAACTGACCACTGTAACCAGCCGTGCCAATCAACACCAGAAAAGACGCCCGCACTTCTACAACGGTGGAAGACCGCTCGACTTAATATTTATGAGGAGATTTGTATTTAGGTCTCATATTTAATTTTATTTATTTACATCTCATGCAAATAAAGATAAACTGCACATAAAAATATAATGCAACCGGTGATGATCATGGATCTAAAAAGAAGATTCGTGCTCGAGCCATTGAGCTGGAATCGGGGTCTAGGGGTCAAAAATACAAGCACACGCACGTCATTGGTTTGATCGTCTTCAACTTCTTGATTCAATCCGGAGCTACAACTTGATTCGATCACCATCAACCCCTTGATTCGACCGCTATCAAGTGCTCGTCTCGATCTGGGCTTGTTGTGTGCTAACGGCTTCCCACCAATCAACCAATGACGTACAATCATACATAATACAACCCAATTAAAGAATAAAATAACTTTTATCTCTAATCTATTGAGACACGCAGGTCTCTAAATAAAATTGGCTCGTGCTCGCAGGCACCCAAATAGCCCTAACACAGAGTCCTTAATTTAAACAAATTTAAAATTACAGGATTCCGCATACATATCATACATCACATGTCCATTCAAAATAAATCGGTTGCTATCCATGATCATCACCCATATGTATCTCATACATCACAATCATAATAATTAATTTTGGATATTTTAATTAACCGTTTACCAATTATCCAGAAAAATAGGTGATCAAATCACCATAACGATACGATCTCATCAATCGTTTGATTTAACTAAACAGTAAATTCATACAATTTTGATCAATATTTTAATCCGCAAAAATATCTATTGATCTCATCAATAATTCACATCTTATGTGAAAACAAAAACTATATAAAATTTGATCTCATCAATTTTTACGATAAAATAAATTGATCTAATCAATATAATAAAATTTTAAAATAAATTTTGATCTTATCAAAATTATATAAATATTAAAAACAAAATTTGATCTCATCAAATTTTACAAAAATAAAATTTTATTTTATTTATTTTATTTTATTTTAATTCTGCGGATCAAAATAATTTCGATTTGATCAAAATTAAAGAATTTGGTAAAACGATTTAACAATCATTCAATCAACAAAGAATGATTTAAAATATCCAAAACTATAATTTTAATCTTAAATAACATGAGGATGGCTCTGATACCACTGTAACAACCCGGCCCACTAGCAATAATATCTCGTGAGTCCCACAATCCACCAGTGACGCCTAGCAGCATGTAGTGGCATTCCAGTAGAATGAAATACTGAACCTCTACGTGCAGTTAACGTGTGATACAATCCTTCTATTCGGAGTCCCAACTAGACGAAGGTCATGGAATTGCTCGTCAAACCCTACCGTCTGTCATATGTCAAATTTATTCGACTCGAGTTTCTAATATCGGAAACCCTTTCCGTTATTTACTACGCCTTGGCCAAGGTCTTCTAAACTCGGTCTCATAAATCACATAGGACTAACTCCCTTCTCTACTAAGGGCGATAGATTCCATATAGGTGTACACCCTATTCCTACAACGAACCTACTGTAGCCAACATGCACCCACTACAAGGACCCAAATGGCTAGGGACCAAGTGTATGTGCAGTCAAACTACAGTAACCCCATTGTGAATAGCCGAGACACCGCAGGTCAAAGGACCAGTCACACTACTGCAACATCGAGTAAGTCACTGACGAGTGAGTAGACATCCAAGTGACCGTTAGCATACTTAATTTCCAAGCAGCAGGCTGATGAAATAATAATAATAATAATAATAATAATAATAATAATAAAATTTGGAACAACCCAACATATAATGCTTTGAAAGATGCCCTCAAAGCACAGGAATGCCAGCTTTTAATCTTCTCTGCTAAAATGCACCTTATGTAGTTTATTTCAGTATAGACCAATCACAAGCAAGTAGAATTAAAATTCTCTAATATGGATAGTTTGGTCAACCGAAATAAATCACAATATATATATATATATAACTTATTAATAGCATCAGCTAATTATGTAAAATTGCATCCTGCTGATATATACATTAGAAATGTAATCACAAGTTGGTATAATATTGCTAAACTAATTATTATAATAGATCAATTGATTGAACCTCAACACGAACACGAACACAAACACGAACACGGCTCGTCTTAATCAAACAGAAATTAACCCATAACATAATCATTAATGCTGATGTTGTTGAGCTTGACTTGCTCCGTGTTTTAAGAGACATGGAGGCTATGATTTTTTTGCTCTACCTATGAAACACGGCCATCAAGACAAGCAAAGAAAACAACATTATCTAAATTTTATTATATTTTCTTTTCCAGTGTTTTATCTTTTTAAAGGGGGGGGAGGGGGTTCTTGTCAAATAAAAAGAGGTAGCTATAAATAAGGTATGCACCACTAAAAGTCTCCTCCATTGCGTATAAGTAACAATATACTCGTGCTCCAATTAACCAATTGTTTTGCATTGTTAAAATTTAATAATAATTTTAGGTATAAATAAGATTAAGTTTATCTGAACAATTAGGAAGGTGGTAAGCATTATGCATACTTTAATGGCAAACCTTATATATGTACATAAAAAATTTGTGCATACATTAATTTTAAAAACTTTGACGAAGCAGAGTTTTCAGGTCCTTTCCAGAGAAAAAGATAAAAACAGACTACGCTCTAGGAGATCTCTCTGTGGCCGTTTGTATTTGTAGCTAAAAATACCAAAGTCGTACGTGGCGATTCTCCACTGAATATATTTTTCAAAAAATGATCTGGGTTTTGTAAAACATTGAGCTACATTAGTTGAAGATAGGGAGGTAAATTAATATTTATACTCTTATATAATACATGTGTGAACCAATCAATTTTTTTGTATTATCAGTATACATTAATTAATAATATCAAACAACATATAAATGCAATATTCTGAAGAGCTTGTAGCATGTAGTACTTACTATTTATTAGAAGCTCTTTATTTGTTTGGGTGGAAGTTGAGAGGAATGAAATAGGTTTTACTTAAAGCTGTATTTCAACTCAAAATTTACTCTGGTCGAAACAAACAGCTTTTCAAGTTTGAAGAGTAAGTTGGATTTAAGTCACAAGTTTTGATTTTGAATTTCAAAGGCTACTGGTTACCCAGACCTGGGTCTCGTCCCATTTGCATTTTTTATGGTAGTGGATTAGGGCCCATGAATAGCCAGCCTGCTCCAATTACTTTTGTGTCTAAATACGGCCCAAGCCAGCCGACGAATCCCCCTGTCCCTCTACCCAGATGTGGCCTTCCGTTCACTTGTGGGCCTGTGAACTAATTCGGTTTGGGCTAGTTGGGCCAAGCAGCTCAAGTAGCACAAGGCCCTTTCGTGGATTCGGGGAGCATCGGAATTTGTTCGTTTTGCATTATTATGCGGCTTTTCCACGCTTCCTTCTCCTTCCTGCAGTACTCAAAACAAAGAAGCCAAAAATGAGTGAATTAACTTAATCATTTGCACCATATGATCGATGATGCCATCGTATAGGCTCAACGCAATAAAATAGATCCGATCGAGAGCTACGCCTTATCCTATTGTGTTTAAATTACGGTCGCCAATGTAGACTGTGGAGGACGCTAAATAAATCTTATTTATTGATGAGATATAAAACAATTTCTCTGTTTCTTGTTGTTGTCATTGTCATTGTCATTGTCATTGTCATTGTCATTATTGAATGAATGACAAAGAAATCAAACCCAAGGCATCTTATAAGAGATGCAGGGTTACCTTCAAAAAACTAAGCCATGGTCATCACATTTATTTTTAATATTAAAACCTTTTTTTATGTGTTAGAGGATTGACCATATCGATAAACATATATTATATCTACTTAAGATAAATTACTTTTTTATCTAATTTTATGTGAACAAATTAAAGATCTTAATAATAATACTAATAATTAGGCTTGATTATTATCTAAACTATATAGGAGCTTTTGGAAACCTAATAAGTGAAAGAAAACTCCTTGAGCTAATAAAAAAAAAAAAAAAAAAAAAAAAAAAAAAAAAAAAAAAAAAAATCATACTTTGTAGTACGGCTTGATTCTAGAACAAATATCAAAATCATGCACCCAGGTGAAGTTTTCATGTGTCCGGTGGAAGATATTAATAATTGAATCTGGACAATAGCTGTCACATTCCCCTTAATTCCTTTTACCATCTTAATTTGCACCACTTGTCCCCAATCGAACTTGTCAATAATAAGCCTGTAACTAATTAGTTTCATTAGTTACTAAACAAGAAAAGTAATTATTTTTTAAATATTTATAATAAGAGATAAAGGGTGGCTCACTCTGTACCTAGTAGCGGTTGGGGGAAGCTAGGAATCTCAGGAACAAATCGTCCTTCGACATGCTTTATCTTATATTGTCATTTTTTTTTCTATTTTTTTGGGTTTGTGGGATCCTCATCACTTTAAGTAGGCCTATAGACTAGCCAGAAGAGTCCAGCCCATGACCAATACTTTAATTTGGTTGCGGCATCAACCTGCTGCCTCCGGTAGGGCCGTCAGTAGTTCCAGTATGAGGTATAGAAATCTAATTAATTAGTCACCCACCAATGTAAATACACGAACCATCTGATTACAGAGAAAGCCGGGAAAATAAAAGGCTCTTAAAATTTTCCAAGGAAACAATCGAAAAATGAGATTTCTTAGGAGAAGATGATCGAGCTAGTCAATATGGTTCCATTGTCAGAATTACCCCCGTGATGTATTACTTTACAATAACACCTTCTTAATTACCAGTCTATCTACACATAACTTTGAAATTAGCTGCTCCTAATCATCATCTCTCTTCTCATTTTCTTCTCTTATTGAGCTGATAACTATTATTAGTGACAGAGTTGGTTAATTAAACTTGTTCAATTTTAACCTGATTGATTGAAGATTCAATCAGGTTAAATAAACCTACCAATTAATTTGCCGGTGATAGTTTAAGCGTTGTGAATGTTACTATCCCAGCAATATTGGAACTTAATTTTATATATATATATATATATATATATATATATATATATATATATATATACAGAAAAGATAGCGATCATCTTTTGTTCATGTGGTCCAAATGCCCTGGGACTGCGTGCCGTCCTCCCTGGCCGTGTTCATCTGCAGACTGTGCAGGCGTTGTAAGGTCTGCCCCTCCGATGTAGCAAGAGACGATGTTGTATAGCCATTTCCAGTAACTGCGTCGTCAAAGACCCGCTATCACTAACGGATGATTCCTCAGCTGGAGGCCACACGAACTGGGGCTTGAAGGCGGGCACCTCAGGCGGGATCATCAGTCTCTTGACTATTTGTACCGCGGCTTGTGTCGTTGGCCGATCCCTGTGGTTTGGATATGGCTACACGCAAGGCCGAGGAGGAGTAGGCGCTTCGCATCGACAATATCAAACTCACCGTTGGCGAGCTTGGGGTCCACCGCATTGAGGATCTTTGCCAAACCCAGTCGACAAGGAGCTCAAAACCAGGAGCGCCCCGCAGTGAGCACCGTCCGGTGACGAGCTCGAGGATGAGAGCACCAAAAGCAAAGACGTCGGACTGTCGCGTGGCCTTACCACTTTGGCAGTAATCGGGAGCGAGGTAGCCTTGTTAGGAAAATAATCGCACTAACTTTGATTGTGATTAAATTATCTAACTATTTTTATGATTAAATTTAAATAACAGAACTTACCTTTAATCGCTATGAAAATTTCAGAAATTATAGATAAAAATAAACCGAAATATAATTGATCCGGAAGCGTGCGAGGCACTGCCCTAAGGCGTATTTCCGTCCTTCGTGCGGATTAATCGGAGATACCACCCCAAGGTACGACCGGAACTCCCCTTCCTACGAGCACGACCGCGAAAGAGGTTGACGAAGTTTCTTTCAACACCCGATAGTAAAACAATATAAAAAAAATCAAATCTTTTCTCTTAACAATTAGAAGCTATATGTGACTATATCTCAAAAAATCCTCTATAACACACACCCTCTACATGTATATATATATATACACAGGGTGTATGCATGTGAACGTTGGGTTTCAACCCAACGGTCAATTAGAGTTAAAGGTACATTAAAGATAATTAAATGAAAAAAATGACGTTGGTTTCAATCCCAACGTTAAAAATACTTAAGACACCTAATAAAGACAATTAAAGGGGAGTAAATTAAAATTAATAAATGAGAATACATTTTAATAAATAAATTGAAAAATTAATAATAAAATAATATTGAGAATTGTTGGAATTTTAAATTTTATTCCAACAATCCCCCACAAAATTTAAAATTTCAAAATAAGAATTAAACTCAATAATTAAAATTAAGTTAAATAAGATTATCGGGTGTTTATACTATGTAATAGGTAAGGTGTCTTAAGAGACTTAACCTCACTTAGTGTAAGCAATTTTCATCAGAAGGAATCGGAGTGAACCAGGTCTTGAACTACGTTTCTTTGACCCTGACTTCAACTGCCACACACACAGTACAGAATTCTCCGTCGCGAGTCTGTGCATTAAAGGCCATGCACAGTACCTTGATTTTTCATAAGAATTTATATGAATAGCCCACATCACATAGTCGCGGCCTTATACGAATATTCTTATATAGGTGGTCTCCTCCAGGGATGTGTGTAGAGTCACATCTCGCGAAAATTATCGCCTCGGATTCCATTAAGAACTATAAGCTCAACCTCAACCACTACATAGAGCACTACTCATCATAGGGATGGACTTGGAACCAAAGTTCCTCTGAATAAACTGTATAAAGTGCTCTTTGGCCAACCTGACAGCTTGTTTTTACCACATTGAACCTTCTTCAAGGGATCTCCTATCACAAAGGTTGGGTTCCCACTGCAGGAAGGCCCTTTATGGGCAAAGTCCCATTCCCCTCGATGACTCTAGGACCTTAGTCCTATTCAGGTCTTTCGTCAAACAATCTGCAAGATTCTGTTCAGATCTGATAACACTCAAATAAATAATATCATAAGAAGTTAGCCATCTAACAGATTTTTGTTTCAATTTAATATGTAGACTAGTCTTCGAAATTTTTTTTAAATTTCTTTTTATAAAAATTAATTACAGTTCGAAAATAATAGGGGATGCAACAAGAGGACTTCCCAAAGGTCAGCCATCTTAGTACTACTCTCACCCAAGCACACTTAACTGCGGAGTTCTGATGGGATCCAGTGCTTTAGTGCTGGTATGATCGCATCCATAATTAAAATAGTATACTTTTACTATCAGATAATAATAATTAAACAGTATTTTTTTTTCTTCTCTGTAGCTAGAAACAGGAAATAAATGCAATCAAATAAATTATGTAAGCTGCAGAACAATATAAAAAACTAAACTACTTTAACATATATGAAGCAGGCTTTGTGCTTATTGGTTATGTGTTTTTATCTCAAGACTGAGTTGCAGGTTCAAATACCACTTAAGATATTTTTAAAAAAATTATTGTAATTATAAATAAATATGCTTTTTTTTTTTTTCTTTCAAGCTAATAACAATAATTTTTCCTTTTCAGTAAATAAATTTTATATATTTATTTTGCTGTAGCTATTTCTTTATTTTTTTTTTCCTTTTTTTTTTTTTCAAAAGCTAAAACAGTAAATAAATTTTATATATATATATATATATATATATATATATATATATATATATATATATATATATATACTGTAGATAATATTTTTTTTAAGCTAATTTTTTTTTCTCGAAACAGTAAATAAATTTTTTTTTAAGCTTTTTTTTTTTTTTTTTTTTTTTTTTTTAATTTTACTGTAGCTAAAAAATGAAAACAGCAAAATATATATACATAATAATTTTAAAAAGAACAAATTAATCACAATAATCTATATGCAATTAAAATTTTAAAATGCTAATTTCAATATGTTTAAATTTGAATATTAAACATACTAATTAGTTGACAACAAAATTATATGTAATATGCAATATTTTTCGGATAAGCACTCGTTAGATTTAATCACAAACAAATCGGATTACGCCTTAGACTGTTAGGAAAATAATCGCACTAACTTTGATTGTGATTAAATTATCTAACTATTTTTATGATTAAATTTAAATAACAGAACTTACCTTTAATCGCTATGAAAATTTCAGAAATTATAGATAAAAATAAACCGAAATATAATTGATCCGGAAGCGTGCGAGGCACTGCCCTAAGGCGTATTTCCGTCCTTCGTGCGGATTAATCGGAGATACCACCCCAAGGTACGACCGGAACTCCCCTTCCTACGAGCACGACCGCGAAAGAGGTTGACGAAGTTTCTTTCAACAACCGATAGTAAAACAATATAAAAAAAATTAAATCTTTTCTCTTAACAATTAGAAGCTATATGTGACTATATCTCAAAAAATCCTCTATAACACACACCCTCTACATGTATATATATATATACACAGGGTGTATGCATGTAACGTTGGGTTTCAACCCAACGGTCAATTAGAGTTAAAGGTACATTAAAGATAATTAAATGAAAAAAATGACGTTGGTTTCAATCCCAACGTTAAAAATACTTAAGACACCTAATAAAGACAATTAAAGGGGAGTAAATTAAAATTAATAAATGAGAATACATTTTAATAAATAAATTAAAAAATTAATAATAAAATAATATTGAGAATTGTTGGAATTTTAAATTTTATTCCAACAAGCCTTTGGTGCCGGGGACGTCGAGATCAGTGTAGGAGTTCTTGTTGTCTTCTAGAGCACGAGCAAGGCCGAAATCCCCAAGCAGGGCGCGAAAAGCATCATCAAGCATGACGTTTGAGGCCTTGATGTCGCGGTGGACAACCATTTGGTCAAACTCATGGTGAAGGTAGTGGAGGGCGTAGGTGAGGTCGACGACGACGGAGTAGCGCTGGTCCCATGTGAGGACTGGCCTCTGCGGCTGGTCTGGACTACGGCAAAAGATCGAGGTGCTGATCGATCCAGACTGCCGTGGGGCATGTATTGGTATATATACCAGCAGCAACATCCCATTGTTGTGGCACCAACCTGCCCACAAAAATGATAAAAACAAATTTACAAGTATTATATTAAAAAAATTTCATCGGCTTCTTTATAACAAAATAGAACCTCTTAATTAGAGATTCTGTCCAGAAATTTAGAAATTTTATTTTCAGTTTTGTGTTATAGTAAAGGAAAATGCTACATTTACACCCTATGGTAAAAACAATAGACTTAGCCCCGTTTGGATACCTTTAAAAGCGTACTATAATTACATGATACTCTTAAAAACGTAGTATAGTTATATAATACTATATTTCTAGAAATATTATTTTATAAAATCAAAAGCGTTTGGGGTGTACAAAAAAATAATATATTTTTTAAAATATAATTTAACTATATTTCAAAAAAAAAATAGAGTAAAATAACAATCTATTCTAACCAAAGAAAAAAAATTCCACCATCCCTTAGGTCCCTTATCATGACAAATTTTAAACTTTATATTTCAAAATTTTTAAATTTTAAATTTTATAAAGTTTAAATATATAAATTTAGAAATTTTAAATTTTAAATTTTAAATTTTAAATTTCAAATTTTAAAACTAGAATTTAAATTTTAATTTTAAAAATTTTAAATTTCAAATTTAAAAAAATCAAATTTAAAATTCAAATTTTTAAATTTTCAAATTTTATAATATTGATTTTCAAATTTTAAAGATTAAAATTTCTTATTTTAAAATAATAAATTTTAATTTTAAAATAATGAAATTTAATTTTAAAATAATAAATTTTAATTTTACAAAAATTAATTTTTAAAAATAATTTTTAATTTTTAAAAAATAATTTTTAATTTTAAAATAATAAATTTTAATTTTAAATTTAAAAGTTAAAATTTAAAATTTAAAATTTTGATTTTTTTTTAATTTTTCAAATTTTTGGTTTGAAATTTCAAGTTTTAAATTTCAAATTTTTATTTTTAATTTTTAAATTTTCATTTTTCACTTTTCAATCAATTTTAATTTTAAATATTAAATTTTTAACTTTTAATTTGAAATTATGAAAATTTTAATTTTAAAATATAAAATTAATGTTTTTTTTATTTTTTAAAATTTTAAATTAAGAGAAATTTTGTGAAATTATGTGATATGCATCCAAACACTTTAAATTTTGAAACTATGAAATTTTTTAGAGTTACAAAATTCACTATTTCACGTCGAGCAAAATCACAGTTTATTAACACTATGAAAAGATTTTACTGTGTATTCAAACAGGCTCTTAGGCCGTTTGGAAACTTAGTTTTACGTCATTTTACTCCATTTTATAAAAAAATTATTTTTTTATTAGTTGATTTATTTGGATAGCTCAACAATTTAAAAAATAACAACGTAATTTTAGTATTTCAGACTTTTTTTTTTTTAAAAAAAAAAAAAATAGCTAAGATCGGCGAAAAAATATTCCTCATTTCCTAGTACGACTTCTCACATCCCGTCTTTTGCATTTCACTCATTTTAAAATTTAAAATTTAAAATTTAAAATTTAAAATTTTGAAAATTTGAAAATTTGAAATTTGAAATTTTAATTTTTTAATTTAAAATTTTAAATTTCACGAAAAAGACCGCAGTGGCTAATTACTTGAATACCCTAACATTGGAGAAGGCAACCGATTATATATAAACTAATAAAAGTAAACGGGATTTGCAACTAGTTAGTTAAACATTACTGAGTCTCCACGCGCTTTCCACTACTTAAATAGCTTAGAGTCTTGCTAAGCTATATAACATTAAATACAACCATAGGTTATCTTCCGATCCCTAATTGGCCATGATGTTTTGAAAAATTATGCTTGCATTATACCGTACGTAGTTCAATTATTAATTATCACAACGGAAGTGTCACTCTTCAGGAACAGGTAATTGTCACACTATCCGAGTTGGAATGACAGAGGGGGCTGACTTTGTATTTTGTGGACTAGAATCTTGATATAATTAACTTTCTCACATGATTTCAGCATTGTCTTTCTCACAGGGATAAATTTAAATAATAATAATATATAGTACCTAGTTATATATAGTCCCAGTCAAGGTTCTTAATTTGTTAGGAAGAGTCTTAAGGCAAAACAGTATGATTCAAACCTACAATCATTACAATTATTATGACTCTAAAGTTTTCACCTTTACAAGGTCTGGTTGGTTTAATATATAGGACTGCTTTCTAGTGCCCAGTAAAGATTAGGTCGGAAGAAGCTGTTTCTATTCTGAAAAGTGAGCAGCAGGTTATATATAGAATCTCTCCAGTCCATGAACTTGGGAGAAAGAACTTCACCCATAAGACCATGCCAGCCCAAATAAAACAAGAAAACAAGTAACAAAAAGACTAGTTTAACAGAAAACAAATGCCATTCTTTTCTTGTTTTGGAACTATGAAAAACGAACCAACAGGGTTTTTTTTCTCTTGTAGCAAAGAACAGTTACATAAAGCAGTGATGGCATACAGTAACACGGATTGAAGTACAAGCCAAATGGAGAATAGAAATGTTTGGAAGAGGGTAATGAACCACGCACAAGAGAAAGACCCGACAAGGAGGGAAAGAAAGCGCACCCCTTTTGGCTGGTCACCATGCATGTTACCCATCTCGAGGGGCCGGCCATATATATGCTTCTGATCAATTCGCATCAAGAATCTGTAAGTAATTAATGCTTAGCAGAGTATTCCCAAATAGAAAAGGCATATAGTTCCACCTTTTTGTACTGCTTTATGATGAAAAGAATAATTCCTTTTACAACCTCGAAATCATGCATGGTTAAATGACTTTCTTATAGCAATCTAATTTCGATTTATAACCACTCCAAAAAAAACTTGTAATCCTTTTCTATAGCTTCTAGCAAATAAATAGATGAGCCTATTATCTCACTTAAACCTTTCTACGATAAAATTTAATATTCAATGCTTCCGTAGGATTACAGAGAAAAGTTCTTCTAGTTAGTTCATCATGAACTTTCCTGACGAGTGTCATGCACGTACGTAGTAAAAGAATATATAATACGTACGGTCTAGGAAGCATTGCATGTGTCGCAAAGTTCTAAAACAATAAACTCCCACCGAGCAATCAAATTTTGATTAGTGAATTGATGAATTGCAATTTCATGTAGATTGCAGCGATTCTCTGTGCTTGTGGCAGCCGAGCTTTGATCTAAATTGAAATCATCAACAGACTGATATAATTCTGCTGGTAATTAATTTTGCTGAATTTAGTCAAGATGACTAATCAAATGAAATCATAAACAGATAGTAGATGAAACACTAGAAAAATACTTAAAAAAATGTTTAAAGAAAAAAGAAAAACAAAATTCAAATTGACAATTCATAGATAATACTTTTTCAGAAAGAATATAGATGACTGCCAAACCCATTACTATCTTTAATTTTTACATTCAGTCTAAACTTGAGATTCTGAAAAGTTTATTACACGAATACAATTTTCTATTTACAGCGAGCGGAAGTTATAATTGTGGAATAAAGTAGAATACTGAAGTTGGCTATCAGGCGAATATCACAGTTAACTTTAGTAGCCAATGTAATGCAGCTGCTGGTGATTCATTACGCACAACAACTTGTCCACTGGAATCCTTTACAAGATGTGCTAAGATCACACTTCACTTTTACTTTTTCCCGGTATAAATTCTTTGATGCCATACTTAGCTATCTAAAAGAGCTTAGTTCTCAAGGGTGGAAGCACTATGAGCAAATTAATTAGGTGTCGAGAAACCACAAAAGGTACGCACTATACCACCTTCGATGGATACTCCAGCCATTCAGAAACCAAACAATGGGGAAGAAATCTTCCACTTTAGCCATCCACAACATCCTTTAGTTCAAATTAACATGCCATACCTTTTTACATGCATGGGCTGCAAGGAACATGGTGCTGGAAGGAGGTTCAGGTGTCAAATTTGTGGCTATGATCTGCACGATTTCTGTGCACTAGCTCCTCAATATCTTCATAACCATCCCTTCCATCACAAACATCAACTTGTTTTCTACGTAAAACCAGGTAAAGTCTCTTCATATATGAATGCATGCTTGGTTGAAATACATTGGAAAGAAATGCGGTTACAGCTCTTGAGGTATTTCTTTAAAATTGTACCTAGGCCCTGTAAAGCTAGGTGATCGAGAAAACCAAAGTCAGAACCGCATTCCTAGATTATGTTCGAACCCATGTGGAACAAGTACTTTATGCTTACCTCTTTATCAAACATATAGGTGGATTTCTTCACTCAAAATGTGACATCTGTGGGAAATCTGCAAAAGGATACGCCTTCCGCTGTACGTCATGCAGCTTCGAGATTCACCCTTGCTGCGCTGCGATGAGCAGGGAAATGGAGTTTCTGACTCACCAGCACCCTCTAACTCTGTCGTCTGCAGTAGGAAATGCAGGCGGAGAATCAAGCTGCATCTGCCAAATGTGCAGGAGGAAGAGGTCAGGTCAGTTTTATCAATGCGGGACCTGTGGATATTGCCTTCATGCCATATGTGCTAAAGACTTGGTTAATGGGCTTTATGTCCACGGCATCATGCCTCCGGAGAAAAATAACCTTCTAGGGACAGCAGCTAGGCTTGCAACACACGCGCTTTTCGGAATCATCGGAGGACTGATTGAGGGAATTGGAGAAGGGATAGGAGAGGCTCTTATTGGAAATATTGGGAGAGGTAGGAGCAAAAGCATCAAGCAGAAATGCCATACGAGCTAGGGAGATTGTTTACTCGCATGAAGATTTGTCAGCCTAATGGCTAGCTAAAATATCCGTGTGTAGCTATTAACCGTCTGCTTATCTATGACTTCAGTAGCTCCCAAAAAATATGACAAGCGAAGAAAAAAAAAAAAAAGAAAAAACATACGATTTGTATCATCTCGTTCAAGGGGTCTTCTAATCTTATTTCCAAAATCCCCTATACTTCACTTCAAGTATAGGGGATAAAAATCTGCAACCTCAATCCAAGATCAGTATTAAAATCACGTGCAATTAATTAAATAGAGGTCGAGAAAACCAGAAAACATGCATGAATGTGGATTATAGAAGGGATAAAAGGCAAAAAGTTAAGAACAGATTTTAAAGATATCATATTAATTAGGCAAAAGATTACTGCAGAGACCATTGTCATAATTACTATCAAATGACCTAACACGATCCAACAAGATTTTAATTGGAGGTCGTCATGGCCTGACACACAAAAAGAGTAGTAGATAATATGATGGCTGGCTGGCCCAAGACACAGAGGGGGCCATGGGGTGCGACCAATCAAAATAACATTTGCAAATCACAGGTCACATTCCGAGGGAGAGATTATTAATTACTTAATTGGTCCTACAAAAATAGTGTAGGACCAATTAAGTAATTAATCGTGTGACTTATTAGCATCATGCATCCATCATATTATTGCAACAGCAGTCCTAGCTAGTAACAATTTCCGACCTTCCCGCTTTTGAGGTCACCAGCACCAGATCCATGAAATTCAAACAATTCTTTTGTAATCCTACCATATCCGATGGGGATAACCAGAGTTGAATAAACAGGAGAGCAAACAACAAAATATACTTACATTAATTGTGATTTGGATGAAGGAATAGGAACAGTACGCATGCAGCGGATAAAATTTACAAACAAAGGGCTGCCAATCACTCGTCAGAACAGTTAACGCATGGGTCAGGCCCCAGTTCTGGGCCAGATTGGTGGGTTGGGCCGGCAGGCGAGTCGTGGGCAACTCTCTTGTTTGCATCAGTACGTGCGTGTGAAATTCCCAAAATTTTGTTTGTAGACTATTTTTCACCCATAATCCATCCGCGGATGTGCATGTTGAACGTTTTTGTTTTTGGATACAAAATTAAAACCTCTCTCTCTCCATCAATACTGCTCTCTCGTATAGTATAATCTTCATCTAAGTCGACATTTTCTTCTTCTAAACACGGCTTTTCAAAGTAATACATATATAAAAAAATTTAGGAAAAGTAGATACATAAGAAGGACGTTACGGGATGAGAAGTGCGTTTTATCTGTTGCCGGGAAGCGAAGATGGGCAATTGGAGCAGGGGCCGGGGAGTGATGGACACGAATTGCGCGCCAAATCAGTCCGACAAATCCTGGGCCCTCCCGACTCCCCAGCAAGAAGGCACTCTTACCTCCTTTTGCGTACACGCCTCGCCTACCTCGTACGCGCCAAAGGGCATGCGCATATCATCCGTCAGGAACTGACGGTGGATGACAACGCTAGATTCCGCATGCTAATTTGGCCAGCAAGCGAGACTAGAACCGCACCTTACCTTTTAATAAAGCAGCAGCAGCAGCAGCAGCAGGAGCGGCGAAAGTAAGCTGCATGCACGAATAAACTGAACCGACCTAAACATGCAGGTACACCCATAATGGGGGAAGCAACGAAGTTGGTTGGGCCCTTCGTCCTTGGTCCTTATCCTCGCCACGCTGCGTGTCGGCGCGAGTGCGCGTACTACTGATTTTGTGCGCCCCAAACGCGGTGTACGAAGGGGGTCGGACACACACAAACACCTCACGACTGTCTCCATCCCCATCCCCATCCCCATCCCCATCCCAGCCACTAATACTAGCTCTTTCATTTCTCACCACTCATGACAATTTTATCATTATTATTATTATTGAATTTAAATGGTGCACTGAAAATTTTATCCTTATTATTGTTGTTATTATTAGATTTAAATGGTGAACCGGAACAACGTATCTTTCTGTAGGCAAAAAAAACCAAAACTGAATATATTTTAAAAAAATATATATTTTACATTCCATCCATTCTAATACAAAAAAAAAATATTATATTTTAATAAATAAAATAAAATATAATATATATATATATATTTGGAGTGTATATCTGATATTGCTCTATTTCTTCAAGAAAGGAATCATGCTTTACTGGTAGGAACTAAGATAACTTTCTTTTCGTTTTAAACGAACCACTAAAGATCCGGAACCTAGCAGGCAAATAACCTTTCCTTTTATTAAGCATGAAAATGCTGCCCTAGATACCCTAGCCAATACGAATGAGCAAAAAAAAAAAAAAAAACGAAAAGTGAAAATGAGATAAAATTAACCAACTTGAGCCATGTAACGTAAGGGATGAGCTCATTTAACTGGCACTCAAAAATTCTGAAAGACCACTTTTACCTTCCCAAATCCTGTAGGAATTAACTACAAATCCAACAACGGCTGACAAATTCTGCTTAGTAATGGTGGAGTCCACCTGATCCACACATAATACACTTTCCGCACTTTTAATGCGTGCGTAGCAAGACTAGCACATTCTCAGCAAAAGGAGAATAAAAGTGAGAGAGTGGATAAGAGCCATCCTAACTTGATGCGTAGGCAGAAAAGGTAAGGAAAAATTAAAAATAATAATAATAATAATCTCAATAGCATATGCTTTAATAAACAGTAAAAAAGATAGAACCACATATAGTGGTTGTGAGGAAACTACACTCGGCACAAGAATTAAAGAATGAACCAAGTTATCTATGGATCAATCAATCAATCTATCTATCTATCTATCAATCTATCACCAATTTTCTCTCTATCAAGCTACATAAAAACCTTTATGTTAGTATGTGTCAGTAATTCAATAGCACTCTAGCAATTACAGACACAACCCATGAGTATTTCCCCGTGCTACCAACACTACATTTCACCACCCAAAAGAAAAAAAAAAAAAAGAAAAGAAAAAGGGAACAAAATACAAGAGTGATAAAATAATAATACAGGCAAGAACTCGATATATAGAATGATTCAGAAAGCACGCTCCCAACAAAAAAAAAAAAAAAAAAAAAAAAAAAAAAATTCAGAGGTTGCTCCACTCAGGTCCAGTCGTTTTATTTCATCGAGCATAATTAGACAAGGAAGACATACCTCTAGCCCCCTCCTGCACGTCTGACTTCCTCACTTCCATTTTAGTGCTTTTGCTTCTGACTGACCAGTCCGCCAGTCTTACCAAGGTTCTATCGATCATTTTTGCAAGGTCAAATCTTCACCACATTAAGTCAATTCCACCCCACCCCATCCTACCCCACCCCCCACACAAAGAAGAACACTCATCTTTGTCAAGCTCAAATCCAAAAAACCCAAACATTAGGGTCTTTGGTGAAGATACCATATAAATAATTCTCATCAAAAAGTCACAGTTGAAAAGAGAGAAAACATTCAATGTTCCCCCTCAGAGCTTAAATTGGGCCGTAGTCCAGATTTTCCCATCTGAAGGAGCCATCAGAATTAATCTTGAGCGAGCCTCGCATAAATACACAGACGCACACACATACCGCAGCAATGGCAAGCATTGAATTGATGTATGGGCGGTTGAGCAGCCCTCGTGAGCGGACCGGACGCCTCAGCAGCCCCGTCTTCATCATGGCACACCGTGCACAAGATCTTGATTGCAAAATTTGGGCACCACTGGCTCTATTATTCTCACCTCTTACCGCATATTTGTCTGCGGAACTCTCCTCATCTCCAACCCATAATGAAATCTGATCATTATTCTTGTCTGCTAGCTTCCTAGCCACCAGGTCGTTGTATGAATGGTTGTTCCTTAATGTGGCATACATGCCAGGAGATTGGCCGCTGTCATCTTGCACTGAATCCCAGCATTTTAATCCAATCTGAAATTATTTTCAGGGGCACAACATAAAAAATGAGAAACCATCGCCCAAAGTCAGAAGATCAGAAAATGAAAACCCTAATCATATACGAAATAAAAGATCTACGAGCGCCACAATAAGGTAAAGGTTAGAACTTAACTACTTATGTATCTCTTTACTTTGGAATTCAGGAAATCCAAGAGCTTCATTTTCGTCAAAAGAGTAATCAATAGACAGAATATTCGGGCATAATTGTGTCAAAAAGTTACCAGTACTATTAATTTATGAACTGAAATTAAACATGCTGTGATGTTAGACAGTAACATCAAAATTTTTGAAGCTCAGGTCTCCGTTTCAAAACACGCTACAGATGAGGACCGTACATCCTTACAGAAAGTAATAATCAATAATATGGATAGGGTTTGCATGCAATCAGGAATGAATTATATCTTTACCTCTTGAGGGTCATCTGTGAGTGCGTCAACTATTTCCTCCAAGCCTTGGGAAGATGCAGCCACATGCAATGGGGTCAAACCCCCAGGACCAGGCAAATTTGGAGGGAAGGGATACATTTTGGAATTATCTGACCGAACAACAGAGAACCGAAGTAGCAAATCTACCATTCTTCGACATTTTCTCTTCACTGCTCTGTTAAGCAAATGGATCTCTGAGAGCATATCCAGAGATTCCTGTGTCAATGCATCACTGCTGGAGCTTCTTTTGACAAGCATATCCAAAAGTGTTTTAGTAACAATGCACCAGTCCCTTTCGACTGAAAATGTAAAGAGGTACTTGAACCGTGCAATAGAGAAATCAAGGAAGTCAGGTTCAGCTATCTTGGGGTAGGAAGGGGTGGAATAGGTGTTACTAGCTTTCTGAAACAGCCAACCAAGTTCATTTAGAAAAAGGAGGACATCCTCCCTTGATCTCGGCCGCCCATTATCCACAATCCGGTCCTCAGAAACTACGTCTGGTGTTCTAACATCCTCCTCAAACTCAGTTTCAAGGGTTCTCAACTCTTGGCAGATTGAAGAATTTGCAATAATCACAGGAAAGCTGTTCCCTTTGAAACCATTCTCTACCTGCATATGCGAATGGATAAAGGTGAGTGGGTGGCTTTCTCTGATGAACATAGCTGTGCTGATATTTGGCAAAATAAAAATCATATCATCGTAAATTGAAGAGGAGAACCTCAATAAAACAGCGACCAAAGACTAGAGGATATCCTCCAGGAAAATCAAAACTCTCCATACTAGAATAGTCATAAATGGTGCCTGGATATGCCGACGATAGACCTTCTTTCGATGTGTATTTCCCCATAAATGTGCAGTGGATTCTGTATTCATGCAGAGTTAATGAATATTTATAAGCAATCAACAAGCAATAGTATAGGGTTGTCTCAAAAAATCATCTAAATTAAGACTCACTTGGTGCCAGGAACAGTCAAATTGCAACCTCTAAGAAGAAGGGAGGTCGTCTGCCCACCCACAATAGCAAGAGGTGACACAGAAATCAACTCAGGAGCACTCCATGTTCTCCATGATTTAGACAGTCGGACCACTCCTGCAGGTATGGAAAAGTGATTAAACAGAATAAAAAATTGAAAAAATCAAAAAAGTCAATACAGAATTTGACTTCCCAGATGCTAATTATATTTGAAACTAGCAAAATGGTTAAATCTACAGAAAGAGGAAAAGTAGAATTAAGATAAGACAAATAAAGCTCACCGTCCTTATGAGAGACTAGCTGTCTATTTGTTCGAACTAGAAACCTCCCATTTTTCCAAAAATCAGAATCGGAACACTGAACTAGTGAAGTGACTCGTCGAAGAAGATTTTCTTCAAGCTGCAAGCCATATGTTAAAATGTCAGTTCGTTAGATAGTGTATCTAATCACAAAATACATTGCCATCCAAAGTTATATGCGACACTCACTTCGTCCCATGCAATTGATGGCATCGACAAGTAAATTGACAAAACAACGCAACCAGGTCGAATGTAGCTCTCCATATCGGAGGGACTATGTGCAAGCCAATTCAATATCTGAAATTACAAAAGATAACCCAAAGTATAATTCGATCATTCAAATTGCAAGATCAGGGAAATAGAAAATAACAGCAACTAATCAATTCTGTTAAGTTAGAGGTACTATATCCGAAATGCCAAACCTGAGCACGGAGATTCCCAGGAAAACTACTTGGGTCCTTCCCGAAAAGCTTGAAAATGATTCTACCAGTCCGGTCCTATACAAGCATAATTCATAAACAGATACAGAATGACAGCTGCACTAACAATACTGTTAAAATAAATGGAACGAAAAAGAATTTAGAGAATGCATTACCTGTGAATCCGAATTGGAGCTAGAAGGTGAATGATCTGAACCCGAGGAACAGGCATAACCTGCCAGGTGGGAAATATTTTGCGCCACCCCATTCTCAACCGGTCTATCCAAACCCTTAAAAAGTTGTAGCGGTGCACACCAACGATGGCTTGTGCTAGCTTCAACAGCAGCAGTGTCTTCAGAATGTAGAGGGAAAAGCTTCTGAGTTACAGGAGGAGAAGAGGAAGGAGATCTCTCTTCCATTGGATTACTACTCTCAGACGACAAGTACTTAATTGCAGAACCCATCTTCGGCGGGCTATCGTCCATAGAAGAACCAAACAGCTGCAGAGGCAAGTAGGGTCGGGCTTCTTTAACCGGCAGCTTGGAGAGTTCCAGCTCAGATCGATTAGCAAAAGGGGTTTTCGCAATTCCAACCAAAGGAAAGGCTTGAGTTGGTTTGTCATGAGAGTTAACATCGTTAGAGGGCTCCATGCGTTGTCCCTTGCTTTTGTCATTGCCACTACTATCACTGCTCCCTTGGGATACAGATGCAAGGGCTTCTTGAGGGGAGGCAGCAAGCCCTGTCGAGAGCGCTGCTAATAAGTTCATGGTAGATGGGGCAGATTGGTTCTCACTCCTATTAACTGCCTGATCAGATGATTCCTGCTGTGGTGCTTCAGAGACATTTAAGTCCAAACCGCCTAAAGGCAATCTTGTCAAAGAATTTGGGTTGCTCAATGAGTTTATTTTACTAAGAATTTGGGCTAAGCGGTCTTGATCAGATACAGGAGGAATGTTGGGTGGTTTATACGCATTATTATTACCTGTGATTTCAAGGCACAAAAAATAAGATACAAAACATGAGTATAAATAGAAGTAAAATTGCCCTAGTAAAATAGTAGAATACCTTGCAAGCGTGCCAAGACAGCGAGCAAACTGACTAAATCCAAATTAGCATTGGCCCCGTTTTCCTGGTTTCCAGGAAGCAACAGCCGAGGCGGACCCTCCTCCGGCTGGGTCTTCCTTCTTCGACGGTTATGTCCGGCAAGCCTTCTTCTGCAACTCCTCTTTCCCTCATCAAATTCTGAGAGCGGGTGAAATCTGTATGCACATTACAAAACCTAAATCAATTCGAACCAAACCCTACAAGCATTTCTATCCATAAAAAAAAAGGAGATAGAAAAAAAAAAAAAAAAAAAGAACATCTCAAATTCACAACTTTAAGAAGTTAACTATTTTTAGAATCCAAAAAAAAAAAAAAGAAAATTGGAAGCAAGAGAAGACATGCAGGGTAACAAGAGCAATATGCACTGCAACAAACAAAAGAATTCAGATTGGAGTTTTTTTTTTCCTTCTTCTCATGCAGGTTGAGCTGATCGTCTGATGCCATAAGTGCAAAAGACGCAATCGACAGTGGGCATAACGAATCAAGAGGAGCAGACTGAAACACTCCAAAAAAATAAAAAAAAAAATCTCAAGAATTTAAGTTGTGGGTGGGTAGCTTCAAAATCAAGATTACCTGCTACACTGCTGGCAGAACCTCTGCATCTGTTTGCCCACAAGGGCCTTGGTGGTCTTGCTGTGAACCTCGCACACCTTGTGCCTCCTATGGTAGTCTTTGGCGTTTGACAGATCCGCCCGGCAATCGTCCACCTGGCACATCGGGTAGCTCCCGCCGCTCCCCGGAGACCCCGACCGCACCCTCTTGTTTGGCCTAATGGTCGCCTCTTCGGCAGAGGCAGCTGTAGCTGCAGTTGTAGTCCCTGCCTGCGGTGCCGTTGAGTAAACTCCGGCCCCGAGCTTCAAAGTCAAGTTTTTCTCACCGCCCTCTTCCTGGTCGTTGCGGAAAGAAGAAGTCTTCGAATTGGAACTGGTCTCCCCCGCTGCCGTCGCAGTCGCAGTGTTCTTCATCTGCTCTGCATCTGTAGTCGGGGTTCCGAGACAGAGGGCGTCGGAGACAGAGGACGAGGGCTTTGCTGCGAACCTTGAACTGTCCCAATCCCATAGCTTAGGGTTCCAATTACTGCCGGTGAGGTTGGAAGTGTTGTTAGAGCCCGGGGCACGCTGCTGCGGCGGCGGATGCTGGAACTGCCAAGGTAAGCCCCGCTTCTTCGGGTCGTGGAACTGCCCCGGAAGCGGCTGGTGGAAGAATATCGGAGGCGGCGGGGCCACCTGCGCACCCACTTCTCCCTCCATTTCTCAACTTGAGAGAACTGGATCACGTCAAAAGAGCGCCCAAAAGTAGTCCCCTCTCTATAAAAATAAACTCTATTATAAGAACTCTGATCGAAATCACGATCTAAAATTTCGTCCAAAAATTTATGAATCAGATAATAATGAAACAGAAAAGGAATATATTAGATATTAAAAAAATAATAATAATAATAATAACTATCATGTCTTTTCTCTACCTCTGATGATGGATTCAAGAATGATCTCCATCCATAATCTGCAGAAAGAGATGAGAAATGACGAAAAATTCTTGTGGCCTCTCAGATCTGCCGCAGAGGTCGCGTGAAGACGACGAAACGGAAGCGGCCAAAGGAGCATCCACCGCCCAAAGGAAAACGGCCGGATCTGAGGCGCCCGGAGAAGGAGAGAAGCAGAAAAAGGGAAGGGAAGGGAAGGGAAGGGGAAGGGGAAGGGGAAGGGGAAGGGAGGGGAAAGGGGAAGGAGGGTGGGGGCCGAAGAGAAAGGAGACTAGAAGAGAGAGAGAGAGAGAGAGAGAGAGAGAGAGAGAAGTCACAACTCAAGAAGAAGAGGAAGGGGCACTCGCAAGGGTGGTGCCTGTGCGGTTGGTTTTGTTTCTCTCGTTCGGCCTACGGAGGTGGTGGCACGAGCCGTAAATAACGACAACTACAAGGGCCCTTGGAACGCCGTGGCTCGCCGCCCCACGCCCAGCTTCGCCGTACCACCAAGGAAAACAGGCAACCAGAATGGTAAAGAGGACTTACTTCAATTATTTCGTCCCTTCGATTCTTTTCTTTCTCTCTTATATTTTATTTATTTATCTATTTATTTATTTATTTATTTTTCATTTTGTCTCCTTATCAAGTCATGCGCTTCTCGCCGCTCTCTGATTAAACAACAAAAATACAAATTTAGGATACCGGTTCTTTAACCACCTGGTTTGCGATTTTTTTTTTATTTTTTTTTTAAAATCCTCTTTCTTGCCTTCCTCTCTTTCTTTTTATTTTTTATTTTTTTTAAAAAAAAATCTAGCTTGTATCATAAATTAGTTATTTAACATGGAAGAAAATAAAAATTAAACCTAAGTATTAACAAAATAATAATTTATTGATCCGATTATTTTTGTTATTCTCTCTCAAAACCTGTATATCAATAAAAAATTTCTTGATTTACAATTTAATATTAATTATATTCTTATATTAATACCAATCTAATAGTTTACAGCGGTTTGTGTTTGTGAAATATTTTTGATTATTATCATAACATCACTAGTTAAACATGCAATAACGAGCTGGGCATGTTTAAACAATATACTTACACGAGATGAAGTGTAATTTTTTTTATATAAAAATAAATCTGTCTATTACACCTATATATAAAGAAAAATACTACTCCTTGTCCCCCTTTGGGGGTGTACATGTAGCACTTCTCATATATAAAAGAGCATCTTGGTGCCACGTGGCAACCTTTTATACTCCTTTTAATTTTTTTTATATTATTATTATTATATTATTATTACGGGTGAAGGCTTTACTGGAGGGATGCTAGGTGTACACTCCTTTAGGGGTGTATCCATTCTGGAATGGGGTGAATTCGAGTGACGATGGGGTTGGGTAAATTCCACTCGTCACTTCGAGTGACGAGTGGAATTCACCCCATCCCAGGATGGGGTGGGGTGTAATATATACACCTCTAAAGGAGTGTATACTTATATATACACATACTACAAATATAAAATTATTTATTACTAAAATATTTTTATATTTTTTATATAATTTTATTAGTCTAATTATTATTCACATAAATTATATAAAAATAATTTCATAATTAAAATTTTTTAAATAAAAATAATCAAAATTAATTTTACGCAACATAAATTTATATAATAGCTTATTAGTAATTAAATTATTTTATAAAAATTTATACAAAAATATTTAAGATAAATTTATTAAAATAATTTAAATAAATCAATAAATAAAAAAATTAAAACAATAAAAAAATTGTTTAATAAAATTAGTTTATTATATAGAGAGCTAGGCTATTATAGTATCGATAGTACCGTAACTTCAATAGTCTCATTTTTAATTTTAGAGTATTCAAATCAACGATTCATATCGTTAAATAAAATTTATGACTTATAAAATTTTTAGAAATAAAATTTTAATTATTTTCGACATCGTTTATTTAGTAAATAAATAATATCAAAATAAACGGTAAAAATTAAATAATTTTTAAAAATTAAAGATAAGACTTTTAAATTCAAAATCAATGATGCTACTATTAATTTAAATAGTTTAAAATATTTTCTATCCAAATTTGAATAAATTTAGATTCTTTACACCGTTAAACAATAAATTCATCATAGTAGTCGTTGAAAATTAATAATTTTAAAATTAATTGATCATAAAGTAAATTATGACGAAAAAAAATAAAAAAATGTAAAAACTTTAAACATCTTAGATCATTTTTAACGGAGTGGGTCGTTGATTTGAACATCTAAAATAAAAAACGAGACTATAATATCGGAGCTCCGGTACTATCAATAGTATAAAAGCCTACATATATATAGAGAGAGAGTAGAGCTTATATACTTTTAAAAGCACAAGTAGAGATGTCAACGGGTCGGATTCGGGGCAGATTTTCAAAAATCCAAACCCGAACCCTAATCCGAATCCGACGTATTTTAAAATTCCATATCCAAATTCGAGCCCGACCAAAAATCTAAAACTCGAACCCGAAATAATTATTTTTCTTTTTTTTTACAATATTCCAAAATATATTATATTAAATTTAAATTTTTAAAATATAAATTTAAATTTAATATTAAATATTTATATACACATATATTATATAACGTAAAATTAATTCGGGCTCGGGTCGGGTACAATCAAAATCTATATCCAAATTCAAATCCGTCAGGTTTTCATTTTTTATATCCATATCCGTTTAAATCGGATAAATTCATTCCATTCGAATTCGAGTTCGGATAAAATTTCGGGTATCCGTATCTATTGACATCCCTAGGCACAAAGCTCAATCATGCTTGTAAATTTTTTACCATTAAATTTGCATTGAGATTTGTGCAATTATAATTTCTCTTTCTCTCTTTAATTGACTTTACAATTACACAAACCTCAATACAAATTCAATAATAAAAAATTCAAAAGTATAGTTTGCCTTATGCTTTTATATATATATATATATATATAATACTATGCTTATACAAGTACCAAGCAATTGGTGCTTGTAAATTTTCTACTATTAGATCTACCATTTTGACTAATTTTATATCTTAGATCATTCTATTCTACCAACCACTTACTTAACCCAAATAACCAACTATCATCCTAACCACACATTTTTTCATTCAAAATCAAAAAACTTACAAGCACTAATAACTTGTTATATTTAAAATTATAGAAACTCAATTCTCTCTATCTCTTATTCTCTATATATATTGTGGACAAATTGTTCATAGCTTAATTATCTAAAAGGCAGCTTAGATGGTAAAGACGATTAGAGTTCATAAGTTGGGTGGCGCGGAGGTAAAGTAATTCTTTTCTACGTAAAATATATAATTAATTTGGCTCCTATCAATAATTATAAATTTAAAATTATTATATATTTAATATTTTTTATAGTATTAAATATTAAAATGTACTATATAAATTTTTTATGTTAATAACATTTTTTTTATGTTAATAACATTTATCCGACTTATTAGGTGAATCACTATACTAATAAAATGTCATTTCATTATTTTTTAGAATAAACTTTTTGCTTATGTTTCATTTATATAATTTTTTAATTTATAATTTATAAATAATTGTTTTTCGGTACGTAACTTAATATTATATTTGATAAGAAAATAAACGAAAAGTAACAAAATTTATCTCCAGTAAAAATAATTATTTTATTATTTTAGTAGAATAATATTATTCTCATGCTTGGCTAATTAAAAATAAAGAAATATATAATTATATTTATACGTAGCTAAACAAAATAAATATACAAATCAAATAAATAGTCATAATAATAATTTTTAATTTAATATATTAGGTTTATAATAATAATAATATTGTTATTAATAGTAGAAGTACCATTATTACTATTATAAATAAAATAGCATGTATTGTAATATATAATATGTTAAAATAGTATCTATAGAATTACTAATAATAAAAAAGTTTTCCTACAATTTCACTATAAAAAATTTTGATAAAAAATATATGAAGATTCTGTCAACTATTAAGATATTTTAAAATATACCGTTCAAATTTATTCAATTATTTATTTTTTATAATTTCTAACTTTTTATGATTAATTTTAGTTGATTAAAATTTATACAAAATTTGATCAAACATTTTTTACCTATGTTTTTTATAAGATATAGATTATATTTATTAAATTAAATTTTAGTTCAAATGTGTAAAATCTTAATTAAGTGATGAACCTTATAGATTTTTTTTTTTTTCTATGTATGAAAATTAATGAAATTTCTCTTTTAATAAAAATAGATTTGGTAAATATAATATTTTTATTAACTAATATTTAATATATTTATTAAATTTATCGTATTTTTAATTTATATCAATTTTTGAATAAATTATTTTTTCACATATATATATATCTTTATAAAATAATTTATATGGCATAAATTAATTTTAAAATTTATTTAATTAGTAAGAAAGAGAATAAAATAATATAGATATTTTAATTAAAATTTATTATTATAATATTTTATATCTGCAGTATAACGCGGGTCATTCACTAGTTTGAGACTAAATTTCACTTTTAGCCCTCAAAGTACTGGACATATGATAATTTGGTTATCAAATTTTAATTTATTATAATTTTTAATTTTAAATTTTAAATTATTATAATTAAAGAAATGTTTAATTGTATATAGTTATAATTTATTACCGTGATTTAGTTATAAATAAATATAATTTCAAGTTCGTTGTTTGATTTGATATATTCGAATCTAAATGCTTCAATCGAAATAGTGTGAGGCCTAATTGTAAGAATTGAAATTATTTCAAAATTGACTGCAGTTTCAATCCTAGTAATTACAAAGAGTGTTTTTAAGCAAAAGATAAGGCCATCTTTCTAATCACTTTTTAAAGAGAAAATATATAGTTTTCTACGTTAGAATTGATTTTATCATCAAATATATAAAATGATAAAATTTAGAAAATATATTTCTAACTACTTATAATTCATAATCAAACAACTAATTTATAGTTGCAGCATTTTCTGCTACATCAAACCAAACAATATGTATATATTTGTTATATTTCTACATATTTTTAATTGCATCAAACTAGACATTACCTAAATGTAGACATATTATTGATGTAAAAAAGAGATAGTATCTTAATTTTTATTGCATTAGCAATCGTAATATTATCATATCACTCACATCAAATTAGTCAATTAAGCTTAATTTAAAATATAATTATAACAATATAAAAAGTTTCAATTGAAAATTATAAAATTTTAAAATTTTGGGATCAAAATATTAAGTTTCCTATAATTTGAAGACTACATATGTAATTTAGCCAAATATGGACATTATAAATTGTTCATCGTAAATTAATATATTTGTGTCCTCTCATTGTGACATGTTTACCCCACAAACTTAGGAAGCCAAGTGACTAAGTCAGCCTCATAATTTTGATACAGGCATGACTAAATCAGACAAAAAGACGAATTGAATAACTCGCACATATATTATTGTAATCGTAGGTTATGTAAATGAAAATAAAATTTATCTAAGTAGGTTTGCGTGTTATCTACAACATATTTTTATTTTTTTCTCTTTTATTTTTATATTTTTTAAATATAAATAATATATATATTATTTTGTAAAGATAAAAAATTTAACTTGTTATTCAAAACAACAAAACATACAATAAATAATAATAATAATAATAATAAACAATATAAAGAATTAGTATTAGACTTCATACATGAATAAAACAAAAGGAATGTTGATTTTTTTTTTTAATTATATATTTAGGTATTTGTAGGTATTCACGACTTGACTAAACTGTCTATAATTTAATTAGTACCGGTCTACTTCATGCATAATTTTTTAGGTTAAAAAAATTAGAATTCATCTTTGTATGTACGGTAGGGATTGTCAGGTCTACACATAAAAATAGTAAAAATTATCTCTCTGAAATAAATAATGACGATAATATATATATATATATATATAAATTCTGCTATAATGCTATTCATATTCATAGCATCAAATACTTGGTGCTATCAAGTTTTTCATAGTTGGATCTACCCTTTGATCTTTTTCGCCCCTTAGATCATACTATTTACCTAATCATCTACTAAATTCTAGGGGCAAACTATAATCCTAACAACACATCTTTAATTTAAGGGTCAAAAACTTAATAGCATTAATAATTTGGTGCTATTAATACTATAGTAGCCCAGATCTCTCTCTCTTTATATATATATATATATATATATATATATATATATATATATATATATATATATATATATATATAATTCGGCTACTATGTTAGTAAAAGTATAAAGTAATTGATGCTTGTAAATTTTCTATTGTTAGATTTATTTTTTTGACTAATTCCAATCCTAAGATGATGTTATTTCACCAATCACTCACTAAACCTAAGGGACTCATTATCATTCTAACCGTATATATTTTTATCCAATAGTTAAAAACTTTACAAGCACCAATAACTTACTATTTTTAAAAATATTAAAGCTAAATTATATATAGAGAGAAAAAAAATTAATTACTATACTATTAATAGCATCAAATATTTAGTAATATCAAATTTTTTACCGTTAAATTTATTTTTGTAATTATTCTCACTTCTTATATCATATTATTTCACCGAACACATATTAAATCTTAAAAAACTATCAAAGATTTATTCATAGTTGTAAGACCACTATAAAATTTATAACTTAAAAGTAAATTATAATTCTACAACATTCACGAGGGCTAATTTTTTTCGAATTATTTTATTGCTTTGATTTCACTTAAATTAATAAAAATATTATTACACCTGCGATATTTTGGTATAAGTATTTATAAGATTAAAATTTGTTACTTTCATTATTTAACTCCGACATTTCTCATTTTCTAATTACAAACACAAAAGGGAGAGTAAATCTCATAATATATTATTTTGTCTTGGCTTAAAACTTACACTTGGATTGAGGCATGAAGCTTTTCTATAGGCAATGCATAGGCCACTGAGATGAAATTAAATATTTTAAAAAACACAAAAGCTTTTAATAATAATTTTTTATCTTTTTTTTTTATATATTTTGTTTCGTAATCAGTCAAAAAAAATTTAATTATAAAATTTTACAAATAAAAAACTATATAACAAATAATACGTAAATAATTATTTATTTTAAAAATTGTAATTTAAATAAATATAAAATAATTATAATTTTAATAATTTATTTTTAATTTGACGGTAATATAAAATTAAATATTCCAACCTTTAAAAAATAAAAATATGAGTAAGATTCTTTGTTGACGTGGTGGAGCGGGTGCTATAATCAAAAGAAGAGATGAAACTAAAAACCAAGTGTAGGAAAAAAAAAAAGAGTACGAATAATTAAATCAATCATTTCTCGAGGAGATGATTCACGCGACGACTATTTTCCAACCGTGCGTACGGGCAGAGCTTGATGCAATCCCGTCCGTCCATTTTGCCGTGCAGACTCAGCCGTACGGTACGTCACCGATGTGGAGATTGGTCCCCACCGCATTCACCCACCGGTCGTCCTTTTTTACCCTCGGTTCAGGAGTCAAGATCATGAGGTCCGTCCAAAACCGGGAGCACCAACACAGTACATTCCGTGCACTCGACACGTGTCACGCTTTCGGGTGCATTTCTATCGCGTACGTGTGGGTACTGCAGCCACACGATGGGGCCGCTCGACACGTGGACCTGACCAGTGCCTCTCATTCCGTAGACCGTCCCCATCTTCTCCGCTCCGTACCTCTTGCGTGTAACGTTCCGTCACCTCCCTCTTTGCTAGCCCTCCCTACACCCCCGTAATTACGGTTACGGGACAGCTCCCGCGGCCTCCCCCGCCCTCTTCGTAGAATGTACAATGCATATTACATTTATTTTAAAACGGCAATTGCCTGTATACCCTATTAAGTTCTCAACTTTTATATTTATTCCTCAAAAAATCTGCTCTTTAATATATTCTTCTAAAAATTTAAATTTTTTTTGATATATATCCTCAAAATAGAGATATATCAGAAAAAATGTGGAACGTATTAGGGGTATATTTGAAAGAAAAAAATAAGATGGAAAATCAAATATTTCATCATATTACAGCGGGTACACAGGCAATTATTCCTATTTTAAAATAATATTTATTTTATTAATTATTTTAAATAAATTTTATTTTAAAATAAGTATAATGTACAAGAATTATATTTTTTGTTCCAACAAAACCTCTCGATCACATGCAAGTTGTATAACTCGTTAGTGCGCACGATGGCATCGCACCGTCGATTCGGCGTACCGGATCACGAGGCTCCGCGAGCTGGTCCTGGTCCCCACGCCGCGAACCTTTTCTAGCAGCGCTTTGACGAGAATCGTTACAAATTAGAACACAATACAATACAATACAATACAATACAATACGATACGATTATCATACGGCGCGGGAGGGGTGGGGCCCGTGGGGGTGGGGGAATGGGCCCTTTTGTACGCGAGTGAGAGCGTCGGAACGGAATCTCGGTGGATTGGTGGAATCGGAACATGGACAGCTGGTGATAACATAGTTTTCGTACAAACAACCAGTGCGTCGACGTGGACCACCGTACTGATCCCACGGTACAGCGTATATCAGTACGCCGTTTCGGATGCGCGACAGCTGGCGATCCGACGGCTCTGATGTAAGATCGATGTGTGCCAGGGAGCACACCACATGGCCCTCACTGCCACCCAGCAACCGCGATTCCAATTAACGCGTGCGCCAGCTTTATCACACCTTATTGATATCATTCGGCCGCTAATTATTTTTATTAGATTCATTAAAATCGTCTGCTCCAAATTAATCAAATTTAGTCCATTTCTCTGAGAATACTAAAACTTAGCCCTCTTAATTAATTGCTTTAGCGTTAATCCTTAGTTGATTGATTTCTAATTTTCGACCCGCTTCCTACGCCATAATTTTATGGCCATCTCCAGTTCTCTCGTAGAATTGATATACCAACAAGACCGCAAGAAAAAAAAAATTAATTATAATTTTTGTAATTTAGGATGCACAAAATATTTTATTTATATGATAGTAATAAATATAAATTTGTTAGTGTTGATGCACAAATTAATGCACTACAATGTAAACGCTCGGTTCATATTTGAACCAAAGGAATAAAAATACGTGGAAGGTAGAGATGCTACGTGATTTTCGTAATTAATATCGTAATTGTAGTAATGCGAACCGATCAATAAACACGAGCTAACACTAAGTTACTATAGACAATAATTTCAAAGCTTATAATAATAGCCTTGCACCCTTGAATAAGATTACTGTTTATTTTTCACTGTAATTTATAATTTTGTTTAAGAGTAGTATAAGATGTACTTTTATTTTGTGGCATTTATAGTTTATTTTTATAATTTTTCTTTGAAAAAATTATTTGTAATTCAAGCTTTCTATTTTTTAATATAATCGATTCGACTTATTTAGCCAAATCTATTTATTTTCTATATTTTTCAATCGATTGATTAGAACTCGATTGAACCAATTTTCTTTCAATCTAATCGCTTGATTTCTCAAACTGTACTGTATTCGAAAATCAATTTAGAGATCGATTCATTGACAGAGAGCAATCTTACTTTAATCTTAATCTTAATCTTAATCTTGATTTAGAAATCAGATTTCAGATCACTTCTAATTCGGTTTTTATTTCTATAGCCGCTAAATAGTAGCTTTTATAATTCAAATAACTGATCGATTTTAATTATAGGAATCTGAGCTAGGACACAGCTCGAGTTCGTCGTCCTCTCCACGTCGGAAAATGAGCGATATTGGTCGCATGGAAAATGAGCTCGACCACTGTACTGTAGACTCAACTCGTATTAATCCCATCCTCAGCGACTTGAATAATTAATTGAGAGCCACACCAAAACATATGTGTCAGGTCGTAAGGTACCAATTCAAGTCTCAATCTGATGGAAGACCTATGAACCGAAATTTAAAAGGTTATATTTTACGTCACAAATAACTAATCAGATCGTGATTATAGATGCCTAATAAATATTTACATATTTATGTATTAATTTTCTCTTTATTGTCATTCGTTTTTCTTCTTTTTTTTTTTAAAAAAAAAAAAAAGAATTCAGTGTACGCTTGGCTTGAATATCATGCTCAATAATAATAATAATAATAATAATCATATCGATTCCACATTTTCACATTTCCACATCCAAGTACGGCAAAATTTTTAAGTGAGGGTGCCACCAAAAAAAAAAAAGGACGCATGGAGACGAAAAAAAATAAAATATGTAGACCCCCTAGCCCCCAACAAAAAAAAGAAAAAGAAACAAAAATACAAAAGTAAAGAAAACAGTAAAATCACTCGTGCACGGTGCACCTTCCCCCCTCCGTATATAAATATAAACTTAATAAAAGCAAATTGACGACGCTGTTGATTATATCCGAGTACAAATACAACGTATTCTAGTTCTAGCTATTAATTTTTTTTTTCTTCTTATTAAAATAGAACAAGTATACGCTCTACTATTTTCAAAGTACGTGTTCAAACAAGATTACTAACTTCCATCTAAATTATAACTTTATTACCTATAATGTATGAATTGACATAGAAGAATAATTTAGTAGAGTTTTGAAAGGAATATATATATATATATATATATATATATATATATATATATATATATATATACACACACGGTATATATAAGTATACACTCCATAAAAAATGTATATTCTACATCCCACCTCATCTTGGGATGAGGTGAATTTCACCCGTCACTCGATGTGATGGGTGGAGTGAATACTCATCCCAGGATGGAGTGAAGTTTAAACGGATGGAATTCACCCCACCCCAGAATGGAGTGGGATGTAGGATGTACACCCCTTATGGGGTGTAGACCTAGCATCACTTAATATAGGTCAAGAAATAAAAGAATTGATAAAATATAATACGACATAATTAATTCTATATAGTACAGTCCCTATTTTCTTCTATTCATTTATGTTAATTCCTACTCTGATGTAACGGCTACTGAAAATGCAATAATTAATTAAAAATAAATCTTAATTTGCAGCTAAAAGTCGTTAAAGTGAATAATATTTTTAATTGCAATTAAGTTAGAAACATGTAAGCTACGTACAGATGCCAAAATATATACAACGACAAGCTGCGTGGGAAAACACGAACGGGACGCAATTTGGGCCGTAAAATTGGGTTTGGGCCCTCACAAATTATAAACAGGCTACAATTAGAAGACCTAGAGAGAACCTCACGAAGCAAGCCCACTATCGGCCCATTAAGGTTCACTTTATCGGGCGCCGACCACGCTGGATAATTTACCTTTTAGTCCATAAAAAATAAATAAAAATAATCATGAATTAAGGAAAAAAAAAAAAAAAAAAAAAAGAAAAAAAAAAAGGTGAATTCACTAGTTGGTGATGGTGATTTCTTTAGAAGCATGGTCACAGTACAGTACAGTACACCGGGCTCCAAGCCGAGGAGGTAGGTTTTATAAAACAGCTAATCAGCTGAACTGATCGATCAACGAGGTATGAGTTTATGATGAGCTGTGGGCAGCAATGCATGCTTCGCTTATCTAGGTTGCAGCGCATCTCAAAAAGTCAATCAAGAAAAAAAGAATCAACAGCAATTGCTCTGATTACGGATTTTCACCATGATTATATCAATTAAGTTACTTTGATACTATTCACAAAGTTCTCATACGAATTGCAAATACAAATGACATAATGTAAAAATCCACCAACATTCCAAGCAAAAAGAAAATAATTAGTGATATTTCTTATGAGTTGTTCTTATTTGTAGTGGTTTCCTAGATTAATCAAATTGTCGTCGCAACCTTAAATTTAGCAATATTTTAGAGAACATGTTGTAATGGGAACTTACAACAGCGATTACATGGCGGTGTCGAGCTTACTTCTTCTTCTCGTCAGGCTTCCAAATTAAGCTCATCATCTTCTAAATTACTCCCTTTAGGTTACGAAATTTATTTAAAAGATTGAGATATTCTGCCATGGAATTGCAAGGTTCAAGATATTCTATAAGAATTATTAAATTACTGAACTGCTGGATGAGAACATTCCTAACTGAGTTCGCTTCTCGACGAGAAAGAACACACTAGAAAGCGGAGCTATTCATATAGGCAACCAGGAAAACACTGATGAGATAGCGTACTATTAACCAAACATCTCAAACTGAGCTTAAGGGGGAGTGCCTAAGCTGGAGGCCACAACAGAGTCATATATATATATATATATAGCATCTGAATATCTGATGGTTTTGGTCCTCAATAACACAGGCGGAAGATGTTACAGTTGCTCAATACATACATTAATAAATTGCAGGACATACCACAGCTCGAAAATACCAAACGACCCGTTAAGATGATGCTTAGCTAATCCAGTTATTTTATTTATTCATTTGTAAATGCCAAGTAAAGCATAGACACACGCTGCTGCTAATCGTAAATCCAAGTAAAGGAACACACACAAACAGCAGAACAGCAGAGGAAAATTCACTAGAAGAAGAAGAAGACAAAAAAAATAAAAAAAGGGTTTGCGATGTGATGATGATCCATCGTTTGTTTCAGTCGTCGTAGACGCGGCACTCGTCGGAGTCGGGGTTGTGCAAGCAGAAGGGCTCGAGGGGGTCGGCATGGGTCTCGGCGCGGCGGCGGCGGAGGTCGGCCTTGGCCTGGCTGACCTCCTCGACCTCATCCCAGGCGACCCGGCAGCCCTCGGAACCCTGGGCCTCCTCCCCCGCGCACGCCTCCATCGCCTCCGCCACCTTCCGCTCGATCATCTCCGTCAGCGCCTCCTCCCTCATCGCCGTCCCCTTGTACCTCCGAACCCCCGCCGCCGCCGCAAACGACCTCGATCCACGCCACCTCCGCCGCGGCACCGGCACCCGCGTCCAGTTCGCCGCCCTGCTGCCTCGAAATCCGGAGGGATCGCGGAGGTCGGATCGGATGGAAGGGAGGGACGAGGACGAGGAGAAGAAGAAGAAAGGCGCCGCCATTCCTACCATACGGGAGATCACAAGGAACGATAAAGCACTACGATGACCTAGCACGCGGTCGCGGTGTGGTGGTCGCCTATTTTAGTTTCTCAATTAATTTTTTTTTTTTTAATTATTTTTATTATTTTTTGGCCTTATTATTCTGTTCACATCGCATATTTGTTTTCCAAGTCATCGAGTCCACGAAACTCTCAGGACGGCAGCTCTCACAAAAGCTTTAATTCTATGGAAGGGAGTGATGGACACTACAGTTATTAAGTTAAATTAAGTAACAGATCGATTGTGGCGGACTGCTCCAGCAACTAGTTGCACCCATTTTAGGACCTGATAATTAAACACAACAAAGTGACAGATTTTAATTTGTTTGAAACGAAAGTTTTTGAATTCAGTGTATCAGGTGCAACTCAGTATAATTTCAGAGTCCATGTTGTAATTTATCCAAGCTACACTTTTGATAGAAATTTTTTTTAAAAAAATATTATATAAACATTTAATCGTCAACAACTCTTATAAGAATGACATTTTTCTTCTTATATGCTCCACTCGTAGAAACCACTAGGCCTCAAGATATGTAGAGCATGGATATTAGTTGAACCTCCTTCATAACCTGGAGCTGAAAAGATGCTACCGTATTGATGATCTGTTGAAGAATCCAAAATTCCAGCAAAATAAAGAGAAAAAAAAAAAAATTACAAATGCCCGAACAGTACATTGCTAACAGAGCAGGCAAAAATTGGTCATAATTCTCTACACTTGAAGACGGCAGATTTGACCTGTATTAATCTACAACAGCAAATTCTAAGATGCACAAAGAAATACATAATTAAAACAATCAATCTACTGTGGTAGAAGTAACAGCATCGAGCGACGAGCCATTGTCCATGGATCGAAGATCCAGCTCTTCATCCGAGTCCATCACTTCCTCAAAGTCGTAGTAGGCTCCCACCTGCACCACATTCTCATTTCCATGATATAAGCAATTATTACGTTTTGAAAAAGAAAACATATATTAGCGATAAATTACGTGATATTAAAGGCCCAAATCTAGGACATACGATATACCTTAGGTCTAGGTTTTACAGCTTCAAAACTATGGAATTCAGGAGTAGCAAAATCAGGAGAATGCAGCACAATATAGGCACCACGGTTGTTGTATCGCTCTTCTGTTGCCTGCCAGAAACACGAGCAATGAAATATTATATTTTAGGCAGATTATATGGTATTGAATTATTGACCTTTGATATGCTAAATCCCACAATACTTATTCCTGGATCTTCCTGAGAAAGAAATGAGATCCTCGCAAAACCTAGCGCCTAAGGGAATGTAGTATTTAAACCAGTAGCTAAAAGAAAAGGTTTACATCTATTTATTTTTTCAGTTTTACTGCCGCTACATGCCTGAGAGTTCAAGAAAATCAAACATAAAAAGAGAGCAGAACCTGAAATTGGGGATAATCTGGAGCACTGAAGAGGGTAATCATCTTCCCCGATTCCACCTGATGATCTATTGTATATCCATTGTCCATTCCAGCCAGGTCATGTCGTTTATCCCTTGCATCAGGGCCTTCATGTGACCTGATAATCAGCTATGTTTTCAAAAGCACAAAATTTCAGCAAATTTGCACAAAAGATTTGACATGATAAATCAAACTAGAAAAGGCACAGAAGAGAAAAACCTCCAAGGAGCTTGCAACGTAATTGTTTGCAATAATCATTGGAAATTCACTCATTCATAAAAGAAATTTCCTTGATTACAAACCTTATGGTAGCTTGTCAAATTAATCCCATTACAAGTGGATTAATTTCCTCGATCAAATTTAACGTAGTCACTAAACTGGGAAAATTCTACCAACTGGACGTGAAAATTGGATCGTAATCCAAATTACCGCACATGGGCCAAAACAATGAACTATTTCAAGCTTTATCTAGTGTGAGCAGCATTTTCGTTTAAGGTTTTTGATAAGACATTCAACCAAACCTGTCTTTTAACTGTATTATTGTACATCTCCGCTAGATTTAATGTCATCCCTAAGTGATCATGACCAGCTTGCCAATAGTTTAATTTCTTAATACTGTTGGAAAAGTCGTACCATATACTAACAAGCATCAACTTAAGCAGATTTATTGCTAAAGAGAAATAATGTGCCGGCATCAGAAAGGCAACCAAAGCCGCATAACCTTGAAACATAAATGAGACTGTTGACTAAATACAGTCTCATAAATGTGCATCTTTTTCGCTCTATGCAACTACAAGGGATTTTACTTTCTTTTTTTTTTTCAAAACACAATCACGTAATCAAAAATTTGCTATCAACAAGATAAAGGATACTAAATGAGACAAAAACAAACCTTAAGATTGTATTTCTTTAGAAACTCCTCAGTGCAATCGGGACCCCATAACAATCCAATCCCTCTTTCGTCATTTAGAGACAGACCGGGCTTTGGTGAAGGGTCCGACCAGAGCACATCACCAGGAATCAAGTTTGAACCCTCCCACGGTGGGTCAAGAACTGTCCGCCTTGCCTTTAATAACTCCTCTAAAGAACCGAGTTTAAGAATACTTGTATCAACATTCGTGACCACCTTGCGACCTTTCTTGCCTTTTGATCTCTTTGATGAAGGAGCAGGTGACACACTTCGAAAGAGCCCTCCATGAGCAGTGTAAACATGACCTGCTATAATGGACGCCAAGGGGAGACCTTCAAAACATCTTAAACACTTTCGATAAACTTGTGGGCCTTGATCTCCATATTTAACCATTACCTCTTTCTCAAAGCCATATACGGATGTGCAGTACTTGGATTCGTGATTACCGCGAAGAAGGAATACTCGGTGCGGCAAAAAGACCTACAAGTCAAAAAAGGAAACATGGAAACAGCTGAAAACCAGTCGGGCCAACACTTGTTTACGATCTGAAGTAACATTTGGCAGAACCAACATTAACATGCGTCTCCGTTGAATGGCCGTAGATGCATATGCTAGAAAAAAGAACCGCAGGAACAAGATGCTATTGCTATGCTTTTCGGGAATTCGTTTCAATTAACTAAAGTATTAATGTTTCTACAAAACCATGACCTCTTTGGAGTCAAAATCAGTTATTTCTGTCTCAAAAGGTGCATAAGAAAATGCCATCTCTTGCGATGCATTAGGTTGCTCCATTCTAAGTTGTGCTTGGTTGCTTGTGCATTTGGAAAACACAGAAGGTTGGGCCAAGTAAACTTCGATACCCTAATATCTATAGTCTATATGCTATGAGCACGAAAAAAAATAAAAGGAAATAAGAAAAAAAGAAAAACTCTTTCACCTTCCCCTGTCGTAAAACTTACTACACACATATGTCCAAAATCAATCCAATAGGTGTTGGTCTGTGGAGGAGAATATGCGCACAACTTTTCCTCACTAACAGAAAAGATGATTCTGTAATTTATGCATACCAAGTGAAGCACCTCACTAAGAAATCAACATATATAGCAGTATCTATATTCTTGCAAGGAGCGTCTAAAGTTCTAAAGATCCCTTCTTTCAAAGCTTCATAAACAAACATCTTTAGTACTCAAAATCCCACCAAAGAATCGGAAAGGCGAATTTTTTTTAGCACAAACATGCGACAATATATATTCAGGAAAAACAGAAAAAATTAAATCTCCAATCTTTGCTTTAACAAGGAAAGAAGAAGGAGAAGAAGAAGAAGAAGAGGAGGAGGCCGGACAGACCTTCCAAGCAAGGAGTAGGAGGAAGGTCTCGAGCCCCCACGCACCGCGATCCACGTAATCGCCGTTGAACACGAAGATCCGGTTCTCGGACGGGAAGCCCGCGTGCTCAAGAAGGAAGATCACGTCGTGGAGCTGGCCGTGCACGTCGCCGACGACGACCACCGCGGCGCCGCTCCGGTGCATCTTCGCGTCGTCGTCGTCGTCGTCCATGTCGATCCTGAGGCAGTTGGGCTCCTTGTGGAGGACGTCGGAGGCGGCGAGGACGAGGCGCTGGAGGAGGGGGAGAGGGAGCACGGAGGGGAGCTCGGAAGGGCGGAGGTGGCGCGACGACCACTCGAGGGCGGCGGTGAGCCCGGCGATCCACTCACGGGTGAGGGAGCCATCGGAGGGCCACGAGAGCGGCGTCTCCGAAGGATTAGGGCACGATCGGCTCCCAACGGAGGCGGCGGTGGGATCGCTCGGAGAAGAAGAAGAAGAGGGCGAGGGAAGGAGAGTAGGAGGAGGAGGAGGAGGAGTCGACGAGGAGGAGATCTCCCCCTGGTGCGACATTGAGAGCGAGCGAGGAGGACGAGGAGGAGATTTGGGTGGGACGAAGGGGATGGCAAATTTAATTTACTCAGAATCAATCACAATAGCGAAGAAGGAAGGGGGAGATGGGAGATGAAAAACCAAGAGACGAACAGTACTCGATCTCCATCGAAAACTAAGAAAGGAGATTTAATTTATATGGTAAGATGCAGACGTCGTCGAATCAATCATCTTTCCAAAAAAAAAATTAATAAATAAATAAATAATAAACGAAGAAGAATAGGAATCAATATCTTTGTAACATTTTTACAATTTTTAAATTTTTATAATATGGATGGATTACGGACTCCAACAATTTTAATTCTATTCCTATTTAACTATGTCTATGTTTGTAATATTTTTGCAAAACCACTATTATATTATCTTATTATATTGGCTAAATTACAGAAAACCTCCCTGTCATATCCCGCTTTTCCACTTTACCCTCCTGTCATTAAAAAGTAGACAATCTGCCCCCTCGTAATTATCGAATTGTGCAATAATCCCCCCGCCGTCAGTTGACCGTCAGTTTTTTTGAAAATATAATTTCATATACCCAAAATACCTTTGGAAAATATTCCTTAAAAAAAAGAAAAAAAAAAACTTCGGAATAGAAAAGAAAAAAAAAGGGGGGGCATTTTCGTCAATTTACCATTTCCGTTAACGTCGTTGCCCCTAAAGACAATTCGGTAATTACGAGGAGGCAGATTGTCGACTTTTAAATGACAGGGGGATAAAGTGGAAAAGCGGAATATGACAGAGAGGTTTTCTGTAATTTAACCTATTATATTATCTTATAAGATAGTTTGTTACTTGCTAAATTCTTTTATTAAAAGTGTTACAACTTTTGAAAAATTAAGTAGTCTATTTAAAATTTTTAAAATTCAAATAGATATTCAAAATATTGTTAGTTCAAAAGCTCATTTTTAAATACACACTACTATATGTAGGGTCTGTATGATTCTACTGGTGTCATGCAAAATATATTCCTATTTAAGATAAAAGAAGATTAGTCACTTCCAAATTGATCCAACTCATCTCATAATTCGCTCTGAACCTAAACTAAAATAAAAAAATATATTCATATTAATTATCTTCGACTATAATAACACTACCGACTTCGTAGAATCATCCAGTTCAAGGAGTCGTATGACTATTCCTTTGGACGGCCTTCAGAACACTTGTGAAAGCAAGCCTTTAGATCATCATGTCCATTAGGCATTACACTATTTTGTCATCCTTTCTCATAATTTATTGGCATTAATTTACTGCAGCATAAATAAATAAATAAATAAATAAATATATATATATATATATATATATATATATATATATATATATATATATATATATATATATATAGTTTTGGGTATTTAATCTATACTAGTGTAGTAACCCGCGCGATGCAGCGGGTAGATAATAGAAAAAAAATAATAGAAAACAAATAAAAAATATTAATAAGATATATTTTTATAAATTTTTAAATTATAAGAGTGAAAAAAATTTCATATCAAATTAATAATAAATAAATCTAAATGTATAATCAATATATATGTTTAAGCTTAATAATTCAAAAATAAATAAAAATATTATACATTTTCGTCATAGAAAGAGACAGGACGAAACCTAAAACGCGAGTTACCGAAAGGCCCTTTCATCTCGCTCTTTGTCGCAGCGGCGAAGGAGGCGATGGAACAATCTCTCGCACTGCACTCTCGCACTGCACCCTCAATGAGCTCCCTTCTAAAGTCCTTCTAAAGCGAGAAGGGTCTTGTTTGCTCTGCACCCTCAACGCGCTCTCTTTTAAAGTGAGAAGGGTGTTGCTTGCTTTGCACCCTCAACGCGCTCCCTTTTAAAGCGAGAAGGGTCTTTGCTTGCTCTTTTTCTAAATTCTAGATTTGAGAGACAAAATTATAAGGTAGGTTTCACCTTTATTGAATAAAAAATTCTAGATTTGAGAGATACAAAATTATAAGATGGGTTTCACCTTCATTGAATAAAAAATTCTAGATTTGGGAGATACAAAATTATAAGATGGGTTTCACCTTCATTGAATAAAGAGGAGGGGGAGGAGGGGAAGAAAAAAGTTATGACGCTGAACGTTGATGAGGGTGAAGAAGGAAAAATGTTATGAGATAATTAAAGAGAAGAGGAGAGAAAAAATTGTAACCGTCGGAAGAAGGAAAAATGTTATGAGATAATTAAAGAGAAGAGGAGAGGAAAAGTTGTAACCGTCGGAAGAAGGAAAAATGTTATGAGATAATTAAAGAGAAGAGGAGAAGAAAAGTTGTAACCGTCGAATAAAAATGATGGAAGAGAAAAAGTCGTATTCGTTGAATAGAAATGATGGAAGAGGAAAAGTCATATAAGAGTAGGTGAGGGTGAAGGAAAAATTGCCACGTGGCAAAAAGTATTGGGGATTTATATATATATATATATATATATATATATATATATATATACATAATAAGCAATTAAAAAAAATTATTACTAAAGAAAATAAATATTTCATGTCATTATGTGTCGACACGTATATATTTTTTGTGACCAGCACTCATCGGCACGGCTCGGCTCGGCACCCACCGTGCCGTACCGTGCCGGCAAGTTTTCGGCATGACCCTGTGCCACGGCATTTAAATCCTTGGGGTTTTTAATAGAAAAGCTGTTAGTGCATCATGAAACAACCCTCACTCAAACAACATTTCTGTAAAGATCCAGAAAGAGGCTCTGGAATTAGAGCTTTTTAATTTTATTCGTTGAATAGAGATGATGGAAAAGGAAAAGTCATATAAGAGTAGGTGAGGGTGAAGGAAAAATTGCCACGTGGCAAAAAGTATTGGGGATTCATATATTTGTATAGATGTTTATTTAAGCTTTCAGTAACAATCGTTTTAAACAATAATTTCTATTCAAATATTTCTAACGCAAATGATAAAAAATTTAGTAATTAATATTCGAGATATCGAATTTAAAATAGTATATTTTATATTTTTATTTAAATTTATTTTAAAATAAATAAAATAAATATTATATTATTTTTCTCTCGAAATAAATAATAATTACTTCGTGACCTCCACCGGAACCTGACAATCATCAAATTAAGAATCAGTACCTTTTATTATTAACAAGTAAGGATCACCTTTTTCAATAATATTTTTTCACACCACCGATGGCCATGGGAGAGGAGGCCCGGGTGCACACGCGTGCGCTGAAGAGCCGCACCTATCCTTCTCAAATCAACCACCGCCAACTTTTTACATTGTTGCTCTTCTTAAATGCGGTATAGGACTAGCGGTACAAACAGAACGGATCTAGAGGGAGAGAGATCCGCACCGCTCTGCTTTCTCCGCTTTCTATCCGGTCTCTGAGATGGAGTGATATTATTATATATTTATGTCATAAAAGTAGTTATCTTTAAAATCGTGTTTATTTTATAAACAAAACAAAATGAGAACTTAAATAATATTTATTAAAAAAAATATAAAAATTATTTTATAACTTTTTAGGCACCGATCTGGGACAAATACTATTTGGACGGATCAATTTTTTCTATGCTCTCTCTCCCGAGCCCATCTCGAATAGTAAAAAATGTTCCATCAGTCGACCTAAATTCGTTTTTTTTTTTTTTCATTTATTATTTCATTAGGAGCTTATGGGGACGGAAGCTAGGCCAAATCCAGATCTATCTGCATCGGACATGGTCATAGGAGTAGGAGCGTCAACGAGTCGAACACGAGTAAGTTAGAGTTGACTCATGTTCGGCTTATTTAATAAACGAACTGAACACGAGCTGGCTCGTTTAGATATCGAGCTGAAAAATTTAACTTGTGTTCGGCTCATTTATTAACGAACTGAACACGAGTTGGCTTGCGAACAACAAATTTGATTTTTATTTCTACTATTAGATATAAAATTGAAAAAAAAAATTAAAAAATTAAAATTTTAATCTAATAATTATAATTCATAAAAAATTAATAGCCTAAAATCTAAATAGTAATATATATATATATATATATATATATATATATATATATATATATATATATATATATATATTCAAGCTGCTATCGAGTCGAACACGAGCGAGCTGATCCGAACTAGTGTTCGGCTTATTTATTAAACGAGCTGAAAAATTCGGTTCGTGTTGCGATTCGATCTCAAGCTCATTTCAAACCGAACACGAATTGACTCGCAAACAGCGAACTGGATTGCCATCCCTACATAGAAGTGACTGAGTGATTGACCTAACCCATAATAAGGAAATTCCCAAATGTGTTGGCCTTGTGGCCTATAGATTATAGGCCGATAAAGTAATTAATGAATGTGGGCTATACAGGCCCTGCATGTAAATGCCCAAGTTTAAAGGCTTGTTGTTTGGTTCTATCGTAGATCCCTTTGCTACCATTGCGGTGATTTCATGCTACGGCTACAAGAATCTATATCTTCTGTACAGTCCCGCTAAAAGTACTTCTAATATTATCAAATATTTGATACTATCAATTTTTTTTATTATTATTAGATTTATTTTTCGGACTTATGTGTGTATATATCTTCTATATTGGGTAATATTAGATGTGCACCTCAAAAAAGATGTACATCCTACACCCTACCCTATTCTGGGATAGATATGAAATTCACCCCATCCCAGAATGGAGTGGGGTGTAAAATATACACCCAAAAAGAGATGTATATTTATATATACCCATATTTAAAGGGCAGTTATGTTTGTACACGCGTGTCCACAAACATATTCAGTGCATCTGGTGCAGCACGAACCCAACGAAAAATATACAATTTTAATTTAATATATATTTATAAATTTTAATATGTAGATATTTAGAATATTATAAAACACACTCGATAAATTAAATCTTAATTAATTCTTGAATATTTTATAATTATTTTTTTTTTATGAATATGATGCATAGTGTTGTAGATTTTTACAAGTATGATCCAAGATGTCTTATAAGTCCATTTGGTGCATCATAAACTGGGTTTGAAAAATACGAGAGCTTCTAAAATTAATGAATAAATAGAGCTGGCGCAATGTTGATCAATTTTTGAGCAAACTAAAAATTATATAATCTAATTTATTTGATATGTTTAAATTGTATGATTTTTAAAGTATGGACTTTTAAATGTCATAAAATGTATTTAAGTAATTAAATTCTAATTTGAAGCCCTCTATATTTGAGATTTAACAGTATAAATAGAAATGGTCAAATTAACCTAAGATAGGCTTGTTTGGTTGCCCACAATTACAACTATATTGCAATTTTTAACTACATGCGAGTTCAAATGTTACATTTGATTTGGTACACTTATATCCAATTGTTGCAGTTGAAATAATACAAGGAAAATGCTAGATGTACACTTCAAATTGGGATGTACATCTTACACCCACTCCATTATGAGATGGGGTGAATTTCATTCGTCACATTGATGTGATGAGTGGATGAATACCCATCTCAGAATGGAATAAATGTAAGATGTACACCTTATTTGGGGTGTACACCTAGCATTGCTTATAATACAACTAGGCTCATCTAATCAGAACTATCCAATCAAAACTACTATCAAATCTGTGATAGCTGTAGTTGCACCAGTTAAAAATAATAAGTGTAGTAAAAAACAACCGTACTTACTGTTGAAAATAATAATCTAAACTTAATTTAAAAACTAGTTAGAGATAAAGTTTATTCAAATTATATTTAAAAATTTATTTATAATTATCTAAAATAAAAGATAGATATGTTATCTGTTATAACTTGATATCTATTTATAGTTAGATATGGAATAATTAGATGAATGGAGAGGACCACAGTAGACATGGCCGGATATTATTGAGGGTGTAATTGAATATTTTTATTGATAAAGAATTAATTTCTCTTCAATATCTCTTTTTCATATTCTTATATTTTAGAATTAATGATTTTGGATTACATAAGCGTGAATACCGCTTTCAACAATTCGTACCAAAGATTTTTTACACTTCCAACATTTACGTAATCACCTCTTAATCAAAAAATAATTTGTTTTCTAAATTTGTAAATATAGTTATCAATTATATGAACCTAAATAAATTAATTATAAATTACCGTACTTTTTACTATATCCAATAAAAAAAAAAATATTATTCTTATAATATAATAGTTTAAGATTTATATATATATATATATATATAACAACCGCAAAGTGCAGGCCCTTCGTGTTTCGGCAGAATTGCAATGCAGTAGAGAACATGGAAGAGTAATATAAAGTGAGAAATAAATATACAGAAAGAACAGCGAGCAAGATCCACAGAATTATTCTATCTCCTAATGGTCGAGGTCATATCGACGGCATGCGGGGATGACTGAAAACAAAAATAATACAAGTGATTTGATATGGACTGGACTCCCCTGTATACGGTGGGTCGGGTCAATGCACGTGCTTCCATATGGATATCGTATCCTACTGCAAGGCCCCTGTCCACCACAACAACGGAGGCCCCTCGGCCCAATGTCCTTCCTGTTCGCCCAAAAGTAATAAGCACATTACGCCAAGTGTAGGGGCGTTTTTTTTTTTTTTTTTTTTTTTTTTTTTTTTTTTTTTTTTTTTTTTATATATATATATATATATATATATATATATATATATATATATATATATGTATAGTGGAATCAAAGGGAGAAAGATAGCATACTATATCTATCTGATGGGCACACCGCGCGGGGGCTTTTTCCTTCTTATTACGTTTTTTTTTTTTTTTTTCTTTTTCTTATTGAGTGGAATCAAATTATTTGTTTTTTTTGAGAAAAAGATAACATTCTATCAGATGGGCACAACACGCGGTCATTGGTGCATGCAAGGCAGGAGCGAGCACGACTTCGAGTGGCGGCACTTTGACCGAGTCCATGGCGGCGGCGAGGGCGGCAGTGAAGGAAAAATATATAGGGGTAAAAAAAAAAAAAAAAAAAACTCGGAAAAAAAACATTCTCCTGAAAATAGCATTGTGTATCATCGCTACTACAAAAAAGATCAATAAGTAGAGAAGAAAGAAGAAGGTGCAGTTGTATTGTTTCAAAAAAAATTACATTATTTCAGAAAAAAATTATACTATTTAAAATAAGAGTTACATTTTTTAGGTGAAAGTTGTACTTTTTGGACTAAAGTTGTACTATTTCTCATCCTCCTCTTTTCTGACCACTTTCTCGTAATTTTTATGCACCCATTCGGAACCGGCGACACACGCAATGGAGGTGGAGGAGAGCGCAACGACGCCGGAGAAAAGGGCGGGGGAGGCGGGGCAGCCTGCCTTGCCTCAACCTCGTGCCCCATAGGATTGCGCGGGCGAGGGGTGCGCGGGGGTGGGCAAGGATCCCCTGTCTTGCCTTCACCGCGCCCGCACACGTCGGTAGTGGTGGAGGCGAGTAACCCGCCTCACCTCTACTTAATTTAAAAAATATTATTTTTTTTAATTAAGTGGAAACTCGTGTGCTTTGTCATACTGGGTGTTGGAAAAATCCGGTACTCGCCCCGGTACCAGATTCTCTGAATCCGCAACCCGCTTCGATACCGTAATCCGCTTTGGTACCGCCTAGAGTTGGGATTCCGCAGCGGAAACGTCAAATCGGATTTTTACCAAAAACCCGTCCTCTCAATATAACTGGAACTAGCACAATCACCAAGTAGAAGAAAAACAAAACAGAAAATATGCGGATGAAATAAGATTCATTAATTAAGAAAAGAATTACACCGACTCCTCTTTTCTTCTACCTCCTGAATCTCTCTCACCCTTCTCTCGTCTTCTATAAACCTAGAAGACTATGGGTGTGGCTAAATCCTAGCCCCCACCACCTCCTTGGGTGTTACCACCACCGTGGGTGTGGATACCACTACATGGGTGTGGCTAAATCCTAGCCCCCACCACCTCCATGGGTATTACCACCACCGTGGGTATATCTACCTTAACACCACCTGTGGATACCACTATATGGGTGTGGCTAAATCCTAGCCCCCACCACCTCCATGGGTATCACCACCATCGTGGGTGTAGACTATCTTAACACCACATTAAAATAATAACACATGTGATATATTTATAGCTTACATCAAAAGCTATCCAAATCCTAGTCTAAATAGATTTTTATTCTAATTAATATTTAAATCTTAACAAACTTATCTCTTTAAGATTTAAATATTATCTTAATCCAACTAGGATTCAATTACAAATCTAATCAAATCCTAACACTGGGTGTGGAAAAGTGGATGAGGACGACGAGATGGAGTCGCACGAGAAAGCGCACCCCTCGGAGCCCCCTTTGCCGCCCTCTTTTTCGGCGTCACCGCGCTCTCCTCCACGTCCACCACGGCCCTGAATGAGCACAAAAGAAGCATAAGGAAACGAATGGAAAGGAATAAGAAAAGTAAGAGAAAAAAATACTGAAACTTTCATCCAAAAAGTGTAATTTTTATCTAAAGAGTGTAACTCTTATATCAAAGAGGGTAATTTTTTGTCTCAAATAATATAGTTTTTATTCAAAACAGTGCAAAATTCTTATGAAATATTACAACTTCATCTATAGTGCAAAATCTTTCTCCTCGTCGTCCTCATCCCATTCTTCACACTCAATACGAGGAAGCACATAAGGTTTTGCTTAATTAAAAAAATATATTTTATTAATTAAGTGGAGCTGAGGTGGGGATTGTTACGCCTCAGGGTCGAAACTGCAACCCGAGCTCGCCAACAGATCCACTACCCATACGAAAAATTCTGCATAGGCGAAGCGTCTAACCTGCAAAAATATCATCTCTAAAATTATATCTATTAGAGCTGGAAATAAAACTGCTATCAAATAAACATACATGTCCACTGTACATCTGTTAGATCCTCAAAATATAACTATCTCTCAAAATAAAAGATAAAAATACATACAGACTGTACAACACTAGGTCCAATAACTCTAAAAGAATACCTCTATCTCTCTTAGAAGCTCTGATAGGGATCTATCTTGCGACTCCCTTATCTCGATCAGAAGTACTATCACAATAGGTGCGAAAATTGAAATATCTAAAAAAAAGTCACCACAGTGGGTGTGAGAACTACATCAAAGGAGTAGTCCTCAGTGGGTACCGTCTCCAAGATCAACGATCTACCCACTAAGTCTACTGGAGGCATAAGTATTAGGTAAGCTGAATAAAGTAGTAAAACTGAAATAACACTGTAGCTACTAAACCTCTAACTATCATGCTCAATAAAATAACCGAAAAAAGTAACAGTATGCAATCATTGACTCGAAATAATCGAAATAAGTGACAGCATGCAATCACTCACTCACACAGCTCTCAAATCAACCCAATCTCAATGACTGCTATATCGGGTCCAGTCAAGCCTGCGCTCACCTATAACCACACATCTACACGAGGACGGGATTTACGTGGGGCGTCCCAACGGACTATCTCAAACTCAACCATCGCGCGAAACTATCTCAACAGGCCCAACATCGCATCCGGAGCGGCATCTCGTGGGAGCGACCCCACCGAGGAAACGCCGCGGCACAAATCATCTCAACAGTATCTCAAGTAGGCTCAGTCAAATCCACACTCTCTCTCAGAACGAAAAGCCTCATAATTTTCAATCAACTTTCACAAAGGTCGGAGTACTCTCAATGACTCAAATCTAGCAATAAACTTGATCAATAGTGATATAATCAATGTGATCCAATCCACGATCTCTTATATAAGAAAACTCACTATGCTCAATCGGCTCACATAAAGGTCGAAGTACTCTCAACGACTCAAAAATAACAATCAACCTGACTGACTCCCAATACAAGAAAAGACTAACCACAACTATCAAAGTCCACTCTGTCCCAAACTCGAGTGTAAATGCAATCTACACCTCCCCAATCACTCAGACTCATCAACTGGATGACTATCACAGTCGAAAAAGGAATATAAGCAGTGTAGAAAGTCCAAATACCAGATAAAATACCAGAGTGGAGAGTTTTCTAAAGTCACTGGCTTGATACATGCAAAAATATATGACAAGAGTGCTAGTCAAGATTCCAACTCAGTTTAACAGATATATCATATACACCACTACAACTAGCATGCTACTATGGGTATAACAGTAGACATAATAAGGAGTCTGATGAGTTTGGGGAAATGTACAACCCACCTGGATCGCAATCCAGTCGCAAAACCAAGATGCAGCGGCGTCGCGTTTCATGCGGCCAACGCATCGTCGGAAAAAGATCACGACTCAAAGAAAGGTACCAACTCCGACGGAAAACCAACTGTAGCAGCTACAGGCTCAAACCTCTCTTGAAGACCTTGAAAAACATCATAACTTCATCTGGAATACCAAAAAGAAGTAACATCCATGCTTCATAACATTCAAGTTCCATAAAATTCTACTATGCAGAATGTATATTCTTAGTAAGTCAAAGAGAAGCAGTTCTTACCAATAATATATCTATAAAATCCCAAAAGTGAGGTTCTTACTAGATCTTCAAGGAGTTTAGAACATCCCCAAGCTCTTTAATCCTCAAATCCTAAAGAAAAAGATGAAGAAAAGTCAAAATCATCATATCTTGTCGAGAAAATCTAGCATAACCACAAGGGTCCAAAAAAAACTTGATATATCTGCTTAAGAGCTGGAATGGAGGACTATGATCAATATTAAACTTGTAGCTCTATCAAAGAGGAAGCTCACCTCTAAATTTTAGGTCAAAATTCCATCTCTACGGCTCGGGGGAAGCCACGGGAAAAGAGTCGACGGTGCTACCAAAACTGCACTGAAATCTCGAGCTCAATCGTGGTGGGGGAAAAAAATATAGATGAAGCTCTCAAATTAGCCCAAAACCAGTAAACATCAAGTGGAGAAGGTGGGGGTGCTCCTCAGGGTCGCAACCATCATTTTCATGGGCTAAGAGGCGAAGAAACCATCTTAGACGAATCCATGGACCTCTATTTATAGGCTGTTGAAAATTGGGGTTTCGGGTGCCCAAAAACAAAGCATCATGGCGCCCGAATTCCACTAGCCACGTGGTGCTCATCCGGAAGCGCCCGAAGCGACGGATGGCCACCGCGTGTCTTGGTCAAAAGCGGTGGCGCCAAACGCGCTATGGGCGCTGCGACGACCCAACCCGCGCACGCCACGTGGCCGCGCGGTGAGCTGGCGCGTGCCACGCACATGCCGCGCTGGCCCAAACAAAGGCCGCCACGTATCTCGCTTCGACCCGGGGTCAACGAACGCTCATTGTTCATTCCGGGCGCCCGAATCTACAAAAAAAGGTTATTTTTAATCAAAAAAATATGTTGAGTCCGTTTCTGGCATCCGTTTTGCGCGCAAATATACTTGACAAACGAAAAAGGTGTTATCACGCCGCTAATCCCGTGGTCAAAGCATCAACTAGGATTCGGGTCTCTACAGGGATGCTTGTCTTCGCCCCCACCGACACGCACATTCGCGGTAGAGGCGTGCGGGATGGAGGCGAGACAGGGGATTCTTGCCCACCCCCACGCCTCCCGCCCGTGCACCCCTGCAGGGCGGAGGCAAGGCTGGTCCTCCGCCTCCGCCGCCCTCTTCTTCGACGTCGCCACGCTTTCCTCCATCTCCACCGTGTGCGTCGTCGGTCTCAGATAAGCGCACAAGAAATACAAAAAAGTGGAGGGGAAGAAGGAGAAAGAGGAGAAGGAAAAATAATACAACTTTAATCCAAAAAGTATAATTTTCGCCTAAAAATTATAACTCTCATATTAAAAAGTGTAATTTTTGTATCAATAAGTGCAATTTTTATCTAAAATAATGTAATTTTTTTTTGAAACAATATAACTTTATTTTCTTTTTTTTTCTTATCTTTTTTTTAGTCTTTTTTGTAATATCGACAATACATAATAATTTTTTTAGAAAAATTTTATTTTTTTCTTATCTCTACATCTTTTATCTCCACCGCCGCCACAACCCCGTCAGAGCGCTCGCGCTCTCTTCCGCCATGCCTGCGCCCGCGCCCACGACGTTGTGCCCATCTAATACGTGTGGGCGTGGGCGGCGGCGCGGAGTCAAGGAACGGTGTTTCGGTGAGGTTCATGACAACGATGACTTGAATCTTGCGTGAAGTGCGAGATGGGCTCAAGAAAGAGAAGAGAAGGAAGATGAACCTAAAACAAAGAAAAAGAGAAAAAAATAAAAATAAAAAAAATATTTTGATCAACATTTTAGAAATTCGGATAAAAAATACAAAATAAAAAAAAAGACTCATTTTTGTCAAATACACAAAATTAATAAATTTTTTATGCCAATTGTCCTATATATTTTTGATGGCGTAAGAAAACTATTTTTGCGAAATAACGGGGGCATAAAAAGAATAGGAGAGTAGTTGCAGTAGGAAACTCGGGAAGTACAGTAGAACTGGTTTTATCCTATCCGGGAACTGGATGATCCATGCCATGTGTTTGATCAAACAACCCCATGTGGCTTGGGGTTTGGCACTTGGAGCGCGGGGGAGAACGCCCCTTCCCCTCGTCAACTCTTCCTGAATAATTCATTAACTGCAGGGCAGCACGACAAATTAATGCATTCTGTCACCCTCTGCACCAACACTCAGATGATGCAGTCACTCACTCCTCATTTCACTTCCAATAAATATACATAAATAAATAAATGTTTTCCATGGCCAATTGTTAATTATACTTTAACACCACCAAATTAAGTTACAGAATAAATGAACGACAAGCTAAAAAAAAGGCTCTTGAGAAGAGCTATTTAAGAATGGCAACAACTTTACACATGAACCGTGAAGACAAAAGTTTACAAAAGAAGAAGATCACATGGCGGTAGGTTAGGTAGATCACAAAGTAGTTTCCGGGAGCCAAGGGGGACTGGACAGAAACAACTTTCTGCAAGGGACCACAGACGCTGACGTGAAAGCAGAGACACGAGCAGCAGCTCCGTCGTCTAAGCTGTCTTCCTAGCTTTCCGCGACTACAGGGTCAGACCGTTCACGTGGTCACACGGCAGCAGCAGCCCAGCAGACGGAATCTTTGGGGAAATATGCGATTGATTCTCTGCTGCTGCTGCTGCTACCAGGTGCCGAGGGTGAACTGAAAAGCACAATCTTCATTGTTTTCCCCTTTCTAAGATTTAGGGTAAAATGTACAGATAATCCCCCTACTTTTACCACCCAGGGTATAATAATAATGTACAGAACTGCCAAATAATTCCCAAACTTGCAACTTCAACCATTTAGTCCCTAAACATTTTTTTTTTTTTTTTTTTTTTTTTTTTTTTTTTTTGTATGATTTGCAATCACATTGACCTCCATTGACCTCAAAAAGCTAAGATGACCATTATAATATGGTTACCAAAAGAGAAATTTACTTGGAAAGAGAATGGTTGGAATGGTCATGGTCAAGGACACAATTGCAAGACGTTGAAAAGTTGGACACTAAATGGTTAAAGTGAAAAGCTAAAGGACCAAGTCATAATACAGCAAGAGCACAGGGACTATCATCTATTTTACCCTTAAAGAATAATCTCCGGATAAGATTTAGCTCTTGACCTACCTAACAGGACCACCTTTGACTTCCTCTCTCTCCTCCATCATCTCCCCCACATTCTTTTTGCTTGTTCTTCATGGGAGGAACTATCTACAGGAGGAATATCTTCAAGCAGCAGCTTTTGTGATATCCTTGCTTGATCTATTGTACTTCATGTGGCTCTTCACAAGCTGGCCTGCAGCCAGGGCCGACAAGAGGGAGAGCTCGCCAGCCAGAACACCACCGGCCACAATGGTGGCTAGGAGCCGAGCATTTGACCCAGGGGATTCCATGTTGGCACCCTTCACGCCGAGTAGGTCCAAACAGGCTGACTGAGACGCTAGCTGGGTTCCCCCCCCAACCGTGCCCACCTGTAGTAAACATAAATATAAAAAAGCAGAGCATGAATCTTAAATGGATCTGATGTAGTTATTTCAATTTTCTAATCACAGCTATATCAGGAAGTAAAAAGTTTTAAGTACATGAAAGGATTATGTCCAAAAATAATTAGTAGAGACAACTACAATGGGGCACGAAGGAAATAATAAGCTCAGATTATTTGAAGAGTTGTAGGACAAAGAAGATCCTGTTTCCTTAGTGGTGGCATTATAATTGATATATATATATATATATATATATATATATATATATATATATATATATATATATATAAGTTTCTAAATTTACATGACTATTCAATCTAAAGCACAATCATTGTTTTACAATGATTTTGAGAACTACCAACAGGAATATCTGGTACCCAGCAATGGAGTTGTAAACCAAGTTCATTGTATAGATTCTACAGATTAGACCAACCACAATTCAGTAAATTAAATTGTTTAACAGATCACATAAATATTATTACAATCAGGAAAAGTAAATATAAAAAGTCTGGGTGGGAAAGAGAAGAAAAATTGCGGCGTCAGATGAGAATCATGTACAACATCTGCACAGATAAGGGGAGCAATACATTCTGTATTCTGATTTTTTGTGATATTTGATTGTATGTTCGCTCTATTGTGAATAGAAATCTAGGTAATAGACTAATAGTCTTTTGCAGAAAGGTAATATGTTGTCTGCTTCGTTAATTTTTTTTTATAAATAAACTTAGTTGGAAATTATGAAGTAACCCGACTTTGAACTTAGGACCTCGGGTACCAACTACTAAGTTCTTTGTCACTTGCAGAAACTTTTGAAGTAAAAATTATATAGCAAAAGTGCAAAGAAACTATTTTGTGCAGCTTAAAGGGCACTTTTCAGAGCAGGATCGTTAATGATTGCAGTAGAAATGAATAGACGAACGAATTAATAGAATTGCTGGATTTAGACCAGGATATAAAGAATTACCTCAATAGAAGGCATGGTGACAGAGATGTGAAGATCCTTGCCCTCGTTCACAGCCTCAACCATGGTGATGCAGTGCGAGCTCTCCACATTTTGTGCAGGATCTTGACCAGTGGCAATAAAAATGGCAGAAACAATGTTGCTTGCATGTGCATTGAACCCACCGAGAGCCCCTGCGACAGCGGACCCTACGAGATTTTTTATCATGTTGAGCTCCACGAGGGCGGGCACGGTAGTCTTGAGCACTTTCTTCACAATCTCCTCCTTGATGATCGCCTCGCACACCACTGACTTCCCGCGCCCCTCAATCCAGTTTATGGCGGTTGGCTTCTTGTCTGAACAGTAGTTACCTGCTCAATGAAAGCCCAAAAGGAAACTGAGAATTGGACATTCTGTGCCTTGTATAACCTTTTATTTGGTTATTAACATGAGAGTTTATTAGTAAATTTATTCTTACTTTTCCAACAGATAAGAGTTTACAAAGTTCATCTTTGCGGCGTCCGAATCAGAAATTCACTATTGCGAAGCAAAATATTTCCCTTGGTAACTACTAGCTTGATTGCAGAGGTTAACAATTAATGGTGCCCTTACTCTTATTTTGTTAACAGCACAGCCTCTAAACTCTATTCATGCCAATCAAGACATGATTAAATTGCAGTGGACCACTGCTATTTCTTTGGACAAAATGGACACATTTTTGGCATAATGGAGCAAAGCATACATCAGTAGCTTTTATTAACACGGACAGATTTGATTGAAATTAATAGTTCAACTAGTTAATGCGTTCCCACCTTGGGTTGGTATACATGTCTCTCAATATAATAGTAACTAATTAGGGGAGAGAGAAATAATGCCTTAAATGGGCTGATGATTTAGCTTAACTTGAAGCATTACAAAGAAACTGACCTGAGATGCTGATTACATCGATGTCAGGGAAATCGGTTTCCAGGTAGTCCAACACATTTTGAACACCCTTTGAGACCATGTTCATCCCCATTGCATCCCCTGTGCTGCAATTAAGTCTCATGTAAAGGTTCCTCCCAGCCATCGCGCATTGGACTCCCTGTAGCCTCGCAAATCTGCTGGACCTGGGAAAATTCCAAGAACATCGAGATGAATCTAAATTTCTATGCTGAGCGAAGGATTTGAAAATAAAGTTGAACAATAACCAGCATCAAAATGCCGAATTGCTATGCATAGTCACAAGTCACCACATATAAAATGGTGGGCATCGCGATGGAGCAAAAAATGGAAACATAAGAGCAATTGCAGAAAACAGTGTAGTGAAAGCAAGATGGTTGTAATCTGAAGAAACGGATCCGGAAAAGCAAAGTAAAAAATAAAATAATAATAATAATAAAGTATGGGTAGGGAACAAAAATAAGATAGTATATCCCAGAGGGACCCCCTCATCAAACACATCGCGGGCAATGAGCAAGCATTGCTTGGACGTTTCCAAATTGGCAACAAAAGGAAAAAAAAAAAAAAAAAACTTGTATTTGTCGCAAGTTATGTACTCATGATGTATGCGGCAACCGAACCAGCACCCATCATATACCAAGCAAAACAAAAATCCAGAAAAGAAGAAGAAGAATAGGAGGACAGAAAAAGAAAATAAAGTATGTATATATATATATATATATATATATAAACAAGGAATAGAGAAGTAAAGATGAATTTACCTGTTGAAGATGACGGAGAGGGTGCCGAAATTGGCGGGGTCCTCGACGAAGGCCTTGAGCGCGGCGGCTCTGGCGGCGGAGGGCAAGCGAAGGGCGGGCGCCCGCGTCATCCCGTCCCTGAGGACGGCGCTGGCGGACCCCCCGGACTCGGCGATGGCCTTGCAACCCCGGTTGGTGCTGGCCACCAAGCAGCCCTCCGTGGTAGCCATGGGTATGTAGTGCTCCCTCCCGTCTAGCAACAGCGGGCCCGCCACCCCGACCGGGAGCTGCACGTAGCCCACCGGCAGCTCGCAGCACTGCCCCAGGATGGACCCGTAGTCGAACCCCTCCAGCGGCAGGCCCTCCAGCCCCCTCCCCGTCACCCTCCTCACCGCCTCCCGCCTGATCCCCGCCGCGCGGAAGCAGTCCCCGAGCCTCGCCTCGAGCGCGTAGGAAGGAGTCTTCCCCGCCACGATCGAGGCCACGATCTCCTCGTCCTCCTCCGGCATTCTCTCCGGAGCGCCGTCGCCGGCGCCGAGGAGGGCGCAGGGCGACGGGGCCGCGGCTGTGTCTGACGCGGCGGCGGTGTTGCCGTCGGAGGAGGAGGAGGAGGCGACGACGAAGTCGTCCTCGTCGTCGTTGGAGGAGACGATGGACTGGACGAAGGCGATGCCGAAGAAGCTGAGGAGGTAGATGAGGGAGGCGACGAGGCCGAAGATGGCGAGGATCTCGGCGAGGCCCACCACGTGGAGCGGCGTCGAGGAGCGGATCTTCTCGCGCCACCGCCGCATCAGGTAGGCGAGCGACCCCGCGAAGAGCGCAGAGAACAGGAGGTTCGTGTGCCGGATGGGGAGGGGCAGCGCGTCCGTCGCCTGCACCCGGCCCCGGCCCCTACCCCCGCGGGAGGTGGTGGCCGTTCCCGGAGCGACAGGAAGAGGAGGAGGAGGAGGATGAAGGGCGGCCGCCGCGATGGTCCTCCGGCGAATGTCCATTTTTAGATTAAAAAACATAAAAAAGAGAGGGGCGCGGTCGTCGTCGTCGTCGTCGGAGCGTACCGTTCGTGGTACCGCTCGGCGCCCTTCGAACGCGGAGGACCAAACGCAGGAGGCGGGTTGGGGACTTGGGGGGGAAGGAAGGATCCTCCGGGCTTTTAATAGCTTCGTGCGGCAGTAGGGTTACCGCCCGGTAGCCTTTACTTTAGCGTATCGCTGGGTTTACAGTATAGACATTATTCACTCCATCGAGATTCGAAAATCCAAACTCAATTCGAAGCATTATCATAAGGAGGCCGGCAATAAACTACTACTGAATCATACTTAATCTTCACTAAATTTTGTATTAATTTTGGTCTAATGACTCACACCTGTTCTGTCCTATTATTATTATTATTATTATTATTATTATTATTATTATTATTATTAGAGAGCCCTCGAGTCTACGGTTTCGGTTTGATTTAGCCAACTCTACTCCTTGTCGATTTGTTCTTTTGTACCTCTTACCTCCATTAACATTATTAATTAATTCTATCCAATATATATTAATTCTACCTCCGTTAACATTATTAATTCTATCCAATATATAGAGAATGCTATCTTGTTACTGCACGCGTATCCTGTACTTGATAAAACTACCAAGAAGTATAATGCAGATTCGACGATTATATGCCTCGCTAACGTTTGGTTTCATCCCACAACTGAGTCCAGTCACCGGGTGCATTTTATTTCAGAAAGAGTTTTCTTAAATTTTTCTGAGGATCACACACCTGTCCTTCGCCTGCTTTGGAGACGACTCTTTTTTACTCTTCCTCTCTCTCTCTCTCTCTCTCTCAAATTTTTTTTTTTTTTAAAAAAAAAAATCCCCAAGTTGACGTTTCCGGAGACGGCGGCCGTGGAGCCTTGTCGGAACGGTACCGATCGTGATGCACGTGTCGACCTTTCGGTCCCTGGTTGGACTAATTTCTTTTGAGGTGTTTCTCTTTCAAGCATTTGACTAATTTCTTTCCCCAAGTCGATGCACGTGTCGACCTTTCCCCAAGTTGACGTTTCCGGAGACGGGGGCCGTGGAGCCTTGTCGCAACTGTACCGATCGTGATGCACGGGTCGACCTTTCGGTCCCTGGTTGGACTAATTTCTTTTGAGGTGTTTCTCTTTCAAGCATTTGACAGTTAAACTAGTCTAGAACCGCGCAGCGCTGCAGATAAATAATATTTAAAATAATTAAAATATATAATTATTAAAGTTTAAAATTAAAAAAATATAAAAAAATACTATAAAATATATATATATATATATATATATATATATATATATAATATTTTTTTTTAACTTTTAGAGTTAAATTATATTAATAATTTTATTTTAAAATTTAATCAAATTTTTAGTTTTGATAATTATTTTATGAAAAAAATTTAACTTAATAATTTTTTAAAAAGTTAAAATTGAAAAATTTATTTCAAATTTAAAAATTAGTCAGGATATTTTTATCGTATTAAAATTGATGGGAGACTAAGAAACTATTATATACACTTAGTGTATATTAATACTTCATACACTATAACTTATATTAAATGATTAATATTTTAATATCAAAATTTAATTAACTATATATGATATACGAAATTTAATAATTTCAATTATATTTGATGAATTAATTTTAAAATTTATATTGAAGGATTTTAGGCATGTGGTGTATATATAAATATATATACTTGTATAGAGAATGTTGAATAGGATTCACTCATAATTTTAAAAGAGAAGGAATTTTTTGCTTGCACCTGGTGCATACCAATATTCTATACACCATATATAATATTAGATAATTAATAAAATATTTGATAATTAATATTGTAAAGTAAAATATGATATAATATATACAATATAAAATATTTAAATAATTTATTATATTATAAAAATTTATTTTAGATATATATTTTAAACTAGGTTTACGGTACAACGGGCGCATGTTTATACTAATATGTGGCAACTTTTGATTGGCTGTGATTTAGTAGCAATCGGGCCAAAGCCAAAATGTGAAATAGAGAGAAGGAATTTTTGGTTGCACCTGGTGCATACCAATATTCTACACACCACATATAATATTAGATAATTAATAAAATATTTAATAATTAATATTATAAAGTAAAATATGATATAATATATATAATATGAAATATTTAAATAATTTATTGTACTATAAAAATTTATTTTAGATATATATTTTAAACTTGGTTTACGATACAGCGGGCGCATTCAAATTTTATTACTAATATGTGGCCATTTTTTATTGGGCTGTGATGTAGTTGCCTCTTGAGAAAACCTACTTAAACTGTCAAATAATATATGTATAGATATATTTAGAATTTAATATATCTATTTAAAATATAGAATTTTCTTTTTTTGTAATTTTGGGTTTTAATTTCTCAACATGAATTATTGTTAAAATGGCTGTGTTTTATTATGGTTGAGTTATATAAAAATTGTATGGTGTTCAAGTGCGGATCACATAGTGATAAATATTTTGAGTACTATAGCTAGGTTATTTTATCCACCATTTTTTTTTATTCTGAAAATTCAACTAAATTTTGAACTCATTTACGAATAAACAACCAACCTCTTCTTATGTTTTCTCCTTTATTTAAAATCGTAACAGTGCACCATAAATTAGCATCCGTTGCTATGTGAAATGCACAACATATATTTGTGAACTAAAGAATACGGATAGACTCTATTTTTTTTCCTTTTAACATCCATCAACTTATCTACTCTTTTCACCATATAATAAATTTTCTAATTAATATTTTTTTTAGCCAATTTGAGTTGAGCAGATTCATTTTCAATCTACCGTATCAGACAAAATACGCTAATATTTTTTAAAAAACATAAAAAAATATAATTTTTTTTCTTCGCAAATTAGAGCATAAATTTTATAAGCATTGTTTATAAGTGGAAAGAGAGAGAGAGACACCATTTAAGAGTCAGGAGAGAGAGACACGTAGTTTTTCTGTAGGGAAAAAAAAATAGATCATGGAAAAGAGAAGCGAGTCTACAGGAGAATGACAGGTTCCACTTAAAAATTCAAATTTTATTATATGTATATTAATATATAATTTTTTTCTCCTGTTCCCAACTAGTATCTTCCACTCGTCACCCCTGCTTTGCAGCATATTCAAATTGGAGGCACACAGTTTAGAGCATAGATCTCGGTAGAGTTATTACTCACATGCATTATCATCGGGACCAGTCCAAAGTCCAAATAAAGTATTTCTTTATTTATTATTATTTTTTTTCTTCTGTTATTTTGTGTCACAAAGTATGATTAAAAAAAAAATACTTTTTATATATTCTAAAATAAATATATATTTTATATTTTATTTATTTAAAAATAAAATAAATTTTATTCATCATTTCGAAATGATATATTAAAAAATTTTCATATATAAGATATACACCTATAAATAAATAAATATATATATAACATTACTCGTGTGATACACTGATAATCACGCTCAAATTAGCCGGACAATTAAAAGTATTATTAATTCACTACCAAACACAAAATTCTTAAAAAAAAAAACCTTGACTTGGAACCCAACAACGAGGCTTTGTTGAGAAGTCATAATTTATCATCACATATATATTTTTATTATTTTTATTTAAAAAATATAAATTTAAAAGTTTTTAAAATATTATTTAAATTTTAATATTAAAATATATTCAATAAATTATTGGATGCCGACAGAATTAACATATGATAGCTTAATGATATTATTAATTAATAATATGCCCGTTTGTACTTTGCACAACGATACACGTTGAACTCGTGATGCTGTAGCTAGGGCTATCAACGACATGAAAACGAGCGAACTGAACTGGCTCCAACTTGAGATATGAGACGGCTCGCGTTAGAGTCGATTATCAACAAGTCGGTTATTAGATTATCAACAAGTCGGGCCTGAGCAAGTTGGACCAACTTAAGATGGACTCGAAAATAATTCAACTGTTTTCGGAATGTAATAAATTTGATTCGACTCAAAAATATTTTTATCCAGCTTTAATTAAATATAATAAAATATTATAATTATCTATAATTAGTAGTATTATTATTTTTTTTTATTATTGATGCTTGTCAAAACTCCTAATAAAAAACAAAAGTTTTAAAAGTGTATTCAAATTTGCTATATATCAATCTAAAAGTAATAGTTATATATAAAACTTATTTATTTTTGAGCTACATGAGCCAAAATAAGCAAAGCTGGAATTATCTCGTCTTCACCTCATTTATTTTTCGTGTAAAAAAAATGAGCATGCGATCGGCTCATGTATCAAATGAGCAAGCCAAGTTATAATCAATTTCGAATATAATACAAGCCAATTCGCAAATAGTGAACTAGATTGACAGTCCTACAAGTGTAATGGACAATTCAAACAAAATTTAACTCTTAATTTAAAATTTAAAGAAAATATAATTTATTTATCAGAATGTATCTAATTTGGAGGCCCTAAACCTGTATTGCAATAGAAGAGAGAGTGGAGGAACAGTTGAGATGAGGTGGCCAAAGAATAAAAAAAATATTTTAAATTATTTTGAATGAAAAATTTTAACATAATTAATTTTAAAATTAGATATTGCACGTAAAAATAAAAATACTTATCAAAATATTTTATTATAATTATAGATAAAGTTTAGTTTGCCTCTCTTATAATTTTTTTTTTAAAATTATATTTAATTATTTTATAATTTTATTTTTATTTTACTAAAAATCTGTGGATAAATATATGATACAAATTCTTGAGCAGTTTCCGAGGCATTACCCGCGGGTCGGGTTGGTTGGTAGTGTTATTATTAATTAAAAATTATTAATTATTAATTAATTGGCGAAGATGGCGACAGCCACTTGAGAAAGAGCGACCGGAAAGAAGAAAAAAAAAACGGAAGGGTATATTAGTAAATAAAGTCCACAGCAGATAATAGCGTTTAATAATTCGATTATCAACAGTTGTGCTGCTGCTGCTATTATTATTATTATTATTATTATTATTATTATTATTATTATTTTAGCGAAATAAATGACGTCACGCAAAATGTTGGGTTTTAACGGAAGGCGAGGGGACCACGTCTATTTCCGAACCCTAATTGCTTCGTTTTGTGAATCCTCCCTCGAATCTTAATTCCTCCTCTCAAATCGTCGCGTTCGCCGCATCTTCTTCCTCTCTTTCGCTCTCCTCCTCTCTTCTTGATGAAGGATTTCTCAACAATTAATCGTCCTCGCCCACCATCCATCTGAAATTAGGGTTTTTGCGTGGTCCTTCCCTGGGTTTCCTTTATCTGATTGCGCCGTTCGTTTCCCTTTTCCTCCGAATTTAGCCCCGTTTCTTGCAAATTTCTTAGAATTAGGGTTTCGTTAGGGTTCACTCTGGATAGGGTTCGATGGCCTTCCACCATCCAGGGCCGGGGTCGGCGCCCGGTTCGGCGTCGAGCTCGAGCTCCGGTTTCCATATCCTGAACTCCCCCTTCGGCGACACGACGGACACGAAGGTCTTCGTCGGCGGGCTCGCCTGGGAGACGACAAACGAGTCGTTGCGCGCGCACTTTGATCACTTCGGAGATATCCTTGAAGCCGTCGTCATAACCGACAGGCAAACCGGCAGGTCCAAGGGTTATGGTTTTGTGAGTTTTCCTTTCCCCTCTTTGTATTTCTATGAATTATCGATAATTTGGATGGAATTGATTGTTCTTTGTTGAGAATGTGTAAAAAAAATCCAATTTTGTTGTCTAATTTGTTCGATTCGGGGGGTTTGGGGGGGTGGGTGGGGGGATTTGATTGGTGTGGAGGGGCAGGTGACTTTTCGCGACCCTGAATCTGCGAGAAGAGCGTGTGTAGATGGAAACCCGATGATTGACGGCAGGAAAGCGAATTGTAATTTGGCTTCGCAGGGTCGGCCGCGGCCTGTTCTGCATTACAGTACTCTTCTCTCACATTAGCTGGTTATGGTTTTTGCAGTTGCTGAAAATTTTATGTGAATTTGCAACATTTCATTTGCTTTATCTTGTGATCTACTCCTACATAATGCCCGAATTAATTCCTTTTAACTTTGAGCTAATAATTTCGGTTCTTTCCGTACGAGATTTATCTGTTCAATGTTATCAACCATCACAAATATCATAGTTTATATTCTTTTATTTATCGAAGAAATTTGTGGTTGACATTGAAGTGTATTGTGTGCTTGACATATTGTAAAAAAGGACCCAAATATAACATTTTAGTTATTACTTGACATTCCGGCCATAAGGAAGATTAGGGGATGGAAGTTGCATTTCTACTATCATTAGACATCTTGTCAACAGAGGATATCAATAGGACATACGATTTGCTGATAAAACGACAACAAGTTATAAACAAAAAAGCACTAAGTCGGGGGAAAAAAAAAAGAAGCCCTCAAACAAGTGAAATATGAGACAGTTCTTTCTTTCCATTTTGAGTAGACAAAGTAAATGCAAGCTCCCTCAAAGAGTTTTAAGTTTTTGAGAGCCTTAGTGTCTAAATTTATTACCTTGTGTTACCTTCCTTCTTATAGTTTGGGACTAGCGCTATCAACTATTTGCTTGCCGCAATCTTTTATTTTTGCCTTATACTTTTTTAAAGAGCTTGTCCGTTTTTGGGCATATCTCTACCATGGCATTCTCTTCCACTTGCTTTGCATTCTTGGTGATCGACTGCATTCTCCATTTAGGAATGCATATGCAGTGCTCAATGAACTATCAGAGGTATAAGTTCTTAGTCTGCCTCAGATTGTTGTGTATATTCGCATGAATTTTGTCACCATTCTAATAGGTTCTTAGCCATTACTGCCTCTGCTAATTTAATTTTTTATGCTGAATGGAGGTTTGAAAAAGACTGTAAAGTATACAACAGTGTCCATCTGTGTGATTTGTTTCCTCATTTCATCTCCTGTTTTATGATGAGAGTCAGTCTTAAGGATCAAGTGTGCCTTTTGAAATCAATGCGGATCTCATCACTTGCTGTTGGGAAGTAATGCTAGGGTATTGATTTGCTATTTGCCTTTAAATTTAGACTTAGTTTGTTATGATGCTACAAGCATCAAGATGAATAGTTGGAATTCAAAGGATTTCAGATATTAGATGCGGAAAATTGCACACAAAATTAACTTCCTGCGGCCACTTATTAATGCTTGATAAGAAAGGCCTGCAGGGATTTACCCTCTATTTCAGGAATCATCTCATTTTCTTCTAGGTATGGGGAGGATTAATGTTGGTAAACAATGGCAATTTTCCATGATAGTGAACAAAAGATTGTAGAATTTCTATTACAACAGGTAACTGCAATAAGACTATAATTATACTTTTTCAGCGCTAGAAAGGAGAAGACAAGGAGAAAAGAAGGAAATTGGAGAGGTTATAGAGGGAAATTGAGGAGTGAGAAGGGAGATGGATGTATCATGGCCAACTATGTTGTACTTTATTTATTAAATAAATACTCGGGTGAAAACACCAAATGCTTGGTGAAATGCGTCCGTTCATGATTTTCTGTCCATTTTGTACTCTTTTATGAACAACACTTGGTCTTTGATTACCCTTTGTTTTCCTTCTCTTTGCATTCATTCATCCTTCTTAGGTGCTAGGATTCTCATCTCGTAGAGGGCGTATGACTGAGATCCTTATACAAAATAGCTTCAGTTTACTTTAATCTCAGTCAACATGGTCTCTTTTAGAAGGTAAATACAGCTGCCTAAAACCATCCTTTCAAGTAGTTCCTAAATCACTGCCTTGAATGATAGTGTCCAAGTCAATCTGAAACAAGGGAATTGATAGTCAGCAGCAACACTCATTTACCTGCTAGTTAAGTTGACCCCTGATGACTCAATTGTGAACCCAATTAAAATTTTGGGTCAAAACAGATTTAGCACGGCATTAGATTAACTTGATCACAAACACAGACTCAATCATCTGGACATAAATTTGAACCTAACTATTTAACCTAACTAAATTCAGATATTAGATATTCATAGTCTCATGTTAATACAACATCTATCCTAACCTAATTTTTTGAATTAGATTACAATAGTTGACAGCTTTTCTGCTAACTTGATCCAAAAAGCCAGAATACCAGCTGTCTTCATTATTGTGTCTTCAGCTTTGATATTCATAAATTTGGAGACTTAGGATTTCCAAAAATGCTTTCAATCTATGATGCGTACTTGAATCCTTAGCATGGGTACTATATTGGATACTGTACATTACATCTGAACCCTACATAATGCTAAGTTGCTAACTAAATATATTGATCACATATTTTTCTCATTTTGATGAGTAATGTATTTGATACCTTGTGGATTTTGTTACATAAACTCCATTTCTTTCATTCTAAGTTTTCTTCTTGTAGCACGCCCAAGGTCAGCCGGTCCCTACATTGTGCCTTTTCAAAGGGGGCCTCATGTTGGAGAGTTCGCTCATCGGCAACAAGTTCCATTCAGCTACCAACAAGTTTTGCAATACCCACAACATGGGTAAGTCGCTTTTAATGTGTAATCTGGTAATATTTTGTTAAAACGACAGCGACTATAATGGAAGGACTGATTTTGCAGGACCCACATCTTTTTTTTAAATAGAATTTATTTTTAGGAAAGTGACCTGCTTTTGTAGTGTTGGTACTGTTTAAATATTTTTGAGGTGGAAGAACTGATTAATAAGTACTATTAGCACCCTTCCTGCGTACAATTTTAGTACGCAGTTTGCCAATTAGAATTTGTCACCAATTAGGACTATTTTTAAGATTAATGATTTTCATCGATGTCATGAAAAGTAAAAGAAACAAAGTTATCAAACCAATTAAACCAGTCTATCAAAAAATCTTTATTTATCAAGTAGTTACCGTTTACTCTTGCTTAGCTTTACTGTTTTGTCATTTTCTTATTTGGAGTTAGTCAGTCTTAAAAAAGCCTAAGAAACTATTTTTAATCAATCCAGCCAGATTAGGCTAAACCAAGGCTCGGCAAGCCCAATTAACCTTGACATGTCTCAGGTAGGCCACCTTACGATTTTGGTCATTGTTGGGAATCAAGCTGAACAGAAGTTGTGCCAACCTATTGTGCTTGGTCAGAGTGCTCCACTGAGTTGTGGTGCCTTGGCTCAGAAACAGGATTGAGCTGGCCTTCTGATATAGTTATTTACTTGAATCCTGATATTTGAAGAAATTCTCGTCTCCATGCATAGTCTTATTTTTTCTTTCAATAACTACTGGACATATCTCCTTCTTCCTCTCTCGGCTGACAAACTATAGTCCGTCTCTGCTGTTTAATCATCCCCTTTCTTCATCTCCTTCTATAGCCTCTTTTATTATTCCATTTACGTTTCATATTTTGCATCCAACTGCTGCCCTCCTTTTCTGCCAATTTCATCACCTTTGTTGCTATTCCTGTGTAGGACAGCAAAATACTGCTGCATTAATGTGCTCCGAATGAAAGCACGAATTTGCCTTCATTTCTCTGGGTGAACGCGGTAACATTCTCCCAATTCTGTCCACCAAACTGAAGATTTTTTGCCATTATAAATTTGTACCTTTAACCCTTCTGCATTAGACTAGTCTAATATCTTTAATCTTTCAACGCTTAGTGTTGAGATGTGCAGAAGATTATCCCCTTTCTTTTATTGTGGCATTTGAAAGAATGATTATTGCGAAGTTTCGATGATTATCTTTTAACTGATTATTAGATACAAGTTTGTTTGGTGGAAGAATAAGTCCTATTGACCACCTCTTTTAATGAATGTATATGTTGCATTGCTGGTGATGTGATTTCTCTGCTTGATTTCAAATTCTGCACGATCCTTTGTTGCTTTGATCTCTCTTCGTATAGTTAATGCTACATTTGGGCTCTTTCTCATATCAAATTGTATCAAATAGGTGCATTATGATACGAAAATTTAGCTTTAAATTGCATCAGGTGATAAAGATTTGAAGTAAATTTTTAGCGAGCGTGTAAGCTTGCCTTAGTTTAGTATTAGAGCAGCTCAAATGTAATGCCTATACAATTTTTTGAAATAGAGATTTTCTTGATTTATGATTATTTGAAAAGTCATGAATGAGGATCTCCTAGGCTTATGATTTTTCGCCTCCGGGCATTTTAGAGTTTTTAAGTCATGATAAAAGATATGGGCTTCTAGTTTATGTGAGCAGTTTTTGATTTTCATAATGATTTTGGGACCACAATCCGACCATGTGGACTAAATGTATATATATATCCAGAAAGTGGTAAGAGTGAAAAGGCAGTACATAATTGATGGTGAGACTTTTGTTCTGAAGCCAATTCTGGACATTATGAAATATTCGATATTATCAATGACAATTGACACACAAGTCATTTATTTGGAGGTACTTTTCAAATTCATCTATGCGGGCAGTAGTTCAATAAGGTTTTCGCATATTGTAAATTCTAAAGCTACATGGTTTGAATTCAATTAATTTGTCTAACTTAGATTTTTGTCAAACATAAGTAAATTATGCTAGTGAGGCTATTGATTTTGGGCATTTTCATGCTTAAGTGGGAGAGCTGCCAAAATATTCAGTGTTGATTTTATAGAGATGTGCAACATGGTATGTTTTTGTTAGTTCTCCTGGAAGTTTCACATCTAAAATACTGTCTTAGTTAATTATTTTTTGTCCCCCAACCACTTATCACCATAGAGGCATGTATATGCATACATATAACCCTGTTATTTTTTGTCCATTATATTTATGCTTACAAAGATGGTATAACCATACAATGTCCTAGAAGTAGTGGTACACTCTGAAATCAGTTTCGTGGCGGAGGAGAGTTTCTAATAGAGAATTTCTATAATGAACTTGACAAGCTAATCCTGTGAAAGTGGTGGAGGGCACTTTCAGTTAACATTTACTTTGATATGTATGTATTATAACAAAATTTATGCTTTGCTCTTTGTTTCAATTCTAGACAGAACTGTTGTTAGCGCTAATATGCCTATATTTATTTAACATGCACCGTGCAATTTATTTGAAGGATTTACTGCCTTTCTTTTTCGGCAGTTACACGTATGGCCCAGAATATGTTTATCCACAATACACTCCATATATGGGGCAGCAATACTTCCAACTATATGGTGTTCCAGGTGCTGTAAATACAACTGTTTATCCATATGGGCAGTTTGGCCAGCCAGTCCTCGGGCATGGCTACACGACAATTCATGGTTACTCACCGCATGGTCAACCTTTTGTTCAATTGAGTGGGCCAAATGTCAATGGATTAACTTCTGCCCCTGGGCCTACAGTTCAGTCACCCTTTCCAATAGGTAAAATTCCTTGTACTGCTCCATTAGCTGTTCTTGGTAGTGCATATCAAAATAAGAGAGATAAAAGGATGGTTAGCATATGGAAAGATTTCGTAATGAATGGTGCTGGTTTTTCTTTGTGAGGCTTCTTCTGTGAGCTTGTTTATAGTCTCCATGTATATTGCAGAATGTCAGCATTTGCATGGTAACAGTTTCTTTTTTCCCCTTTTCAGTGTAGTTGATACTTACCTAAATTAGAATTAACGGACATATGATAGGTCACAATGGTAGCACAAATAGGGATGGTTGAGTTTTTGTTTTTTAGTAGTGGCAATTTGAGGGAGGATTAAACTGGAGACTCTTTGAGGGAGCAAATAGGAGTGGCTAATTGTTGAGGACAGTAGTATGGGGATCATGGAGTGGGATCATACATACATGCTTGTATGAGATGATATGCCATTGCTTGCACTTGTCGAGCTAAAATGGTTGGATAAGGTTTCTAGTGTTTTTATAGCATGCCCATCTGTCAGTAGCTTTTGGGTTTTTTTTTTTTTTTAACAACTGCCCTTTGTTAAATAGTTTTTATTTTAATGTTGGGTATTGCAGGTGTGGCAACACCACTTACACCAGTTCCAGCCCAGCCACGTTTCCTTGTCCCTGCTCACTCAACTCAGATTACACAAGGCAGTGGTTCAGAACAAACAGCAGGTTGAAATGAAAATCTGGATAACGTTACTTCAAGGTATATTATTTGTCATACTCCTAGTTGTCTACATGGGTATGAGGTCTAAACTGAAACGTGTATCTTCTATTTTCTTACAGGCATCTAGACTGCAGCAGGACTAAGAAAAGCAGTTGCTGCAAGTCAGCGGCATGCATTCTTGCCTTGCAAGCTATAATCATTGCATTCTAGAGGTTAGTTTCATAGGTAATATTGAATTTCACATACACAGTGTTTTCAGATTTTCTTAGGTTTTGAAACATACACTTTGACAGGAACCTTCACTCAAGCAGCATCTTTATCTTAAATCAAACGCGATGTTAGTGGATTCATAGTAGTCCTGTATTTGGTTTGTTGTTCTTATGATTATTTAACATATGAATGCAATCCAATACAATCTCGACCTAGAGTTATTATTAGTCCAGAATTGTTTAGCTGCTAATGGTTCTCGCTTGTTATACAGGTCAAGTTTTAGCTCGATCTGCTTTTATATATATATATATATATATATATATATATATATATATATATATATATATATATATATATTAAACAGGGTATAAGAAATAAATATTTATCAATTTATTTTTTCCCATATTTTCTGTACTTAATAATATTATATCATTTATGATACTTGTAATTTCTTGTTTCTATCTAATGATATTGAACGATGCAGGGTGAGTGTAAAAAACTTTGTAACCCTACCCTTGTCTTTATTGCATATTTATTCCAATATATGCTTGTTGGCGGGATAACAGAGTGGTTACTTAAATGCAGGTTGTCTGTAATCATGGTCGCCAGAAATGCCACAAGGTCATCTGAGTCGGGGTTGCTCCGAGGGATGGAGGTAAGAGAGAAAAGGACGGAGAGCTCAGTATTGGCTCTTTGTCGGTGCTGCTGTGTCTGTACATTTTCGTGTCCTACCGAGTAATTTCTTAATTACCGGTGGAGCATTCATTGTGTGAAGGATGCCGATAGTTGCATCCCATTGTATAAATAGGGTGATGGGGTGTGTCGGAATGGAGTTCGGCAAACCCCACAGGAAGCATTAAGAAGAAAGATTCAACTTATAGAGAATTCAAATAATTGTATCAAATTGCATGAAGCATGAAACCTTGTTGTATGGAGTCGCTAGTCCATTCATTCTGTCATGGTTGCCGGTTGGGCGGGTGTGGGTGTGGGTGTTTCCATTTCCATTCTACTTGTAACATTGGTTGTGTCGATACAGTGTCCGTGTCTAGCTGTGGGGATTCATCACCTGGCTAATAAAAGTCGGAAGCGTCCAGAGTAGATTTTGCGTCTATTGACTGCAATTTCTCCTTGTCTCTTTCGTGCCTTGCAAAATTTTCAATAGTAACTTTGACTACCAAGTGAATTATGCAACTTTCGAGATGATTTGCTGGCATTTACGTGATTGATTTTGCATCTTCACCGGTTAAATTTTGAGTGAATTAGTAATAGGAAAATGCTTGCTTTACTGATGTGGTAACTATAATAACACCCAAGTTTTGTAATAATTATGTTACAGACGTGCAACACTATACTCTATGATTATAACAATTCCATTATCATATGGTCGGCTATATGCATAATGTATAATATATCAAACGGCGAAACCCTGCGGGCGATTTTGGTGAAGGCGTATGAATATTAACGGGTGTCCGCCAGAGATATTTCACTTCTGGCGCCGGGCATGCAAATCCGTGGCAGAAGTTAAAGAATCCTTAGATTGAGATCAGGATAATCAGCCCTTTCTTTGTATTTCTCGAAGAGTTGCTCCAAAGCCAAGGTGTACTGTGCATGGACTTCATTTATCTGCTCAAGCGAAGAAAAATAAAGAAAGAATAATATATATATATATATATATATATATATATATATATATATATAAAAGACAAATTAAAGGGCAGAAGATATTTCACACCTATTATTTCCCTCAAAATAGGTAGATTCTACAAAGCTAGTACTTCATTTTATAGATATAAGTATTTAACAATTTTACCTCATCAATTGATGGCCGAGGGTTTTTCTTGAGCTTTATGGGTCGTCCCACCACTACATGCATCGGTCGACCAAAAGGTATAGGGGTCCTACATTAGAAGAGCACGAAATGATTACAGAATGTAAGACTAATGTTAATTACTTAATCAAGGAAGAAACATATACTACAGCTGCAGAGCAATTTAAGAAGCTCTGTTGCATGCCAATTAATAAGGGATCCGCTAGAATCTATGAAAGTACCCGAATCTTCCCCAGAAGATTATTGGAGTGAATTTGATCGCTCGAGCAATCCTAAATATTAATTTCCCACCGGGCTTCCACCATTTGTAAGCATAACTCTGCCCAACAATCACAATCAAACGAAGAAAGAAGGATGCCCAACAATCAAGAAGACACACTTTAATAGGGATTAATTGATTGTTTCACGTAGAAGTAGACACTTCCAAATCCATAATTCTTTACATTTGTATTGAAGAGCACGTTATAATTAGTACCTGACCAAAGCAGAAAACAGGAACTAAAGGGCAGCCCAGCTCCAATGCTATTCGCACGAATCCTTTCCGTTCCTTGAGGAAAGCAACCTATTACATAAAACAATATTTGACGCGTAAGCTGACTACTACATTGTGCACATCTGGGAGTGCCAATAACAACCAGATGAATTTGTTAAAACCTCTTAACAAATTTACAATTTTTGTGTGACATTTGGTTTGGAGGAGCTCGGAAGAGGTAAAGAATGTCCGCTTAAATTCTGCTCAAATTATTTCTCCTTAGTATACGCTATGTTCGGCAGTCTACAACTCTACATGATGCTAGAGCACATCAAGTACACAAAGCAAGCAAGCAGCAAGACGGGGAATCTTCAGCTACTCATAAAAGGGATAATGCGTCGATCCTACCAGAGATCGGTGCAACATGTTATTGGTCGAAAATAGAATAAATATAATGCCATGTTGCTTTGTCCCCAGCAGACACGACATGTTATCGGAGGCGATGATCAGTTTCTGGCAAAAAACTGAACATGGTAGACTTGCAGGGGAAGCAGCGCTATATAGAGCTGCTAGACATCAAAGGGACAAGAAAAGAATAATTTTAGACTTGACTTACTAGTTCTAGCAATCACACAAGAGCTATCGATTTGTCCTTTCAATGCAGAGAAGACAACAAGTCTACCATCTAAGATATCGCAGCATGACGATATGTGTAAATCAACTCAAAAACTTGACGAAATAAAAGCAATTATAATTTGCGCCTAAGCAAAAGCTAACCTCTGAATCATGATCCATGTGAAGCATTTCCCGCACGCCACCTGGCACTATGATGCAGCTATAACCTGCTTCCAGATAGGAGTAAAAGTTCCTCCTCGACACCGGAACCAACCCTAGCCATGTCCAAATCTGCCTCAGAAACGGAGTGTAGAAAACCTAGTGGCGGCAGTCCATAAGGAACAATTTAGTAAGAAGAAAAAAATGGAATCAAATAGCAAAGATCATAACAACCCGCCGCCAAAAAAAAAAAAAAAAAAAAAAAAGGTTAAAAGCGTACAAATTTTACCTGAACTAGAGTGTATTTTAGAATGGGTATATCAGACTGCAATTTTAATTTAAGAAGATTTCACCAATCTATTTAGAACTTAAATTTCCATTGGAGAAGTTACATACTGTTCCCATCAAGTAAAGGAAATTTCCGGTAGGTTACAGAGTATTTCTTTAGAAAATTTAGAGATAATGTTATGTTATGGTGGTGAAGCTCTGTTAAAACTAGAAATGCTGTTAAGGATAGCAGGCAAAATCAATATATATATTTTTTTTTATTTTTCCTTCAAGTTGGTATGTCCATTTGATGATATAAAAGTAAGTAGGACGCTGCTGCTAGACTCAATGGTACTCGAATTTAGCTCAAGTCCACCAAATTCAGTAGAATGAAGATGAAGATCATAATCAGGAGGCCTTACAGCACTGCTCGCAAGAACTTTGATCTTAGGCAGAGGCATGAAGCCGGTGAGGTCGGCAAGCGCGACCACACCGATGGGCAACACAGAGTGCGGCTCGTAAGCAATCACTGCAAAAGGAGGAATTCCCTTCTTTAACAAGTAAAATTTTATAAATATGATATGACATGCGCTGCTTACAGCAAGATTCACAAAGTTAATTCCGATAGACAAATATGGTGTTGGAACTACAAGTACTCAATCCAGTGCCGTACTAACCCACAGTAGGAGCTCACCATAAGCTTGGTCTGGATCAAAAGCTTTCATGTCCTCCACATGAAGGGTGATCGGGAAATACCCACAAGCATATTTGCAAATGAACCTATAAATATATATTTCCAAATCAAAGAAAAGTAGAAAACCCACTTAAAAAAAATTCAAAAAAAAACTCTCAAATCCGAAAGAAGAAGAAGAAGAAGAAAAGAGCGGGAAGTGGAATTAATTATGTGAGTAGAGCCGAGAGCGGCACCTGGATAGCTTACGGCCCAGTTTGTTCTTGTCGTTGAGAGGAATCACCATAAAGAAGATGAGCAACGCGAACACCCTGTGCAGCGGAAAGAGAGAGAGAGAGAGAAAGAGAGAGGGTGGGTGGATTACTACTTCCTTCATCCGCGCGAGCAGAGATGGAGATGGAGGGAACCCAAAGAGGAAGAGAAAGAGAAAGAGAGTGAGAAAAGATGAGGGAGTGGGTACGGACCCTGCGGCGGGGCGGCCGGGGAGGAGGAGGAGCGCCGTTAAGACGAGGGCGGCGTTGAAGTGGATGCCGCCGAGCCAGAGCGCGAGGGCGACGGTGGTGCGCCCCACCGAATATTCCGTCCCCCTGAACACCGCCGGCTCTGCGGCTGCAGCGCCGGCCCCGACGTCTCCGCCGACGTTGGCCTTGGCCTCGACCTCGTCCTCGCCCATTGCTTGCTGCCTTCTAGAAAGGAGGAGCCGATGATGATCGATGGGAGAAGATACTACTGCAGCAAATATATATATATATATATATATATATATATATAAAAAAAAAGAAGATGAGCTTTTCGTCTTTTCTCGCCTTTTTCGCTTGCAAACACACGAAGACAGAGAGAGTGAGGGAGTGCAGAACAGACTCCAGAGATTGATCGAGAGAACAGAAAAAGTAAATTAAAGAAAATTAAAAAATAAAAAATAGACGGAGGGAGGGTGGGGACTTGGGAGGATTCCCCCTGGGATGTATCGCCGGATCCGGTCCCTACTACTGGCTATTGCCCGAGGTTTGATGTACACGTGGCACGATCCGACGTCGGTTGGATGCTGTGGAAGCCGCCACCCAGGAGAGTCCAGAACTCTGATGATCTGGATCGGGACCGTCCGATATTGGACGGTCGAGATTGCAACAAGGTCTGCGGAGGATCGGATCAATCGTAATAATAATAATATTATTATTTATTATTAAGAGGGAGACGTGACATAAACATATCACGATCGCCGGGACCACCTAAGGAGAGGACAGGGTAAGGAGAAAAGGAAAAAAAGAAGAAATGTTGCGAAAGGTGTGTCCGGGAAATGCACGCCACGTTTGCTAAGCTCGTGTCTAAAATAGAGTCATTAGATTTGTTTTCCTGCACTAGATGATGATGATGATAATAATTATTTGTTAATATTAGAGGGAAGAGACCCCGTTGATTCAGATGATTGATGAATGGCTGTATTTTGTTTCCGTAATAAGCAAGTCCAACTCACCAGCGTCTTCTCCCACCGAATTTTCCGCCGGCTGGCAGCCTCGCTCTCGCACCCTTCACGCGCTAGCTGGTACACAACCTCCTGTCACGTGGAGTGCATGTCCGAAAACTAATTAATTTAGGGAACATGCTGATGGACGTAGCGTGATAAAAGCAGTGTTCATTCGTGCTTCGTGTCTACTATTTTTTTTTTTTTTTTAATAATAATAAAATAAGATACTACCGTATTATTCAAGAGTGAAACAACATAACTCTCTCTCTCTCTCTCTCTCTCTCCTCAATAAAGTTGGGTGCATTACTGCAGCAGGCCCATCCACATTTGCCCGCAAACAAAGAAGTGCTGGAGTGGAGAAATTAATTGTTGCCCGTACCTCAAATTGACAAGGCCGCTTTCAATTTTTTTTGTCTCCCTGCAAAAAAAAAACAAACAAACAAAAAAAAAAAAACATAGTTTTATATTTTTATAAAGATGGACTCTCTCTCTCTCTCTCTCTCTCTCTCTCTCTCTCTATATATATATATATATATTCGTATTTTGATATTCAAGCCAATTTTTTTGAAAAATTACAAAACTAGTAAATGTTTTATGCAAAAAATTAAAATTTATTTAGATCAAAAAAAAAAAAAAAAAAACACATCACACATCAATTTAGAAGTATATTTCCTAAGCTCTAGCTACAGAAAAAGTCTACTATGTAACAACTAACATTATATTATCTATATTCAATCAATTATATATTTTTTAAAAAATATTATAAAAATATTTTTTAAAAACTTATAATGAGATGGATGAGCCCAGAGAACTCTAATATTAATAGTTAGTTAGAGAAACCAGAACAAAGCATCCGTATGACTAACACATTTTTGACTTTTTTCTTTTTTTTTTTTTTCTAGTTAATACATATCTTCTAAAAATGTTAATAAGTGTTAGTACTAAAAAATTTATCTGAATCTAAATTCCACCGAAATAAATTTAACCGATACAAAATAAATATAATTTATTTATAGATATAAAAAACAAAAGCTGACGGATTCAGATTTCCTTAGGTTTTTTTTTTTTTTTTTTTTTTTTTTTTTCAAACCCAAACTCGAAATCAAAACATGTATAAAAGTAAACACTCCTCCCTGAACGGCCTTAACGGAGAGAAGATTTTGCCACAGTGGTGCCTTAGAGGAAAGTTTTTACCGGACTGGTTCCTGAGTTCCGCAAGGGAGACACCAAAAAATAATCTGAACAGATGTTCAGCAACAACCTGCTAATCTGAATAGTCGAAGATAGCAGCGGCTCCCCAGCTCCGTCCCAGGTACACTCTGAAGGTCTTGGCGACTCGAAAAATCCGGTAATCATTACATAAGCAAACTTAAAAACTCTACAACCTGCAGAATAGATTAAAAACAAGAAAAAAAAGTTTTCGAGTCAAATAGTTATATGCACAAATAGAAGACGTTCAAGTATCTCACAAACAGGAAGAATTATTCATTCTGAGAGACAAGTTCTCCCCCTCTACTTTCCCTAATCTCCTGGTGGGCCTACCAAGTCATTATTCAACTTCAGAATACATGTAATGAACTCTTTCAAGTCACAAAAATAGAGGATCCTTAACACAGGTAGACGGATAAAAAAAAACAGAGTAAACCAGTGTCGATGTTTCTCTTTCGCCACCAAAGCAGTGAGCAAGCAAATGGACAGCGGGACTGATTCAAATGACTCCCGCTTCAGCATGACTAACTACCAATCTCATATGCGTGATTGGGCGCCGAAGGATGGAGAAGACATAATGGTTAACATATCGGTCACAGAAGCCATCGCACTCAATGCTGCTTTCAGAACATCCTGCGAACATCCAGGCTTCACAATGCTTTTCACCTGCCAAAAAGAAGAAGAAGAAGAAGAAGAAGAAGAAGAAGAAGAGAGAACAAGAAGCAAAGCATAAGCATCATCCTGCTGGCGAAGGCAACAATTAGGTAAGTAACATCCAGGGTATAAGATAGCATTCTGCTGTTCCTTGAATCAGTAGAATTGATTGTGTTCGTGGCACAAGCAATAGCTTTCAGATTACAAAGGCAAAGTGGCCTAGCAACAAAATATTGTACTCAGTAAGATTTCAGCACTATGTTCATTCAAAAGGTGTCTAATACTCATAGGTATATACACATCCAGAAAGAACAATAAAATTAAATTAAAAATCCTGACGACCATGGTAGCAACTTACGGCCAGAGGCTTGATAAGAAAAGCAAAAAACTACCTAGCTGGACAGGCATAGAAAATGGAGGAGGTTGAATAGCAAGGCCAGTGATAATATGGAGTATCTACAGATTTTCTGAACAGCATGGTTATTTATTGAATGACTTCCTTACAATGGAAGGAACAAGTGAAGGTCCAAAGCATATCATTTAGGCAAAGTTGACATAGTATTATATAGGGCAATGCTTTTCTTTATAAATAGATAAAAACATAATAAGCAACTGAAAGGGGATGGGAAGAAGCTTAAGATTCCAAAGCAGCGATCGCACAAAACAGGGAAGAACATAGCAATTTGCTATGGTAACAAAACAGCCCCTCCAGATAATTCCAGCACATGAATCCACGAATGAACTCAAATATCAGAAAAATTAAAAACTGATTAAACCAATCCAGTTTAAATGATCCACAGTTTGACACACATAAAAGAAAAACGCATCATAGAGTGATGAAAAAGTGGAGACCTTGCCCAGGTATTCCTGCAGTAACTTAATCCTGCCCATGTAATCTTGATCTTCAACACACAGTGTAATAGCCTTTGCATCACCACCCAGTCCATCAAATTGAAGGGGTCCAGGGTTTCTGTATATATCATCCATCAAAAAACTGGAAGCACTGTGCCTCAACAACCTAGAAAGCCCAGATTAAGAATTAGTTCCAGAAAGAGCAGAAACCTAGCCTTCCTTGCAACTAATATGGAAAAAAAGGAACAAAACTAAGAAGCAAGAAAAGAAGAGCAGGTAAAGACAACTTATTAAAAAGATTGACGTAGCAGAAAGAACCGAGATTTCCTCCAGCTACTTAGTATTTCAAGATCTTGGAGTCTACCAGCAATTCCAGCTAGCCATGCTAGGGAACTTCTAATCTAAAGTAGAGAAGTGGATTGTACATTTTACATATGGTTTATATAACAAAGATTTCCCTCTAAAATCTGGATTTTCAGGATTTTCATATGTACAAGTCAAAAGTACAGACTCTAACCTAGTTGGGAACTTCAAAAAGTTAATTTTGTCCAAGGAAAAAATAAAGAGGGAAGGGCATTTCTGTTAGTATAAGGGTATGTAAGTAGGAAATTGAGTTTTTGACAGGCAAATATTGGAAGTCCCAAAAATGTAAATAGAAAATTTTGCTGGGGAATATAGATAAATATATCTTTGATAAAACATCCCAGTAGATCACGGAGATGATGTAACATTAAACATACTCATATGCTTTTCCTTTCAGGTCAACAGTAGCAGGATGAACGGCTGGTTTCCCAATCTGTGTGGCTGAAGGACCACGTGACCACCACTTCACAGTCATCATTGCCTGCCAACAACCAGAATAATTACATGGAACCTATGTTGCCAGTATCCAGTACATTTCGCATATTAATTGCTTGCAATTTCATAGAGGAAGGTTTAGCATTAATGACTTCAAAGTACAACAAAATCAAAGTGAGAACGCACTGTGATGGGAGCAGCACCGCAACGCCACTTAGTGACAGGGTTTTTCAAATTTGTGATGGTACCCATGTAACCGTTCAGACCAGCTGCTAAAATGTGATAGCCTACATGTCCAAGGACCTGAAAATACAGTTTAAGATTTCTTAATACATAGCACAAGGAGAACACAAAAGAAAATGGAGAAAGAAATTGCTGCAGAAACTTACATAGGCATAGTCACAATCAAATTTTGATGGTAAGGATCCCCTGGCTTGATACCCAAAGAAGTGGCAGATAGCACCGAATTTCTTTCCTTTGTATGTTCCTTCCTTCTGTATTTATAATTTAGCATTTAACATTTGTGAAACATTTGGAAAATAGGAAACAGCCGCAAAGGACTGCCATATTCTGGTCTTGCACATAGCAATGCACGAAATGGTTTCAAAAACATAAGTACAGCCATATTCTGTTGTTTAACACTTAAACTAACAGTCGAAAATGCAATCAAGTATAAAAGATCTTATAACATCTGATCAAAGTTTGTCGAATACCAAATTATTCACAAAATCTTCACAGAAAGCTTACCAAACGTCTGTTAATTTCTGTTTCCACCAACTGCGCAAGTAGCTTCTCAGTTTCAATCTGAACAGAGACACATAAACCAAAAGACTCAGAAAAAATGAAACCACAAAATATTCCCATCAATAAGCAACAGTTAAAGCAGAATTACTTGAGACAGCTGAGCAGAGTCATCAGATTCTGGGTGTAGAAGGAGCTGCATTGAGAAAAACAAAAATGTATGTTAATAACAATAGAGCCGCATGTACTATTCATAGGGGTCAATTATAAACTTTTTATTCCAAATAAAATTCTACAGATACACTATGAGAAAAAGCACATCAGTAGAAATATAACCTGCTTCCTAATAAATGGCGGCAGAAATTCGAATAGTGCTGATGCCCAAGGTGAAAGACGAGAAGAAATGTTGACCACAGAGACACCCTTGCCATGGAGACCATGGATTTCCTACATTAGTTGTTAGACGATCGACTGAGTTAACTTGAAGATTGTCAATAAGAAAAAAGGGTGAAAAGAAATACAGATAATAAAACAGCATCTAAAGCTGATATAAATGACATCATAAACTTCCAGAAGAAATATATGATCTGTAACAGGCTCAGTACCTGGAGCAGAGCATACAGTTCAGGAATACTTTCCACAAGTCCCTCAGGTATAAGGATGACCCCATGATACTTATCTGCACCATAAACAAATGACAAATAACAAAATGAAAAAAACTAAAGGTCTCATAAAAACTTCTGAAAGCTCTCACCTTTTTCTGCCCTTGCTTGAACTGCATCGCAGATCTGTTTTGTTAGGTCAAAAAGTGTAAGCTTTGATGCCGCAACCTCCTCACCTAGGACAACCTGAGAAAGGGTCAGATAACACAGGATCAACACATGAAAAAGAACTAACTTAATAGAGCACACAACTTATCCTAGATAGATAATATAGTACAACATAGTGGGAAAGCCTCACCATGTTTGGGTGGGACTGCAGAGTGCATTCCAAAGCCACATGAGATGCCTTACGGCCCATCAGGCGAATAAAGTAATAATACTGCAAGCAAAATGTAAACACTAGATTACCTGTCATATGGAAAGTTAATCGACGAACTTATAAATGCTCTACTCATGTGCTACTTGGGCCGACAATGGACAGGACTGGGCTAGTTAACAACAGATATAGGGCCCATTCATAGTGACTGTTCAATGCCCAGAAGTTCAAGTGGTAATTGTCGAAAGGTGGCCTGTTTCAGGCCCAAAATCCAGCCTTATTGTACCACTAAATCCCATGATGCCCAAGACAGAGTTGCACCAGAAACCACATTCTCTCAAGCTCGGGAACATTAACATAGAGCCTCCAAGACAGAGTTGCACCAGAAACCACATTCTCTCAAGCTCAGGAACATTAACATAGAGCCTGCATCTAACACTGTCAATGTGGGATCCACTATCAAGCTCACTAGTCGCAGCAGACCCTAAAGCAAATTAGTTCAGGAGATGGCAACCATGAGAAGTACATTTTATGCTAGGGTGGATAAATGGGCAGGCAGGGAGCCCACAGGACCCAGTGGGCTGGGATGGCCCAACTTAAAGAGTAAGATAACTGCAGACTGGCAAGGCCGAGCAAGGTTTGGGCTCAAACCTGGAATCCTCCAACTAACCTACCTATATGCAGCAGAAATGGTGGCATGAGTTTTTATTTGCGGATTATTCACGTCAAGATTGTGGTAACAGATTATTCACGTCAAGAGGAAATAGCACTAAGTGTTAGGAAATGCTGGAATTTTGAAACCAGTAATCAAGAAAAGCCACAGCTTGGCCAACAATTAAGGAGCATGCATTCTAGCTACATAAATAATCGGTCACCTTCTCTGCCGAGAGAGCGTCTGAGCAGACATTACTAATCAGCTGCGAGTTGACCTGCAATCAGAAGGCACAAAAATAAGCTTCACTGCAACTGATTCTGTTTGTCAGAAAAGAGAAAATTAAGACTTCACTACTGCCAATTAAGTTTTTCAAAATCTAAGTCCATTTCTGTTTTTTTTGAGGTTTCTACAACAAATAGCAAACAAAATTAGATCTACATTATAATAACTGCACTCTTTGAACTGAACTTGTAAGGAATAAAAATATAAATCAGGGAAATAAATTTTCTAGTTTTATGTTCTTTCAAAAAGATATAATCACAGCGATCTAAAGAACCATGCAACTTTACTACATCGCCTAACAGGAACATACCTTACATATAGTATCAAAACCCACATTTGTCTCAACAAATTGATTCTTGAGATCTCCATTTAAAGTAACAGGAACACCAACAACCTGTAGTCATAATTTTTGCTTCCGTCTGTTAACTCGTAACAATATGTAAATTAACATGAAACAAATGAACAAATCAAGGCCGGTATTCTGACTGACAGTACTGGCGAACTTAAGAAACTCACGAAATTTCAAGTGTCAGTCAACCTAAATAAGTCAATTTTGAAGTCTTATAAACGGCAAGGGAAAATTTCAAGTACCTTTGTGTGACATGTTGACTCAGCAAAAGTCTCTGCAAGCTGGGCGGCATCCGTATTGGATGTAACTCCTTAACATTCATCAGAGAATTCTAAATAAGTAACATAAAATGATCACAACAATTATAAAACAATCTGCAGGGTAGAAGGTACCTCCAATAATAACAAGACCATCTAGCTTCAACGCCTGGCAAGCAACCATTGCAGCATTAACTTGTTCAGTTGTTCTAATTTGATCCTTTGTTCGGCCGAGCAAATCATAACCACCTTTTTACAGGGAAAAAAATGTACATTTTTTATAGTTAGAACTTAGAAGGATATATATGTCAATATGAGATGAAGTATGAATATATTTCAATTTCCTCAAACCTTGATTTTTATATGTGGAAAGAACAGCATCTGTGATTTCCAGAGTTTTTTGTGCAAAAAGACCTTCAGTCCCACCTGTACAAGAATCAATAGTAAAGGAACAAATAAAGGAAGGGCCATCAACAAGAAGCCTGAATTGGATAAACATGAATGATTTTGCACAATAAAAAAGAACAAAACTATGAAGATTGTGTCGCAAGGCCAAAAAAAAAAGAAAAAAAAAATGTAGAACTCTCTGCAGAAAAAAAGAGGACTATAATGAAAAAGGAACCTGACTAAACATGAAATTATACAATATGGATAGTGTCACAAGGCAACTAATGTTAATCCACATAACACATGGAAACAGTAAAGTAACTATTCTGCAAATATACTCTCCTACATAAGGATAATTATACATGACAAGGAGTACACAAACTTGTACAACATAAGAGATTGAGAACTATGAATAAAATTTGTCAGACATTTCCTACATTGTCCGTCAGAACATATAAGAAAATCTTACCCACAAATCCAAGCAATGTGTTGTTTGGGTTGTGCAACTTAATAGCATCATGAAGACCCCAAATTACATTGTGACCTCCTGGGGACTGTCGCCCACAGAATACCACACCAACTCTGCAGCAAAGATGGTTTGAGATAATCATATGCTATTACGAAGGCTTTTAATTATCCACCGTTAACCGTTATATTTGGAAGTTGAAAGTCTCTGTAGTAATTAAATAACCAGCAAGCAGTTAGCACATTTGACATGTAACAGGGTACTATAATATTACAATTAAAGAACTACCCTGTATGCAGAAAGCAACCGCTTGCACTTTTCATACAGTGTAAATAGCTAGTCATTTTAGGTTATTATGGTCTGTGTAAAGTTCCAAACCTCAACAAACTACACTAAAAGTACTTCTTTACCCACTGCAACAGGGAATAAGCAGGATCCACTTAAAGGAGAGATCCATGTTGAAATAGACATTACAAAAACACTGTCACTATAGATTGCATCAAAAAAGATTTCACGGGAAAAAAAGAAAAGAAACGAAACAGACCTAATTTAATAGTGCTCGCATGCTTATGAGAACATCACATGTGGCTCCTTTCTAATTTCTTTAATGAGGAGGCACAATGAACGAATTTCCACTGAAGAGGCATACAAAAACAGGTCTATCTAAACATCTCCACAAACGACATTTCATTGTCTCTTGAAATATAATTTTCTACTTCTGCAATTTATTACAATAATACAATTCATAATTCTCGAAATGCGGACAAAATACTCTTGAAAATCTTAAAATAAGATAGACAGAAAAAACCAACAACAAATACCTGATAGGCGGATGTTCTGTTATAATCTGTGCATCAGGCACATTAGATGTTGCCCTCAGAAAATGAGCCAAGGGTTGCCCGTACGTGTGCGGAAATGCTTGGCTGATCACATGTGCGCCAGCAAGATCTGCAGCAGTTGTTGCATCACCGAACTCAACCCGCACGGTTGTACCCTAACAAAGATGACAAGAAGAGATAACACGTGTGAGGAATATATTTCAATGCAGACGAAAAAAGAGAAAAAAAAGGGCAAAGAAACATATAGGAAATTAACAGCACAACAAAACTTTAATCAACCTAAGATCGTGCCAAATTTGTGGGTTTAGCTAATGCTCCATTTCTCGACTTTACAAGAAATAATAATAAGGAGAAGAACAGGCATTGACAACGTAATTGGCGTTGTCGAATTCTCGTACTAAATTTCCATCCTCATAATCGAAGCTTTGGCAGTTAATGGCCAGTTTCAAGATTAGTGTCATCAACTAGAAATTTTCAAAAAAGAAACAGAAACAGGTTTCCCTCCCTCTTATTACGTCAATCACCAATCCACATGACATATTTTCTCGCAACGTGTAAAGAAACAGAACATAGAGAAACCAATGTAATTGTAGTGTTCCCTCCTTGGGAACAAATTCAAATCCCGAGCCAACTCAGATCAAGAAAGACAAGAGTTTTCCTCTCAGTCGGAATCTCCCTATAACCAAAAACTCCGACCACTCACAAAATCATTTCGATCTGAGCCCAAAAAGGAAGAACCAAAACTCGCGAATCTCACTAAAACTGTCCGATCGAGAAATGGAAGGATCTCATATGGAATGAGGAAGGAGACGATGGTGAGTCGATCTAGAACGCAAAAACCCTAGAAGCGGGGAGGGGAGAATGGACCTGGAGACACGGAGGTAGCTCGGGATGGTAGAGCGCTCGCTTCTTCTGGAGAGCGGAGAGCTCGCGGAGAACGCCGTAATCCGAATCCATCGCTCGCTCTCACCCTCTCTCTCTCTCTCTCTCTCTCTCTCGCTGCGTCCTCTCCGCTCCGCTTTAGTTGCCGATATTCACTCATTTATGTTGTTGTTGGGGGCGATGATAACTTACTTACGAGCGAGAGCAAATAACTACCACTAACCTCTTCGCCAAAATCTTGCTGGGAAATTTCAGGAAGAGCCCCTAATATTTATGAAATTGTAAGAAGGGCCCCTATATCCAGAAGCGAAGAATATCCTATCCGGAATATCATACTTTCCACTGACCAAAGAGTGAGTGGTTTCGATTCCAGATTCCAGATTCCAGAGCATGATGATTTGGTAGCAACCTTAGTTGTTGTACGGGAATGCACCTCACAAATTCTCTCCTGCGGAATATTAATTTATTAGTAAATTTATATATATAAAAAAAAATGCATTAAATTATAGCATGTCTAAGTTAATTAAATATGCCCAAAAATCACAATCTGACTCTTGCAGCAGGTAGCATTTTACTGCAAGTAGTGATTGGAAGAAGATAGTTTTTAGCCTCTAATCTTGGATTGTATAATGTAATATGGGTTCAATTAAAGTGTCATGAGGAGACAGAAAGGCTTACGAATGATTTCGGAAAAGAAAAAGAGAGAGAGAGAGAGAGAGAGAGAGAGAGAGGAAAAAAACTCGACGGCCCTCGACGAAGTCTTTCACACGGATCCAAATAATATAGTTTATTATCTGGCTTTAATTTATTTTGATTTAAATATTATTATTTCTTTTTTTTTTACAACTTTCTTTTTTTTTCGCAGATATAATGTTAAACTCCGCGGCCGTCGCTCAGTACTACTGGATGAACAAGAAGGTATGATTGCTGTATTTAATTTGGCTCCTCGCGGAAGGTATTTATTTTCAATGTCCTTCAAATCTCTCTCACGGAAGGTATGCTTTTACCTCGGTTGACTGCTTTGAGTGCATTTTAGATCCTGTTTGTTTAACCGTCAGCAATCAAGAAGAAGAGAAAACAGCAGTAGTAAATGTGGAATAGTCCATCCCAAGTTTTCAGCGGAGCAGATTAATCCATTCGTTCCAACCCAACAATCAATATGAGAAGAGGTTGACTTGGAAGCACGAATTACATTGACAATTGAAATGCCGTTTAGCTTCTCCTCAATACAAGCATCACGAAAGTACCAAGCACGGAGATACTTCAATCAACTTATTTGCATCATCTCGGCACAAAGTCAACTGCTCTCGGCACATCCGCCAATCATGTGTAACCATTATGCCTACGATTGAAGCTCTACCGTTTTAGACAAGGATTTAAATGCCGTGGCACAGGGTCGTGCCGAAATTGAGTGCCGGTCACAAAAAATACATACGTGCCGACACATAATGACATGAAATATTTAATTTCTTTAGCAATAAATTTTTTTAATTGTTTATTATGTATCTTTATCAAATATTTTGAACTTTATTAAGAAAATTATTTAGTAATTTTAAGAAAAAAGAACTTTAAATTGTGTTATCGGCACGGGAGCTGTATCGTGCCGGTATCTTGTTGGCACGGTACGGCACGGTAGATACGGCCCGTGCCGATGGATACTTAAAACCTTGATTTTAGATAATAAACATCATAAAGACCATGACACTTTCGCTGAAACATTTCTACCAGAAAAGCCTAAACTTCAATGTGTAGCTTCTTAGTCTAGTTTTTAGTTTTTACTTAGCAAGCAGCTTCAGCAGAAATTTTGAGAAGCAGAAATTAATCAAATGCGAGAGAACACCAAAACAATAAGCTGCCTGCTCTATCTCGAGCAGTTTTAATAGTTCCTAAGAACAAGAGCAATGAAAAGGACTGGATCCAGCGATATTGAAGAAACAACACCAAAGCCCGAGCGAAAGCATAATACCTACAACCGATCGATCGATCGGTAGAAATTTTTCGAACACCATGCAATCACTTGAGCACGAAAACTAATTTGTTCTGAATCACAGAAACAGTATTCGCCATCAAAACAGAATCCAATAGACAACAGAAACTTCAAAGCGGTCGGTCATCCAACACAGCCAAAAAAAAGAGAGAGCAGCTTTAAAGCTCCGATGAGTAGACCAAAGTGTCCGGAATATGAAAAGTTCTAAAGAAAAAAAAAAAAAATACAAACATAAGAAAAAGCGGACGTAGATCCTCACAAATGTCATCTAGAAAACTGGAAACACTACAAGGAGGAGATGATAATAACCCAACCTGAAGAATGACCAATTAGTCACGCATTCTTCTCCTCTCTTTCCCGATTCCACTGCTCTATCTTAGCCCTCCGCTCCTGGCTACTCTCTCTCACCGGGCTCGCCCGTCTAGGGCTCCCATGCCTCCGCCTCTCAGCATCTCTATCATGTCTTCCGTGCCTATCACCGCTCGTCCTTCCACTTCCCCTATAATCCCCATGATCACGACGACTACGCTCCCTCATGTAATACGGGCTAGGGCTCCTGCTCCTGCTCCTGCTCCTGCTCCTGCTTCTGCTCCCCATGGACCTCCTGTACCTTCCGAACAGCTTCCTCCTCAACTCCCTACCAATTTGCTTAACATGCATAAAATTGCAATAACCCCCGCGGTTGCAGTTATTCTCCTCATATTGCCTGCATGTGGCCTCACGGAAGTCGGTAACAGGAGAAAAGTCGACAATTATGGGCCGTCCCGAATAGAACCGGCCTTGAAGAGCCCTCATGGCGGCGGCAGCCTGATCCTCCTCTCTGAATTGAACATATACATTGCCGATCATGTGATCGGCCAGGTTATCGCACACATTGAGGCTTTCGATCTCGCCAAACTTGCCGAGCTCTTCGAAGATGTCCTCATAGAAGTCTTCAAAGTGTTCCTGGATCTTCCTCGGGTTGATGGGCTGGCCCTGGGCGTCGACGCCTGGAGTGACCATGTCGGGCCGCTGGTACATGTTGGACAGGAGGAGGGTGGGGGAGATGGTGGGCCGGTTGTGGAGGCGGGAGCACCGGTCGCCGTGGCGGCACGCGCCGATCTTGAAGTAGAACGGGCAGTTGACCCGATCCTTCTCCGTGCCAAAGATGGAAGCCAAGTGTTCCGCCATCAAAAAAAATACGAGGTAATAAACTTGAAACTGAAGCCTTCTAGGAAGCCTAGAGGTTAATTCGAGAAGAAAATTTTGTTAGAGCTTTCCTCCTGTTTCAAAATTCTGCTTACACTAATACTAATACTGTAAAAGAGCCAAAAAGAAACAAGGAAGTGGGCGAGCCCGCCTAAAATCGTTCGAATATTATAATTATCAATCTAAGCATGAATTACACTATCATTCATTCGCATAAGCTGCACCAACAATTCAATACTACAAATTCTTCTATCTCAGCATGCAATTGTCAGTGTATATAAAGCATAACATTATTACTCTTAAAATGCATCTCATAGAGAAGAGCCACAGCACCGCCTGGGATTCGCAACTAGAGTTGCAACGCTATGCTCAGGAAACCCCAAGGTCCCCAACCCACACAGCAACCCCCCAACCGACCCCCCACCCAAAAAAAAAAAAAAAAACGAGAGAGAGAGAGAGAGAGAGAGAGAGAGAGAGAGAGAGAGAGAGAGAGAACGCGCGCGTGCGTAGGCCGTAGCTCTTGCTAATCCAAACCCTAATGTTCAGCCGGTATAAAAATTAGGAGAAGAAAAAAGAAAGAAAAACATGGGGACTATTAATAGGATTTTCAACAACGAAGAGACACTACTCTCACCTGAATCGAAGCACGAAAGAGAGCAATCGTAAAAGCTAGCGATTCAACGGCAAGGTAATGTGCTAAGCGCACCCTAGAATAGAAGCGAAGGATGAGATAAAGAGAAGGGAGACAAAGAGAGTGACTGAAATGATTTTGGGGTTTTGGGGTTTGTCGCCGTGTCGGAGGATCTCGAACCTTCCAAAGAAGGGAAAGGGCGACAAGTCCGTAGTGCGTAGTGTAGACGTGTATACCTATACAGAGGCTTGAGACCCGAACCCTCTTACCAGAACCTTCGAAGGCTCTCCCCCCTTCAATGAGACGCCTCATTTGACAACCCCACCCCCCAACGAAAAGTCGACTCTCGGTCTCTGACCCTTCTTCTGCCTTCAACTTCACGGGAGAGCTAAAACGTTCTCTTATTCAGTAACTCATCAGAGGCAAGATCAGAGAAAGGACATTATACAAATCACGAAATATATAAACGCCCATTTAATAATGTAAACAATCTGCACCTTTTACTACTGTAACTAGAACAATTTACACCTTCGAGTATACATCGCGTATGTTCTCTTATAGTTGCACCTTCGGATGAAATTTTTTAGCAAGATTTGAACCCAACACAAAGTGGGAAATTAGGAAACGAAAAGAACTAGGGTGACTGATATCAAAAGAGCGTGATAATAATAATAATAATATTAAGTACAATTCAAAAATTTAGAAGACATATAGCATGCATAATATTGGGATTGGGATTTAAAAGGAAAAAGGGTCAAATATCAATCACTTCACTTGATGCCAGTCAAAACAGGAGAAACGGATAACACTCTTCCCTTTCCCTTTCTATGGTGCTCTCTGTCAGAATCAACTTACAACCCAAGAATTGATATTTAAAGCTCAAACAAATGAAGATATAGAGCTAAAATAGTACAATACCAATTAAACACTCCTATGGTCAATTATTAATAAATATAATAATTACGAATGTTTCCACAAAAGTCTTACCAGTTCACTCACTTCAATCCAAGCATTGGCTTCAACACAACAGAACAAGCAACAATACTAGTAAACTATCCTGTTTTCTAGTTGACCTGTGACCACCTTCTGCTCGACCCGTCCAACTAGGTTATCACAATCAGCACTGGTTTTTGTGAAATCAGTCTGCGGCACCACAAGGGCAGGCATAGAAACAGCTTCCGAAAAAGAGAGGAAGAGGCCACAACAACTAGGGAAAGGTTAGAGAGAGCAATATGAAGAGCAGTAGGCCGCATCAAAATTGAAGAACTAACATCAGCGAATTATGCACTCTAATCATTACATCCAACCCCGCAGACAACCTTTTGCAACATGTTTTGTGCTTCGGCAAACCACTGATTTATACAGTCACTAGTAACTTGAAATGAAGTTCCCAGAGTTCGAGAAACCAGTCATTCATACTAGGATATATCACAAGCCAGCAGCATTCTTTGAGTCACTGATAGAGTTAAAAGACAACAAATATACAGATATTAGAACAAGCCGATAACTCAAAAGGATTACATCATGGCCTCTCTGCTTCGAATTCTTAACCATAAACAAGTCTTTTCCCAGCTATCACTTCTAACTGCTATAGTAACTAACATATCAAGCATGAGCTCGGCCAGTAAGTCAAGTCACCAAAAGCTCCATTTTGCTTTCTTAATTTGAGTTCTGCCATCTACTCTACACGGTATCCCTACTCCACTTACATGAATTACTTAAGGCCTGCAACAATAACGATAACACATATAAGAGTATCTATGAAAAACACAAGTGCAGCGACAGGAAATATTTTGAGGCTACAAGGAACAAGAGGCACGTACCAGGTGGTTGCGGTGGATCACTAACAGAGCTTTAAGTAATATTTTGAAATTTATGTAACTACGGTGAGTAATCTGAGAATGAGTGAGTGCACAGCTATATATCTGAGCGCTCAAATGGTGCACGTACAAATAGCTGGCCATGTAGTGTTACCACGGCTGAAGTCTGATGTGGGTCGATCCTTGAAGGTAAGGTTATCACCTAAAAACAGCACCCGATTCCGTGAAAGAAAATGATCAGGAAAGTAAAAAAATTTCATGATGAAATTATGATCACCTTCTTGAAAGCAGTGACCCCCCATGGATTATCAGGCTGTTCAGGGTTGCCGGATATAACCAACCGACCAGCAGGATCCGACTGGACATGCACCTGTATTTTATTCATGCAAAAGTTCAACATTTAATAGTACAAAGGTTAGAAATACCTCATGGAGCAGCATCCACAAGTGTTAACCCAATAAAAACGAAAGTAGTGAAATTTATTTTTCATCCTCATGTGCTGCCTAGAAATGCCACTAAACAATGTCAGACCATGTAACACGTATAACTCAGCGACCGTTCATGAATATGCCACTAAAGTTTTCACATTCTCACCTCTTCTCGCAAAAGCCCAGGAACTAACGCATAGACTTCATAACAATCATTCTGCCAAAAAGCATATAAAAAATGATATAATGAAAAAGATATTCTATGAGATAACAGCAACCCTAAAGCCTTTAGGCTAGCTTTTGAAATTTATTCAAACTTACTGTCTTCCGCACATTAATCTTCACCCAGTCAGCAGGAGCTCCAACATCAACAATCATTGAATCCGATCTGCCAACAGAACAAGCACCTTAACATACAGCATATCTCATATTCAAATGCAATATCACTAACTAAAATAGTGAATAATATATGCAAGTTTGAAAAACAAAGAAGGAAATACATCTGTAGGCGATTTTAGTAATTTATTCAGCATGAATGATCACTTATTTCTCATCAAGTGATCAGATCTACAAGAGAACAAAAATCTTATTACAGATAACATCTTCCGAAGAAAGGCAGGACTTACAATTTAACAGAGGCTAACAATATGGAAACTTTCTAGTTTCTACCTCTGTCCAGTGGAATGAAAAGTTGAAGCAGATATTTGGATGCAACAAAAGCTCCACAATCTAGATAAGTCTAAGAGGGTCCGAGAAGGTTAAACTCTAGATGCATGTATATGCACGAAGTTGCACGAGAAAAGTCAAGGAAATATGGTTAATTTACAGTTTTCTGAGAATAAATGCTTAAAACTATCTGAAATTAAAACTCATACTTCGAAATAATAGCCATGCATATATTCAAAAACAATAACAGGAATAATAATGAAAGACAAGCTACCTGGAGCATGTTCAACATTTCTCAAAATCTCTAAACAATCAAGACCTCGTAACCCACTCTTAACAAGAAGAAGCTCCTTAGTCAGAATAAAGGTCATAAGTACTAAAGGATCGGGCAACTTAACTGTGACCTAATGATGTTGGCATGGTTGACCTTGGCTGTCCGCTCGGCGCTAGTTGCCTTTTTCTTCTTGAGTGCAGCTATATTCATTTTAAGTCATACATTAAGTATCACTGGAGATGTTTGAATTAGTAGAAGATCCATAAGCAGCCATACCAATCTTCTTGCCAGATCTATCACGCTTTGGAAGGGGCAGTGAGCTTTTATCCTGCAAAAAATGATCAATTGCCTTATCCTTGCTATAACCACATTCAAACAAAGACAGATATAAAGAAACAAGAACAAACTATAATATCAAACAAAAACAGGAAAGATAGCTTAATAAAGTTCGATTAATTCACACAAACCTTTATAATTGGCTCTCCAACCTCACCATTACTGAGTAAGCGCTGAGAGTGCCAACCCTGCATAGCACGTGCTGCAGCATCCCTTCTGGCTCTACCTGAGCCTGATGATTGATTGCCACCAGCCTGCAAAAGCCAAATAGAGTATAGGATACAACGGAAAAGGCCAAGACATAATGAACGTAATAGCCCGATCATAAAATAAAAGAATTTTGAAACACATTTACAGTTGAATTTTGGGATAGCAAGTAACATACAGCAGACACTAACTCATGATTTTGAATATTAATGGAGAAAATGAATTCACTAGCCCGATAAGATATCATGATTAACTGAATGCTACATGCCATTGTTGTCGTCATAATGAATTGAATATCACAGGATTCTTTCTCCATCATATACCGTCTTGATTTACCTATATGGCATTTAGGGATACCGGGAGCCAAGCACCCCTATCCTCAAAATAAAAAATAAAAAAAGCTTCTCATAGTTTGCATTTTAGAACTATCTAAAACTTAAATATTGTGTTTCTTCCTCAAACCTCTAACTTCGTGTTCAATCAGATCTTGAATTCTCCATCTAAATCATGTCATTAGCAAATATCATAAACCAAATCAGATCTCAAATTCACCTGATGATCGACGACCATTGGCTCTGGAACGGAGGAGACTGGTACTTGCAGCTGCCCTGTCCGAATCTTATGTTTTTCATATTCAAAGAGTGCCTGAATTGGTGAACACAAGTAAAAATTCGTAAGAGGGGAATGAACCCCTGAAAACTAGAGTTCTATATGATTATTTGATTCTTGCTGCTGTAATTTTGAAAATAATAGTTCAACAACTTAAAATGAACAAGAAATGAATGTATGTACAAAATGATTTTGCGAGTGTGAATTGAAGAGGAGGGGAAGGGGGGTTACGACAAGTTTGTAAGATTTAGAATAACTAGTTGGGGAACTTCAGGTGTGTGTAACAGTATGCATAGTAAATATGCTTCAACCTTATACCAAAAACGCTTTCTATGCACCAAATGAGGCATAGGTCGATAATCACACAAAAAGAGATTTTGGGGTAGTTGCAAATCAGCTATACAGCTGATAAATTTCTGAAGGTACTGTAAAACCCACCATTACTACCTTGACTCTTTGAACTTGTGACAAAGAAGAATATTAGTCTAGTGAACAACATTTCATCTAGTTAATGTTTATTTGGCAATACAGACAATAAAACTACCAAAAACAATAACACTTGAGGTTGATATGGGTTGCCATAAGTAGTAAAGCGAGAGAAGAGCCATCTAATCAGCTTTAAATTAAGAGAGGAAATTTCAACATTAGTTCAAAGTCCTTCTGAAATTTGATTTCGGCACATGAGAGTAAAGATCAATAACACTATGTGCCTTGTCTGTCTCACCAATGAAGAAGGAAAAGGATTGGCGTGGCCCACATATACAGCTGGCCCAACTAAATCTGACAATGTGTAGGAATCATTACGTTGTTATATGAGTGAAAAAAAGGGAAAAATGAATTAAGAATGGCATCACAAAAGTAACTCATAAATATCTGCAGCAAAAATAGAAAATTACCTTCTCATAAAATATTCGAAATGTCCAAGATACTGTAGTGCATGTCCTGTAAAGAACAACCAGCTCATCAAGATTAATCAGTCAAAAAAAAGAAGTAAAAAATCTTGCAATATGAGGAGTCAATTAATACTAGGGAATTAAGGAAACACAGAAGATGACAAGTAAAACATTCGGACAAAAGCACATCTGCCCGTTAAATTAGAAACATAACTGCAAAAGGAAAAGAGATATACCCTTAAAACTTTTATAAATAGGTGACAAAAGAGCTCTTAATGGGATGTAGCAAATATAATACAACTATGCTACAAATGCCTAACTAGCCAATCACAGATTTACTCACATATTACGTTATTAGAAGTTCACAGATTTACTCACATATTACGTTATTAGAAGTTCACAAATTTACTCACAGATTTACTCACATATTAAGATGGGCTATAATTGACATAAATGAAGTGTTACGAAGTGTCACATGTCATTAACGTACAAATTCAAATTAAAGAGAAAGCCAACAGTTATCAAAACTATGAACAGCACACCCTTATGCACATTGGTTATCAGCACATTTCGTGCTGAGACAGAATAGCTGGCCTGGGCATCATAGCCAGAAGCGCATCTTATCCTTTGCATGATTGGCACAGAAATCAGCGAGGCACAGGCAGCAAGTGTCTTACCATCCATAAAGAGTCTGCATTTGATAGGTAAAGTTAATAACGGGTCAATGACCACCAAATTAGAACTGCTTCGCTGGCTTCCTTCAAGCACATAAGGAGTAACCAGAGTAATAACGCAACATTATAGACAGCATATAAATTCTCCTATTTAATCTGTAATCTTTATAGCTCCACCAAGTACAAGCTCCATTACGGAGCTATAAAAAACTATAGGCCCACCTTAATTAGACCGTGTTTAAAAATTTGATTAAAATATTATTTTAAGCAGCACCAGTTACTAAAGTAACTTCTCATATTAATTTAAATAGTCTTTATTATCTTATCTCCCTCTTTGAACTTTTTTCCTTTTTTGTTTCTCTATTATTCAAGGAAGAGTAACCGGCGGAAGTCTTAATTTTGTGAGGTCGAGAGATGGAAACATTAAGACGATGTCTAGAAACAACTGGCTATCGCTCAATCAAACCCCTTAGTATGCACTACTACGCGTATATTCGTCACATCCTTTATCAACCGACATTGTTGCAATAAACTCTCTCCTGCTAGCCAGAGGGACTGCCTGTTGTTATAGTAACTGCCCAACAGAAATGTGCAGGCATCATAGGAGAAAGCCTTATACAAAGTATTCGTGTCCCAATGAATGAGGAATAGTATTATAATTGGAAAGAAATTGAATGAAAAGATGAAAACACAGTTGTGATACCAAAACCTGCAAGATTTACCAAAATATTATATTCCTTACCACTAAGATATTTACTGGTAAATATTATTTTAAGATTACGGTATTCTATGGTTTCAACTGCGGATATGGCTATTGTTTTAGTCAGTTTCATCTAGAAAATCGAAAAGATAGTGGCTCTTGATTTCAGCTACTAAGCTATTTAAGAGTTAAAAATGAAACCTGCAAGACAACACATTTCAATTATGCTAGGCTATTATAAGTTTTTACTTAATTGCCACGGCTTTCTCACATGTCAACAAAGAATTATGAATAGGGGTAAGGATGCTCGAGTTTAAACGGTTAATTGCGTAATTTCAAGTTTCATAGGGCTACATATAAGCAGACGAAAGTTACAGACTGATTTAACATTTTATCATTATAATAATAAATTTTTGACGACAATAGCTTTTCATAACCTCATGCCAGCAGGGACAACATCTTGATGGGAACGATTAATGAGGGGGAATTATTCATAATTGCAAGTTTTATGTCGCTCACCACATTTCAAGGTCTCTCTCCCTTTTAATTAGCACTCTAGTCGATTGGGGTCATTTTGCATGCAGGTTACTTAAGCGCAAGAACAAATTACTTTTCTTTATTTAAAAAGAAAAAAATTAAGGTTGCTACTTGTTGTGAATTGCTGATGTATTAGCATACATAAAATAAAAGAAACTTCAATAAATTCATGCACACAATTTAAGATTTCATATATGTTTGCTAACATATCAATCAATATATATATATAGGCTTCTTTATGGGGATCGAATTCAAAGAATTTCTATTAAAAAAAATTGGCTATGATGGTACTAATAAATTCATCAAATATAATACGAGAACTTTACATATAATATCTAGTTGAACTATGAAACCAGGTTTCCGCCCCACCCTTTCAAAAATGGGATAATCCTTTTTTTTTTTTTTTTGCCAAATTTGCTTGTTGTCACAAAAGGAGGAAGGAACCAATTGATAAAAGGTCAAAGAATGCTTCCTACATTATCAGACCCAGATAGAACGTAAAATCTTATTGCCTCAAATCGTAAAAGTTACAAGTCAATTAATTGGTTGTCCTGTATGCATCTGATAGTACAAGTAAAAGATTCGATTATACAGAATAAATGTTTCAAAGTTATATTTTGCTAGCATTCAAATAAGCAGCAATGTAAAGAAAAGTGCAAAGTGTTCAAACAGGTATTGTGGAAAATAAAGCTATGAATTAATAAAGCCATGCTTGTATTGCACTCTTATATCCTCATTGTCACCTAGGGATGACGGTCCATACCATCAGATACACGGTGTTTTAACCAAAACAATGCCACTCAATAACATTCCAATATGACTCATAACAATTAGTACATAAAGAATGCCATTATAAAGTAGCACTGTTATATTTTCTTTCCTAACCCATCCTGACAAAGACAGGCAATTTTGATAATGATTAAATAGTTTAGTACTTGAGTTTATAGCTTTTTGCAAAAGCCCAGGAACTTGTAACTCCTCATACTTTCACTTCTCAAACTATTCATCTGCAAAGATATACAATTTTCCTTTAACTAAATTTTATAGGGAACAGTCAGCCCTCCACAGAGAGTGACCTGTGTGCTTTGACTGCAAGCACACCATATTATGGCCTTTAGGTCTGACAAAAAATTTGGAGGCACTAAAAAGTAATCATGAAACCTTCTGCAAAAGCTTTCTGCCGATCTATTTTGAAAGAGGATGTGACAATGGAAAACTCACTTTGGGGGCCTGAATGCTTCTCCAACCTGTCGCCAAAGCTTGCACGATGTTACCTGTATAATAAGGAGAAAGGGGAGGTCCACTGCTTTTACACTTAGAAAGAAAAAGTAACTCAAGATAGCATAGAACCAAAGAGACCTATACTTATATAAGCTCACATTTTAGTACATCCATATATTAGATTATTTCCAAACTGAAACAAGTAAACCTTGCGAATTTTGAAATGTCCAAAGTCATAGTCCAAAAGGGTCTACAATATTCTCAAATGACCCGCAGATAGGTCGGTTAAACCACCATATTGCCATACACGGTACGCAGGCATATATAGCACTTGCAAAGTATGTCTCAGTGAGAATTTGACTACAAAAGAACAACTAGGCCAAGTTCTGTAGTCCTGTTTACTTCATGGATAAATCAGAGAACGAAAGGGACATTGACTCATCGACATTGCATCAAAATCTAAGGCCACAAAGGTCCATAAATAATTTTCCTTCATGGTTGCAATGGAACTAAATAAAACAAGAAGTAGAATATATAACGAAAAAGATTCGAAGTAGAAACATACCTGATCATAGCCACCCAATCTAGTTACTTGCCTCCACAACCTGGCCACGTTACAGAGTCACAAGATTGCTTGTAATTACAGGAGAAACAGCAGAAAGGGAGGGGGGGGGGGGGGACTTACTTGAGGCAATTCAACCCTTCACCATAGAACTTTGGTGGCTTAAATTCTAGATTATGCTCAATGTGGAACTTCTCCAACTCCTTCATAAACTCTGCTTGTTCTTCCTCCGACCCAGAACCCTCACCATCCAAGAATGGATCAAAAGCTACAGACTGGTTAGAACCCTCTGCATTAGCAGTGTTTTCATCTCCTTCCCCTTTGATTTCTTGTTTCACCAGCAAACAGTTATCTTCTTTATCTGGCACCACACGGACTGCTTCTTTATCTTCAGAATGTGCGTTAACAAGATCGTTTCCCCTGTCAGTCCTGGCGTCGGAAGTAGGATCATTCTGATACGGGGATTCGCTTTGTCCAGCATAATCCGGCTTTTGAAAAGCTTCAGTTGACAAGCTAGGGTTTTGGTCAACCAAGGGGTTTTCAATCAAAGCTGAAAGGTCCTCGTCTTCTTCAGCCTCCTCTTCTATTTGGTCGCCCTCGGAATGCTCCAGCATTTCTTGACCCGGATGGCCTCCGTCCTTCGCCTCACTCATCTTGCTCGACGAACCCTTCCGAGCAATCGAGTTGCAACCAAGAGCGTATCTCTGTACGCAATAACAGCCAAGAAGCTCGTCAACTAAAATCCTAGCTCTTCGCTCGGCGTACCACTATCTTTCCGTCGATTTGAGAACCTAGCAAGCTCTCGGAAGAGAAGCGATTCAAGAAACAAACCTTGCGCACTAGCAACTCGGAGAAACAAAATATATCAAGAATCCAAATTCATGGTTCGAAACTAGCTAATAGCTGCAGAAACCCTAGGTTTCGGAACAGAAAAGAGGAGAACGAACTTAGCTTTCTCAAGGAAGCGAGTAGTGGAGAAGCATCGATGTCTAGGCTTTGATCCAAAGAGGGAGAACTCGGTTGTGCATCAACCTCCTGATTAGGGTTTTTACTCCGGAAAGAGTGAGGAGGAGGAGCAGGAGGAGAAAACGACGAAGGAAGAGAGGAGGAGATAGGGATAGAGAGAAAGAGAGAGAAGGGCGCCTCTGATAAAGAAGCGGAAACGCTTATTAATTGTGAGGATATATAGAACCACTGTTGAGTGGGTGACGAGTGGGGCCCAAATGGCCCCGCGTGTCGATGTCGGAACCGTGATACGCGGGCGTTACACGCAGAGCACCGACTCGAACGAAGAAGACGCCTAAAATCCGACCCGCTAACTATTTTGGCGACGCCCGAGCCCAACTCGATCGAATGCTGGGCCATGGCACTCATACTGGACTTAGCCCACATCCGATCTTCGTGTCTTTGGTGGGCCGCCACTCTATCGATTCGATTTCAAATGCGTAAACATACTTAAAATCTGGATTGCTAATTAAGATCACTATCTTTTCATTACTTGTTACCTCGGATGCTCTTTATATTATGAGTTCGAGATTCATGTGCAATTCCAATATATATATATATATATATATATGGTAAAATTTTTTATGGAAACAAAATAAAACAATAACTCGGCTTTGTTTTCAACGTACAAGTTTAGAACCAATCAAGACAACTTCAGTGAAGTGTGAACCCAGTAACTAACACTCATGATACTAGAAAAAATGATAATTAGAACCTCTGTTGAAATGAGATATTTGTGGCCGTAAATCAAGCCGTTAATAATTTTATATTCTTGTTTACGTAGCATAAAATTTTATATATAAAAAATAAATAAATAAAATCTCTAGCCAAGTAGCACTTTTCCATTCTATAGAAGCTCTTAACTGTTGGAATAAAATTTAAAATTCAAAAATTTCGAAATAATTATTAAACTCAACAAATTAAAATTAAAATAAGATTATCGGGTGTTTATACTATGTAATAGGTAAGGTGTCTTTAAGAGACTTAACCTCACTTAGTGTAAGCAATTTTCATCAGAAGGAATCGGAGTGAACCAGGTCTTGAACTACGTTCCTTTGACCCTGACTTCAACTGCCACACACACAGTACAGAATTCTCCGTCGCGAGTCTGTGCATTAAAGGCCATGCACAGTACCTTGATTTTTCATAAGAATTTCTATGAATAGCCCACATTACATAGTCGCGGCCTTATACGAATATTCTTATATAGGTGGTCTCCTCCAAGGATGTGTGTAGAGTCACATCTCGCGAAAATTATCGCCTCGGATTCCATTAAGAGCTATAAGCTCAACCTCAACCACTACACAGAGCACAACTCATCATAGGGATGGAATTGGAACTAAAGTTCCTCTGAATAAACTGTAGAAAGTGCTCTTTGGCCAACCTGACAGCTTGTTTTTACCACATTGAAACCTTCTTCAAGGGATCTCCTATCACAAAGGTTGGGTTCCCACTGCAGGAAGGCCCTTATGGGCAAAGTCCCATCCCCCTCGATGACTCTAGCTAGGACCTTAGCCCTATTCAGGTCTTTCGTCAAGCAATCTGCAAAAGATTCTGTTCAGATTCCGATAAAACTCAAATAAACAATAGCATAAGAAGTTAGCCATCTAACAAATTTAACTCCGAAGTTCTGATATAGATCCGGCGCTTTAGTGCTGGTATGTGGACGCATCCATAATTTTTAAAATAGTAGTCCTTTTAACTTTCAGATAATAATAATTAAACAGTTTTTTTTTTTCTTCTTGTAGCTAGAAACAGAAAATAAATGCAATCAAATAAAATATGTAAGCTGTAGAACAATATAAAAAAACTAAAACTACTTTAACATATATGAAGTAGGTTTTTGTGCTTACTGGTTATGTGTCTTTATCTTAAGACTAAGTTGCAGGTTCAAATACCACTTAAGATAATTTTAAAAAAATTTATTGTAATTATAAATAAATATGCTTTTTTTTTTTCTTTCAGCTAATAACAATAATTTTTTCTTTTCAGTAAATAAATTTTATATATTTATTTTGCTGTAGCTATTTCTTTATTTTTTTTTTCCTTTTTTTTTCCAAAGCTAAAACAGTAAATAAATTATATATATATATATATTTACTGTAGAATATATGCTACTTTTTTTTTTCTACGAAACAGTAAAAAAAATTTTTTTTTAAGCTAATTTTTTTTTAAAAAAAAATTTTACTGTAGCTAAAAAATGAAAACAGCAAAATATATATACATAATAATTTTAAAAAGAACAAATTATCACAATAATCTATATGCAATTAAATTTTTAAAATGCTAATTTCAATATGTTTAATTTGAATATTAAACATACTAATTAGTTGACAACAAAATTATAATAAGCACTCGTTAGATTTAATCCACAAAAATCGGATTACGCCTTAGACTTCCGTGGCCTTAGCGGGCCATAGTTCCCTTCTAAGAAGCTCGCCGCGGATGGAATGCGCCGCGTAGCTAGTTAGCAGGCTGAGGTCCTCGTTCGTTAACGAATTAACCAGACAAATCGCTCTCCACCCAACTAAGAGAGGCGGGGTTTGAGACCATGCACCCAGTACAGAATTCTCCGTCGCGAGTCTGGGCATTAAAGGCCATGCCAGTACCTTGATTTTTCATAAGAATTTCTATGAATACCCACATTACATAGTCGCGGCCTTATACGAATATTCTTATATAGGTGGTCTCCTCCAAGGATGTGTGTAGAGTCACATCTCGCGAAAATTATCGCCTCGGATTCCATTAAGAGCTATAAGCTCAACCTCAACCACTACACAGAGCACAACTCATCATAGGGGTGGATTGGAACTAAAGTTCCTCTGAATAAAACTGTAGAAAGTGCTCTTTGGCCAACCTGACAGCTTGTTTTTACCACATTGAACCTTCTTCAAGGGATCTCCTATCACAAAGGTTGGTTTCCCACTGCAGGAAGGCCCTTTATGGGTAAAGTCCCATCCCCTCGATGACTCTAGCTAGACCTTAGCCCTATTCAGGTCTTTCGTCGAGCAATCTGCAAGATCTGTTCAGATCTGATAAAACTCAAATAAACAATATCATAAGAAGTTAGCCATCTAACAAATTTAACTCCGAAGTTCTGATGAGATCCGGCGCTTTAGTGCTGGTATGATCGCATCCATAATTTAAATAGTTTCTTTTACTATCAGAATATAAATTAAAACATTTTTTTTTTTCTTCTCTGTAGCTAGAAACAGGAAATAAATGCAATCAAATAAAATATGTAAGCTGTAGAACAATATAAAACTAACTACTTTAACATATATGAAGTAGGCTTTGTGCTTACTGGTTATGTGTCTTTATCTTAAGACTAATTTGTTGAGTTTAATAATTATTTCGAAATTTTTGAATTTTGTGGGGATTTTTGGAATAAAATTTAAAATTCCAAAATTCTCAATAATTATTTTATTATTAATTTTTTGTCATTCATTTATTAAAATTTATATTCTAATTTATTAATTTTAAGTTATTGTCATTTATTGTCATTTATTTTTCTTATTTAATTATTCATTTTATTCTCTTTTAATTAATTTACTAATTAATTATTAGGTGTTTAATGCATATTAGAACGTTGGAATCCAACGTTCATGCGATTTTAATGGTATTAATTCACCATTTAGGTGAATTAATATTGGAACCTACTCTGTTCCTACTCCTATATATATATATATATTATATATAATATTATATATATATATATATATATATATATTATATATATATATAATATATTATATATATATATATATTATGTATAGGGTGGGGTAAATAGGGTGTAGTCAGGTAGAAAGAAAAGAATAGAGAAAGAAAAAGAGAGTAGAAAGTGGAAAAGTTCTTTTTTGAGAGATTTTATTTTATTGTTGTTTATTTATTTCGTATCGGTTGTTGAAAGAAACTTCGTCAACCTCTTCCTCCGGTCTTGCTCGTAGGAAGGGGAGTTCCCGGTCGTACCTTGGGTGTGTATCTCCGATTAATCCGCACGAAGGACGGAAATACGCCTTAGGCAGTGCCTGCACGCTTCCGGATCAATTTTGTTTGGTTTATTTTTCTGGAATTTCATAGCGATAAAGGTAAGTTCTGTTATTTAAATTTAATTATCAAAATAGTTTAGACAATTTAATCACAAACAGATTTAGTGCGAATATTTTCCTAACATTAACAAAATCTTTCTGAAAAATAAGTTACAGTTAATTACTTTTTCAAGTAAAATTGTTCCTAGTTCCCCACATAAAAATCTTGCTCGGTAGTTAGGCGCTTATAATATATAGTTCATCAATTTCTATTCCATCGAATATTCATTATTTCTTTTGTTTTTTTTTTTAAAAAAAAAAAATCACCATATGATTTGGATAATACTCAATCTAATCTACATAATCCAGGAAACGTAGTCACCACGATTTGAGAAGATCAAAATCCATAAGCAATGGCAAGTGTGATGGGAGGGATTAATTGCACATGGGATCATACCTTGGAGTTTGGACACACCAATTTGTACACGAATCATATCATTTCCCCCCAGTTTGACGCGCACAAGTATGTACTCTCTTCGGCCTATTTTTAAACAAAAAAACAAAAAGTTTGGCAGGTGCCACGCAAGCGGAGGATCTAAGAGAGAGAGAGAGAAAAAAAAAAAAAAAAAAAAAACTTAAGTAATTTTCTTTATTTTGATTATGGTGGTTTATAAATTAAGATTTTTAAAGGTGTAGAAGAAATTGGTGTCTTAATATTTTGACTAAAAGCGTCTATTTAATTAAATATATTATGTAAAAAAATTTAATTACTTAAATAAGAAAGGTCGATGTTATTTTTTATTATATTTTCTATCAACTATTACTGTTTATAGCCTTATATTAGTAACTCAGTAAAAAAAAATCTTATATTTTAAAAAAAATAATAATAACTCGAATCTATATATACTATTCGTTTTTTCTCAATTTATAATCGTCATTAATTTGTTTTCAAACAAAATTTAACATACTGTTTATTTTATTCATTTATTTGAAACATAAATTTAAATAAAAATATAAAATAATTAAAATTTGAGTTTAAAATTTTGAATATTCATAATTAAATTTGTTCGCTAGGAGTAGTTGGTAATTGTCTCATCATATTTGTGCATATATTTTTCGTTTGACTAATTTCTGTTGAAGCAACGAGTCAGAGTCATTAATTGGATGTCGCGACATTTCTGGGAGGGCCCCACTTTTCCTTCCTCGACCAAGGGAGAAAAAAAAAAAAAAAAAAAAAAAAAAAAAAAAAAAAAAAAAAAAAAAAAAGAAGAGAATCAGTATGAGACTTGTTTTCTCAGGTTCACACGCAAAGCATAATAACCGTGCTACGCGTATAATTAGTTTGTAGATATAACAATTACACTATATGGTTAGGGTTTATATATCGGTTTTATTAATTTTATTTTTTAAAATATTTGAAAATAAAATGTGAAATATGCTCTCCAATTGAGATACAAATTTAATATTTTTTAAAGCATAAATAGTATCATTTGGACTATTTCAACTCCCATATATATTATAAAAATATATATAGATTTTTTTTTTTACACGAAAATTATAAACAAATTATAATATTATAGATAAAAGCGCAATTCAAATCGAAACTATTAATTTTTCTACGAGAGACGTGTGAGATTTGTCTTTTCATAATTTATATATAAATAAGAGGGCAGGAGGAGTAGATATGATCATCGATCGGACGATCGGTGAGATCCAAGTCCAACGGAGCTAATGGAAAAATGGACCATCGCTAGGAAGAGAGAGAGACGCACAAGAAGAAGGTGGAGAAAGAGGGGAGAGAGGGCTCTGAGTAGAAAGAGGGAGGCGCATAGGAAAGAGAGGCAAAAGAGGTATCCAAGTAGAGAGGGGAGAGAGTGATGCTTCAAGAGAGGCAGAAAGAGATCTACGGTAGAGAGAGAGAAGGGCTTCGAAAAGAATAAAGAGAGAGAAGAGAGAGATTAACTTAGGAGACCCTTATGGAAGGGAGAGAGAGAGAGAGAAGCTTTAGGAATGGAGAATGAGAAGTATCGGAAGGATAGATCCATTTGGAAGAAAGAGAGATGGCGTGGCAGAAGAAGGTTAGAGAGAGAACGGCATCGATAAGAATAAAAAGAAACTATCAAATAGAAAGAGAGAAAGAGGCTTCAAGAAAGGAGAATGAGAGACATCAAAGAAATAGAACCACTTTGATGGAAAGAGACAATGCCACGTCAGCAAAAAGAGAATTACTTGGATAGAAAGAGACAATGCCACATCAGCATACAAAGAGAGAGAGAGGGGCTTTGAGAAAAAAGCAGCACACACAAGAAAAGAGAGAGACAGGGCATAATAAGGGCACGTCACATGGCATGTAGAAAATGTCGATTAATATATTATATATATATTGTATAGAAGATAAATAATTTTTATAATAATACAAGAATTATTAAATATTTTATACATTTATTTGTTTTTGCATGTGGAGTACATTATTGTACTATTTGTGTTTAATCTATTTAGGCTGGCCTGGAGCCTACCACAGTAGCGGATTAAACAAAATATATTACCTGATATAATTATTTGATTAAATTGGCTATGTATTTTAGTTATAATAAAAAAAAAAAAAAAACAAATTAGCATATAATATATCATCCCAAACATGTGAATCGTGTGTTGTAATATTTAAATGTATAATAAATAAACTGGTCGCACTTTGATTTTGTGCATTAATAAAACTATGCTGGACAAGCTACCGCATGTCATTTAAAAATAATTTTTTTTTGCATATATAGTCAAAGAGAATGTATAAATGTACACTCCCAAAGGAGTGTACATCTCATATCTCCACCCATCTAAGTGTGGGGGTGTGATGAGGGATCACCTAAGGGTGGGGGTGTAATGAGGGGTCAGGTGACCCCTAAAAGCCACCCCCACCCTTAAATGAGTGGGGGTGTAGGATGTACACCCTCTTGGGGGTGTACACCTAGCATTCCTCATAGTCAAATGCTTGGTAGCTTTTTTTTTATAGATATTTAACGGTTGGCTCAAAAGGGGAATAAATCATGTACAAATTAAAATTAAAAAATTTAAATTTTATTTAGATTTAAATTTTTTGTTTAAATTTATAATTTATATTTGAATCTAAATTTAAACTTAAAATTTAAATTTAAGGTCAAAATCAAAAAATAAATTTAGAACTATTAAATTAAATTTTTTAAATTTAAATTTAAAATTTTGATTTAATCTAATAAATTTATATTTAAATTCAAATAATTATTAGCGAGAATTTTTTTTTCTTAATTAATTCGGAATCAAAGTTGACTCGTACCATAAAAATAAGAATCACTTTTGAAAAAATTCAAATTTTTACTGATTAATAAATATCAAAATGATAATTTTTCAATCAAAACACTAGCAATAAAAATGACTTATTTTAATTATTATTTTAAATTTCAAATACTTCAAACCAAACATATCATTAGAATCATAATTAATTTCTCCTAATATAACAAAAATTAAATATAAATAAATATTTAATTTCATCTGAAAATCATACACTTTAGATCGCTCAGATTTTTCTTTAAAGCATTTTAATTTTACAGGCTAATTTGATTTTACAGATCATTCTAACCATCTTAATTATATTAATTTTTTATTTAAATATTGAGGCCAATTTACTCAGCGTGGTTTTACATAACCAAAAAAAAAAAAAAAAAAAAAAAAAAAAAAAAAAAAAAAAAAAACGTGAGCAATCTCCTAACTTAAAATAAAAAAGTACGTGAAAATGATATGAACTAGGTGACCGTTTGATTTGAATACAAAGAAAAAATATTTTTTTTTGTATCTAAACATATTTGGAATTAGGGGATAGATATTCCTCCTTACCGGGTTGTACTGATACAATCCGGTACAATCCGGTAAGAGGAATATCTTAGTACACTGATGTGATTGGCAATGTCACGCAAGTAATAGAGCCAGGATGGTGGGGCCTACGAAGTCGCACATGCATGGCCCGTCCCATTCGGAATTTTTTTTGGCCGCACTAGAAAAATCATAAACCCATCAAATCAGAAAAAGAAAAACATTTTGAAAATGACCCCCTACATTTATTTTTGAATTTATTTAAAATTTTATATTTAATTAATTTTTAAAAATGTATCAAATTCAAATAATAAGAAATTTCTCTACCTACCCAATTTCTAACGAAACAAGATGTCCATTCACTGGGACAAAAATAGCACTTGCCTGCTCTAAATTTATTATTTATTAATCATTAATTAGTATATTTATTTGTTGACCATTTTAATTACTATATTTTATTTGTTGACCATTTTTTTATTAATCATTAATGTAGAGCACCTGCATGCTCTATATTTTATTAAAATAATGACTATTTTAATAACGATCATTCTAATTAGTTCTAGAAAATGATGTTTCAAAATTTTTTCTCATTTTTTATGTAAAAAATGGTAATTTGTTTTGAGACGTTTTGCCTACATAATGAAGTCTCAAAATTATTAACTTTAGTTATTAAAAAAAATAATTATCTCGAGGTTTTTTGTTTATTTAGCAGTTGAAGCTAGATAGAAAATTAAAATTTTAATTAAAAAAAATTAAACAAATATAAAAAGTTATAACTATATGCTAAATATAAAATATATAAATATTATTTTTTAATATTTTAAAATTTTAAAATAAAAATAAAAGATTCTGATATATAAATAGGCTCTCTGACACATAATGAAAGATTCTGTTTAAGCTTTTGGAGTATTACTTTTCACACTATACAATATACAGTTTTTTAACTCGTGCTTGTCTCTTTGTTTTTTGTGTTTTAATTTTTTATTTTATTTTTTATATATATATAGAGAGAGAGAGAGAGCACAAGTGCTATTAATAGCATTAAGTCATTGATGCTATTAAATTTTTATATATATATATAGAGAGAGAGAGAGCACTATACTGAAGTGCTATTAATAGCATTAAGTCATTGATGCTATTAAATTTTTAACCCTTATATTAAAAGATATGTGGTTGAGATGATGTGAGCATTTTAGATTTAATGGATAGTTGAAAAAATAATAAAATCTAACGGAGAAAAATAATCAAAGATATTGATATAATGGTAGAAAACTTGATAGCACCAAATACTTGGTGTCATCGATAGCATAGTAACCAATATATATATATATATATATATATATATATATATATATATATATATATATAGCTTATATGCTTTCAAAAGTAGAAGACAATCCATATTTGTAAATTTTTTACCATTAGGTTTGTATTAAAATTTGTACATTTTATTTTATCTTTCTCTCTTTTTAGTTGACTTTACAAAAGCACCAATCACAATACAAATTAAATGATAAAAAATTCATAAATATGGATTGTTTTGCACTTTTAAAAAAAATAAGCTATATATATATAGTAGAGTTTATATATTTTTAAAAGTATAAGTCTAAATATACTTGTCATTTTTTTACTATTGAATTTGTATTGAGATTTATGCTATTGTATTTTTTCTTTCTCTTTGACTGATCTTATAATAATATAAATTATATAATAAAAAATTTATAAATATATTTTAATTTATATTTTAAAAAATATATAAACTCTATTATATATATATATATATATATATATATATATATATATATATATATATATATGGGAGAGAGAGAAGAGAGAGAGAGAGAGAGAGAGAGAGGGATAAATAAAGGCAAAAACAGCAACAACTCGGCTCGCGACTCGCGCATGCTGCTTTTCGTGAAGTGCTTCGATTGTAACGGAACAAGTCTCCTCCTGATATATATATAAAACGGAGCGGCGAGAGTCGAAAATGTTTCCTGCGCAGGAGCTGTGGTATAAATAAAACAAAACACACAAGAGATCGTGTTGGTGGTGGTGGTGGTGGTGGTGGTGGTGATGCAGATGCAGATGCAGATGCAGTGAAGTTTGCGCGGCGGGGAAGGGGAAATTGGTAATCGCTCGTCTTCTTTTTTTTCTCCATTTATTACCGTGCGTTTAATTGTATAGTATTTTTGGATTTTGTTAGATCATAAAAACTCATAACATTTTTTTTTTTTTACCCTAAGTGTAGTTTGATGCTTTAACTTCCATTTGACACATACGAACAAGAAAAGAAAAAAATCCCACTAACTTGTTTTTCATTATTGTTCGGATCGTATTGATCCGGCGGAGAAGATTTACTTTTTTTGTGAGTTTTTCAACCAAATCCAGTTTTTTTTTTTTTTTTTTTAATGTACTTTTTATACCAAATTAATCTATGTGACAAAAAGTTACTATATTTCTTCAGAAGTAGATGTACAATATATATTTCATCTATTCTGAAATAAATTTTTTTTTACTGATTATTTTGAAGTGATCGATAAAATTCATTTCACCCTACGATGAATGAAATATATATCATACATCTAATTTTAGGTGTATCAAAAATATTTTCCGTGGAGAAATCCCAATTGAATTGTTTATTGCTGCACGAGATGCATACTTGTTTATTTTTTCTGAGGTTGGAATGGTAGGTGCGCCGCATACAGTTCACCTCGTGCCCAGTTTTCTGACTCAACAATCTCAATCAGTGGCCCGAGTACAATACCCACATCAATCTCACCTTCTTTGTGCTTTGCATGCATTGAAAACGCACTTGTTTTTTATGAATTGTTGATAATTTCTTATTTGTCCTGCAGTTCAGCCGACTAGTTGATAGAACTTTTTTCCTACTCTTGCCTGCTTGAGTTAACTTTCATGTGTTATTTAATCACTTCTCGAATCATAGTAATATAAATATATACAGCAGGGCTCGTGTACTCTTGGAAATACGAAGCTCTTCATGCTTCCAAATTATTTTGTATCTTGAAATTTTTGAATAGACGATCGGCTCCGGTAAATTTGATCTAAAATATTTAAAATATTTAAAAACTAAATTTTATAATTTTTTGATTTTATTTATCTAGTGATCGAAATGGTTCAAAATCAACGGCTGAAAATAAAAATCTCATAAAATATGATGACATCATACTAAAATTTTAGATCAAAGACATTGATCCTGTTCTATATAATATAAAGAATCTTCTATCTAAATTTTACGTAATTTGAATATTTCTACACTGTTAAACTTACAAATGGTTCACCACAACTATTAAAATTGTTGATTTTGAGCCACTTTGATTATTTGAAAATTCGCAAAATTTAATTTCTAGGCTTTTTAAATACTCTAGATCAAGTTTACAAAAATCGATCGTCTATTCGAAAGTTCCAACATCGAAAACAACTTGAAAGCACGGGACCTCCGTACTTTTAAAAGCACACAAGCCTAGCTCTCGCTCTCTCTCTCTCTCTCTCTCTCTATATATATATATATATATATATATATATATATATATTATCTCATGTTGCTATTTCCTTATATGGATTGTGTATTCCGACAAAGAGATATATATGCATTTATTAAGAAACATAAGTTGATCGATTGATAGGTATCCAGATGGTGATTCATTTCAGAACCAGTTCTATCACGGGCCATTCATTGTGTAATCTTTTTATGTCTGTACCGTCCCGCTATTTTGCATGTTGTGAAAAACTACTTACTGTTGTTTATTTATCTGCAGTACCGTGCGTTGAAGGACTGATATATGAAAAAATCGATTGCACTGTAAGGCCCGGAGAGCTTTGTAATAAAGATACCGAAAATGGGCCTCTTAGACCTCTTCATCACTGCGACAATACCGGTTCTGAATGTTCTTTTGGTGACTGGTGTCGGATCATTCCTTGCGATGGATTATATTGGTATTCTGGTCACAGATGCGAGGAAGCATCTGAATAATGTGAGTGTCCGATACGTTAATAGATTCGACATCAATTGAAATTGCATTGTGCCCAGTGCAAAGTGTTTTCTCATCACAAATTGGCCTTGATTGCCTAAAACTAACATCATTTTGCCCCTAGTTGCAGTAGTGATCCATGCATTTTAATCTGAAATCCTTCAGAACCGCCTGTTGAAATTAACTTGCGCATAAATGTGTTTCATTTCCCATTTGGTTTAGCTGGCATCATATTCTTTCAGTCTGATATACTCCACTTGTTTCCTTACAGATTGTGTTCTATGTATTCAATCCAGCACTCGTAGCAACAAACTTATCTCAAACAATCACTATGGACAGCATGATTTTGTTGTGAGTTTCAAACTACACTTTCCCAAATTTATAAGGTTACTTTTCTTCTGGTGGAAGCGACTGATGCTGCTTATATATATGTGCCTGCAACTTACAGTGGATATGCTTTGTATTTATCTACGTATAGTTCATTTTTTTAATTACTTATTCACTTATGGTATGTATGGCCATGTCCTGTAGCTAAATGCCCTTTCGTTTTCTTTTTTTTTCCCTCAACATATAGACATTGGTCCGGAAATTTTGTAGATGAACATACATAATTTAGTTTTTTTTTTTAAAAAAATGGTCTTGTCTGTTTAATGGAAACAATTTCTATTATGTTTTCAACTGTTAGACACAGAGTGATTCCCTGCGCAATAATTTCTACTTTAGATATTGGTTGAAACGAGAAAGAAGATAGTAACTTTTGTTCCGACTTTCCGAATTGCAGGTGGTTTATGCCGATAAATATCCTTCTGACCTTCATTTTTGGTTTACTATTCGGATGGGTTGTGATACAGATAACCAGACCTCCTACACAGTTGAGAGCCCTTATTTTGGGCAGTTGTGCAGCAGGTAAAATCACTAAGCTACAATCCACTTTTCTTTATAATGTTGCCATATCTTCATAAGAGAGACGCTTGATGTTTTTAATCTCGCGAGCACTTAATTCGTCGATTGTCATGATTATTAATAGATTAAAAATGCGACAATTTATAAACTTTCTCAACAGGTAATTTAGGCAATATGCTTCTCATCATCATCCCTGCTATTTGTAAAGAAAAAGGCAGCCCCTTTGGAGCACCTGCTGCTTGTCATACTTATGGACTAGCATATGCTTCTTTATCTATGGCTGTGAGTCTTTTCTGTCTGAATATCTTTCATTAGTTGGCTTGAAAATTTTACCAACTATTTCATACACTTTGCCTTGTGATAGATTCCTTGCAAATCCCATTTACGTCGGAAAGAGGATAGAATCTATCTAATTATTAACTGGTTTTGTTTCCCTTCATATTGCTGCAGATTGGTGCAGTCTTTTTGTGGTCGGTTGTTTATAACATAATGCGCTTATCGTCAAATACCACATGCGGGATGATAAATACCAATGGCCACGCTCAAACAGCACAGTTTCCTGAAGAAACCGATAAGTTGATCTCAAGCACCTGGACAGCTGAAACAATTCCAACAATAAATGCTTGGCAACTGGTGAATATGCTGACGATTGTATCCTCCCTATCTATGATGGCAGTGAATCTTCCACTAGAGCAAAGGTTGCTTTATGTCGCACTACTTTTTTCCCTTTTCCCTGTCATTGCACTTTAATTGCCAAATCGATCGATAGAACACCATAAAATCAGTTCTAGTTCTTTTAGTTATATCAGCTAGAGCATTTACTTGAGATTATATATATTCCTTTTTATCTGTGTCATTATAGTAGATTTACAGAGGCTTTTTTTTTTTTCCTCTGAATTTGATTACTTGTGATGTTTTTTGCAGGTTCCTATTTCAGTAAAAGCAAGAAAATTTGTGTCAAGTGTTTCCGAAGTAATTGACTTGAAGAAATTGTTTGCACCTTCGACTATTGGCGTGGTACGCTATTCCTTTTTTTTTTTTTTTTATAATGCCACCACAGATATATATGCTAGTGTTATTGATAAATTTTGCATTTAAATATAGCCGGCGAGTTTTGTTTTTTAGACCTGTTGATACTGGTGATGCAGTTCTTTCTCAGTACATGGTTTATCTCAATATGAAGCTTAGAGACCTTTGTACGAGTTTTATGAGATCCATTATTTGTAATATGTGAAAAGCTTATGATTAAATTTCTTTCTTCACTGTGTAGATTGTTGGGTTCATCATAGGAGTAATACCTCAACTTAGAAAAGCAATGATTGGAGAAAGTGCTCCTCTTCGTGTTATCCAGGATTCAGCGGCTATATTGGGGTAATGCCCTTGCTTTGTTCGAATCACTGTGTGCTGTTTAAAAGCTACGCGTTGCCACTGCATTTAGGTTCTTCTTTGTATTTTACTTTTCATTTGTTTTGGCTTTGAGGGATTAACAACTTGTCTGTTTTCTCCTTTTAGTGATGGAGCAATTCCGACCGTCACTCTGATAATGGGAGGGAACCTCATAAATGGTAGTAATTCCATCTCTTTCTTGTAGATCTAAATAAGCACTACTTATTCATGTTGCTTGACAGCAAACATGTGACTTATTAAATTTTACGCATGCCACCACATTCCAGGTTTGAGAGGATCAAGCGTGAAACCCTCGATCATCTTTGGAATTATAGTTGTTCGTTATATTTTGTTACCGCTAGTGGGCATAGTCATCGTTAAAGGGGCGGTTCAACTGGGTCTGGTGCATTCAGATCCTTTATACCAGTTCATTCTTCTGCTCCAGTATGCAGTTCCACCCGCAATGAATATAGGTAAGAGAGAGAGAAAAAAAAGAAGAAAAAAGGGACGATAGATAATATGCCTTCAACAAACATTAATTTGCTAAGATTCAACATTAATGCTGCTGCTACTTGGACCTGTGTCTTTTTTTTGTTTTTTGTTTTGTTTTTTTTCAAATGTCTTATTCATGAAATTGTCAATCGGCAGGCACCATAACACAATTGTTTGGCTCTGGGGAGAGCGAATGCTCAGTTATCCTTCTTTGGACATATTCTCTGGCTTCAGTTTCGCTCACGATATGGTCGACATTTTTCATGTGGTGGGTGTCATCGTAGTTGTTGAGTCTGGTACCGGCAACTCTTTTGTTGAAGATTTGCATTTGGATCCAATCTGGTTTATAGAGAGGCCGGAAGAAACAAACCCGTCGGAGTGCTTTTATTCCTCGGAGACTTTTGTCTCTTGTAGCCGCAGTCTGAATGAATACTATCATCTTTAAAAGGGCATCTGTATAAATACTGAATACTCACTTCTGTTGTCAATTTTTGCAAGTAAACCAAATTTGGAATAAATAAACAAATAGGATGCGATGTCTCTCTGGTGGGAAACTTCATGCTTTTTTTTTTTTTTTTTTTTTTTTTTTTTTTTTTTTAAAGAACAAAAAAAAAAGAGAGAAAGAAAACCTGCTATTTGTTTTATTTAATTTTTTTTTTTTTTTACAAAAAAAAATAAACTTGGCCCAATTTGGGATCTCAATTACCGATCATCATTAACTTTTTTGCCAGTTTGATGGCAATGGTCAAAATATTACTGGTATGGAGAAAATGTAAAGAGAGAGTTGTGAGAGTTGAGAGAGACAGAGAGAGAGATCACCACAAAAAAAAAAAAAGAAAAAAAAAAAGAAGATCAAAAGCGGTACAGAACTCAGATTGCTACATTCGTGAACAAGGCTGGAGGTAATAAACATAAACAATGGCAATTCTCTCCAAAATCGAAAAACATAAAATCAAAAGAGATCAAATATAATATTTAATGAGCCACAGTTGCAACGGATTCGGGTTGTGGGTCTGGTTCCTTGTTCAGTGCGTCCCAGTCAATCTCCTTTAATATTTTGAGTCTCTCATCCAAAGGCACAAAACCTGATTGTGGATTAACTGCTCCGCAGAGACCGGCTTTATATATCAGGACAATACTGCCCCCTATATCTGGGCCGTGAAGCTTCCCCGTCAGTAATACTCGAAGAGGCATAAATAAAGATTTTCCCTGCTAAGTAACCCCCCCAAAAAAAGGGTCAAAATGTTAGGTATAGCATTTAAAATCCAAGTTAATCATAAATGCGACTATAGCGGCATTCTTTTCTTATTTGTTGTCTTTTAAACATTGGATGCATCAGGATTACTAATAGGTATTCCTATTATTATTACTAAGCAGTATATTGCACACACACATGCATGTCGGTTTCTAGGTGCATGTCGATATATAAAGCTAAAGATCAGCCAGACAGCTATGTCAGAGTATGCACCAGAAAGATTTATGTAGCCCATAACCATTCCTCTCAGTACATTTACATAATGGAAAAGGGAAGGAAAAGGGAAGAAGGAACCACAATTTATTTATTGTAAAAACAAGATATACTAAGTAACAATTTAAAACTTTCTTTAACAAGCTAGAAGAGAGTATTTTGTCGTGCTTCTAAAAGTTACCTTCCGATTGAGTAACTTGCCAAAGCTCTTCACCCATTTTTTCCAACCAATGTGTCCTTCCTCCAGTGCTTCACGAAGCTCTCCACTATCGTAAGCAGAAATCAAACTTGCCGCTACCTTGGAAAGCTTATCTTGCACGATGGGTTTACCTTCTTCACTGTAGATTGTACAAAATATCAAACCTGAGTAGTAGTAAATCAAACTTAATTTGCATAAAGAAAATCTCGGTAAAATTAATAATCAATCATTTGAGACGGTTTAGCTATGATGCCAGTCTTATTTTAAGTGAAACTGGTGTGTTCGTGAATCAAGCAAAAACAAGCTTGCGTCAAGGTGAGAAAAGGCAACACTTTTAAGTTGTATATAAAGCATACGCTCAGAGAATGAGAGAACTACATTCAATATGCATCAAAGTGCCACACACCTGCTTAAAGTAGAGAGGGCTGGATAAGATAGCAAATTAGATAAGGCTGTATCAGCATCTGTTATCAAGTCGATCCCGTCCTTCAACAGTTCGGTTGCATCCTGCACTTATTGTGTTACAAGAGTTAGATTTCCGTCCAAGGATTTTCAATTTCAGATTCAATTTTTCTGGAAGAAGTATGTAGTAAGTTACGGAAATACTTGTCAAGAGTACATACAATATGGAATCTACTAATAAATGTATGATCTTGCAGTGGCATAGCACCATTTCGTTGTGGCTAACCAAGAGATTGAAAATTATACGTTTGTGGGGCATATATATTTGTATTTGTTACTACCATCAGTGCAATTCTTTTTTCTATGAGGCATACATATAGCCTACCGTCTTAGTCCACCTCAAAATATGGGATCTGCTTACTATAGTATAAATGAAAAATTGAGGTGAGGTTGTATCTACTATTTCTCTCTTTGATCAATGTGTGCTCAAAATGATAAACCCGGGACATCTAAAATCTCCCTTATCATTATCTAGGTTATAGGCCATGATAATTCCTCTGCTAACAGTTGATGACTTGCACCGTTGTATGCAAATCTGTGCTACGCAAATAAATAAATATTGTGCAAGTACGAGAACGAGGCGAGAGATAAACATAAATTAACAAACATCGATTAATAAATTAAACAATAGACGCACTATGAGGAGTCAAAACAAATAAGAAGAAAAATTCCAGGTCTGCTATGTATACGTGAAAAACCTTGACAAAACTGCCTTCAGCTTCGAGGAGAATGCTAGTGCGCTTCCACTGATCTCCGAAAATCTTGATCAGTTCATCTAAAGGAAGGGATCTTAAATGTTGCCCATTCATCCATCTAATCACAAAAACGAAAAATGTCACCGAACCAGCAAATAAATACTTCATAACTTAAGATCAATGCATCGAAAGTTCAAACCAGCCTGTTCCCATTCTTTTTCTCGAGTGTTCACCTTAGCTTTGTAGAATCAAAGATCGCACCACTTTTATTGACACGGTCTATCGAGAATTTTTCAACTGTCAATAGAAAGAGCACAGCTCAGTAAATATTGATTTACAATGAAAAGAAAACCACATATTCTAACTTTTGCAGCACTAGAAAACTAACCAAGCTGATCAATGGTGAAGAATTCATTTTCTGTACCGTCACCCCAACCCAAAAGAGCTAAATAGTTTACCATTGCTTGAGGCAGGTATCCCATCTCTCTGAACTGCCAGAGAAAAAGGAGTGCATGGATACAAGTATCAGATACAGGATCTTAAGGTTTTTCCGTAATTAGATAAAGGATTTTGTAAGTGTTACCAGAGAATATCATCATTAACTACCTGCCCTACTGAAGTTGCACCATGGCGTTTTGATAGTTTACTTCTATCTGGAGCAAGAATTAAGGAAACGTGCGCAAAGGAAGGCATCGGAAATCCAAGTGCCTGCAGGAAAATATTGACGATGATGCCAATTTACCATCTTTACAAGAAAGCCAGCATAAATATTTACAAAAGGAGAAACAAAGGAGACAAATAAAAAAGAAAAAGAAAAAGAACTGACATTGTAAATAAGTGCTTGTCGCAAGGTGTTTGGCAAATGCTCCTCTGCTCTGTACAAGAAAGGGACAAAAAGAAGACCACACGTCAGCCATTCTATGTGAAAACTCAAAATAGTTTGACCTAATCATAGGAGATACTTCAGTTATGTGAGTATACCACCTAATAACGTGGGATATACGCATTGTAGCATCATCAACAGTGACACAGAAATTGTACACAGGTTGACCGTTGCTTCTCATGATGACAAAATCACCAAGTGTGTCTAAGCTCCAACTGACCTTCATAGAACCATCAGACCAATAAGAAAATTTATATGAATACAACTATAAACATGACAAGAGCCATAAGCTTTTAAGTTGAATAAGTAATAAAAGAATTTACTTCTCCACGAATAAGGTCACTGATTTTCATCTTCCCTTCTTTGGGCACGCGAAAGCGGTAAGTATATGGTGTTCCTTTCACCAACTCCTCCTCTATTTCATTTTCTGAAGCAGTGGCCCACTTTCCTGTATACACTGGAGGCAGCTGCAGCCGCTTTGCAGTTTCCTTCATTTGTTCAAGTTCCTGGAGAAAATAATAGTTTTTAAGGAGAATGAAGCATCATCAACTAAGAAGTCAAAACTGTAAAACCTTGAAAAAAAAAACAAATTTCGCCTTTGGGCTCACTAACAATCTTTGGTATTTCATAAAGCATGTGGAAGGCCCTTTAATCCAAAAGGACTTTTATGTTTCAATTAATTAGATGCTTCTACAAATGATTTAGGCGCATCCATCTTTAATAAAAAAAAAAAAAACAAAAGAAGCATCTCCATAGGAATGAAATTAATTCATCAAGCAATGCACAGAGACTCGTATAAAAATTATAATCTACAATCTTCGTAGGCCGCTTAAAGGGCAAGTTTATATTGCATAATGGCTGCATTTACGCAACCAATTTACCATACGGAGCTTTGCGTGTGCAGCTAATTTTTACGATGCTATACCGAGCAAACGTGTCAACTACGGAATCATATACCAAATTACCTCATTAGAGCAAAAACAACGGTAAACAGCACCGGAATCCAACAGCTTCGCAGCATATTGTTTGTAAAGGGAATTCCGTTCTGACTGCCGATAAGGACCGTAATCTCCACTGACACCTGGACCTAAAAAATCATCACACGATACTTTTCATCTTCGAATGCATGCAGCATAACACAAGTTTGCTTTCCAATTTCTAGTTAATAATAATAACAAAAAACACCTTTGACTTTAAAGGATACAACAGCACAATCTTATCTTTAAAAGGTTCAGCAATGAGACAGAGCAAATCACCTTCATCCCAATCAAGACCGAGCCAAGAGAGATCATTCAACATTGCTTCCTCCGACTTCTTAGTAGACCTCTCCAGATCGGTGTCTTCAATTCGAAGTATAAATCTTCCGCCCTTGGACCTATAAGTAAATATTTTTCATATACGAAAAATAAAAAAAGAAGAAGCTAATTTGACTGAAATTAGAAATGAGGAACAGGCCCTTCCCATGAGGCAAGAAAAAATTACAATTTGCAAACACAAAGGAATGTGAAGAGAGGCAGCTATATTAGATGCAAGCTAGTTACTTACAGGAAATCAACTCGCCATCTCCAATTTTAGCAATCAACCTTTACTTTCTCACTCGTATTATACACAAAAAGGGGCACATGCCGATGCCCCTTCCTATCTTTGGAATATATAGAAATTATTGCACGGATTAACAAATTCGCATAGACGATTCGTTCGTAGGGAGCAGTGAATCCACGTAGAGTGAAAAGCCAAAGACGAACCTAGCGAAGAGGTAGTTGAAGAGCGCCGTCCTAGCACCGCCGACGTGGAGGTTCCCCGTGGGCGACGGGGCGAAGCGGACGCGGACCTCGCCCTGCGCCGGGGCGGCGGCGGAAGAGGCCGAGACGGAGAGGCTCCTCGGCCGCCGACGGGCGAGGTAGGGCTTCGAAGCGAGCGGCGATCGGAGAAGAAGAGGTGCGAAATCGGGAGAAACCCTAATTCGGAGCCATGTCGATCCCACGAGAACCGCCATTTTGACCGTGGAAGAAGAAGAGCAGCAGCAGCTCGTCTAGTCGTCTTAACGCTTGAGGAGGATATCGGAGGATGTATAGGCGATGATAGAGTCAAGGGGTGGCAACTGAACCATGCGTTTCGACCTCAGCTCGCGTTAATAAGCTCGCGCGGTGCTCAACTCGATTAAACCCGGTCCCGAAATTAAACAGAAACATACTCCAGTATAAATTTTACGACGTGTTTTATTCATGATTAAAATTCACATGAAAAATTAAATAATAAATTATTCAAAAATATTTAGTCTCAAATTATAAGATATATAATTATTTTAATTACTAATATAATAATAATTAATATATTATATTATTTTTTTACAACAATAAGGTAATATTTTATCAACAAAATTATTATAATTTAATGACCCAAATGTCATTCGTCACATAGTTTAAAGAACGAATGTGCAATATTTCATCATAAATTTTAGCTCAAAATTAGTTTCAAATTAAACTTGAACATAATTATCTCAATAAGCCTTGTTTGCGTAGAGTTGAGATTGTATGTATAAAGTAGGATTTATATATTTTTAAAAATATAAATTTAACTATATTTATAATAATTATTTTATTATTGAATTTAAATTGAGATTCGTGTTATTATAAAATTAACTAAATAGAAAAAAAAATATATATAATAATAAAAATTTTAATACAAATTTAATAATAAAAAAAATTATAAATATGGTTGAGTTTGTATTTTTAAAAAGATATAAATTTTTCGGATGTAATATATATTACATGCCTAATTTGTAAATATAGATGTAGGCAAGGAGTCATGGCAAAAAAAAAAATCTTAGCTTTCAAATGATTGAAGATTTTAATTTACGTATATTCTAGTGACTAAAAATATAAAAAGAGTATTATTATTCGCTATTCTGTTCTCAAAAAAAAAAAAAAAAAAAAAAAAAAAAAAAAGAAAAAAAAAGAAAGAAAGAAAGAAAGAAAAATAAAGAGTATTATTGGTCATTGGGTGGAAGGAGCGTAGAGATTGTAAAAAAAATAAAAAAATCTTATGCTATCGAATCATTTTGTTTGGAAAAAAAAAAAATGAATATAACTGCATATAGTAAAATATTTAGTTGAATGGTTTATAAATTTTCATATTCTACCTTTTATCAGCATATATTGAAAAGAATATTTTTCAGATGAAGAGAACGTAGTACGTATGCAAGATTTATTACACAACTGCGAAAAGATCAACATCAGTTAATGCAAGACTTGGATCTAGACATTTTGATCACAATATATATATATATATATATATATATATATATATATATAAAACTCCATCACTACTGCAGTTTAATACCAGTACATAATTAAGCAAAGAAGAGATAAACTCGATAGATATTATAGGTTAATATGCATGCTCCTCGACCGATTGTCACACGCCAACTTTCCTGGGTCACGCTTCGGTGCTCGCATGCTTACGAAGAAAAAGGTGGGGGGAGATCAAATTCACGAAAAAAAAAAAAAAAAAAAAAAAAGAAGAAAAAGTAGATCTAAGTTGCTCGCATGCTTACGAAGTCGAAGTCGCCTTCGGTGGCGCCGTGACGGCGAGAGCAGAGAAGGGTGGCTTGGCGCTCGTAGGTGGTTTGGATGGAGTAGATGATCCGTCCGTGGCATATGCAAATCTCCAAGAAGAAAAATTATTGCTCTCACCTCACGCACTCAAAACTTCGCTATTAAGCAAACTCTAACAACTCTATAAATTACAATTTAAAATTATTATTTGTTATTATATATCACGGATATATTAATAATTTTTTATAATATTTCTAGAGTAAATATATATATCAGCGTTGATATATATATATATAACTTGATATATTCGACGAATAAATAAATATATGTGAGAGATTTTACGCCCAGTCTTAGCCGTCCTCGTTTTCAAGGCGTAGAACGGAAAGCCCAAAAGACCAGGTAAGAACAAGAAACGAACCTGTTGTAGTTTTACACTTCCCTCTCCAATCTCCATCACCTATTGCATTCGTATTCCCTTTCTTCCCCACAATTCTTTTATTTCAATATAAGGATGGGGATGGGGATGGGGATTGGGGGAGTTCGGGATTTCAACGTCTCTCGCCCTTGATCGAAGCTCTTCTTGGATCTGGGGGGTTTGCGATCTCTGGTTCTGCTGCATTTGATTGAATCGAGGTTCGTTCCCATATTCTCTTCGGATCACGGATTCTTTTTCTTTTGTTTCGTTCGTTCCTTCATTTCGTCCGATGCTTCGGAGTTTAATCTAATCTAGGTTTCTTGAAGCAAGAGGTTGTTGATTGCTCGGGGATTGTTTCTTGATGCAGGTTCGCGGGCTTTAATTCTTGCACGAAAACGATGGTCTCTCTCTCTCTCTCTCTCTCTCTCCCCTTGCGGCTGTTAATTTCTCGCGAGATTAGGTGCAATTGGTGGAATCTCTTCCTTTTGGTTTACTTCTCTCAGATTAGGTGGAATTGGTGTTAAACACGGCGAATCAGTTTGCATTGCTATACGTTTGATGTTTCCATGCGATCCTCTCGATAGTGTGCTCGGGATTATGTTTATTCTGCTCATTTCTCTTGTTGATCTGAAAATTTTTCTGATTCTAATGAAATTCAGTGGTGATGTGTTAGATTTACATTATTCGATTTAGTACCATAACTACATATTGTATTGGTCAATTTTATAGCCGTTCTGTAAAAGAATTGGCAGCGATAGATGGAGCCACTCTTTTGTGGCGGCTATCAAACATAAACCAGCACGAGCTGTTTTCATTTTCTATAATATGTCTGTTATACGTAGTTCAAGTCTAATCGAGCCGCTGTTATGTACTACGAGAAAGCTGTTGGATTTTATTTGGATTTAGTGATTTCAAACTTGTTTTCACCTTTAGGATTTTCTGGACGGTCCAATATTTATGGGTTTTGCCTAGGAGCCTAAACCCATTCCTCTCTATATGTGATGTTTAGTCTCACATCGAAAACTCATCATATATAGAGGGGGTTTATTTACTCCTTCACTTTGCCATATGTTGGTTAGGAAAAAGTGAGAGCAAGACTTCTTCTCCTAAACACGCGTGCACGGCACGAACACGAGTCGGGTCAGGTCGTCGGCGACGCGTGCGATCTTAACCCGGTTTCTTTTATTTTGACTTTTCTTTTTGGCTTAACCAATATTGGGAAGTGCCATCTCGGACTACCCAAGAGCTTTCCTTGCGAAGTGGCTTGTGGGCTGCCCAAGGAAGCTTACCGTTGAACCTTGTCCCCTGGTGAGTTATTGGGCTCTCTCGTTGGGCTCTATATGTAGAGAGCAAGAGAGCTTGGTTGTATCGCTAGGGGTGATTGCCGGAGTCTCGCACGTGGAGGGGCAATCTTGCTTCTAGGACAGTGCTAACGCACGCCTCGACATTCACAAACCTCATCTAATCTTTGTTGTATTTTATTATTAACAGTATATAAGTAATTAAAAATAGTATTTCGGATTTAAATAATTTGACTAAAAGAATTAGTTTAAAAAGATTTTACAACAAAAGCAAGGTTTAGGTTTTCTTTTTAAGTTGTTGCAAAGTGCAGCACCAGTACTCCAGTACTCCAATATTTCTCTGAATGTTCAAATTCTTGCTTCCTTTACTTCTGGAGATTGAAGTGCAGCACTAATGCTCGAAGGACAAAAACTATTCAGATATTGTGCTTGTGAATAGTTTCCTATCTAGCTCATGTACCTTCATATTTCAATTAGTGTTCTATAAATTATAGCCTGTTAGCTCTCGCATGTAAATATCTCCCTCTGTTATCTACTGCATGATATAAACAATGTTGATAACTTTTTTGGGAGCTTTTGTCTTCGTGTCTGCATAGCTTATAATGGATTTTCTGTATTATCTGTTTGGTTTTAAATAAGACTGTACATTATCTATTTCGGTCAACACGATCGGATTGGATCTCGTTTTGCGCCTAATTGTTTTGTTTTGTTTTTTTTTTTTTTTCGGAGTCCCGTTGCTCTATTCTTGTAGCTAAGTTCATTTCTCTATGAATGAAGCGGCAGCATGCTACATTTTTCTAAAAAAAAAGAATTATATTATCGAGGCGTTCAAGCCACTATGTAACATCTCAATCACATTTTCTGATGGGAAAACTCGAAAGCAGGTAAATTTCTACTATTGTTCTATGAAAAGATTGTCATATGCTTAGTGTTCAAGCTCTCAGAGTTTTTATTCTTCTTTAATCTGATATAGATTGCATATTCTCTTGTGAGTAGAAACCGTTGATCGGTAAGTGACCGCCTAAGTTGATGTTTCAGAATATTACGGGCTTGCACGTGGTGACAGACTGCTATTGTATACAAGAAAAGACTTTTCGTTTTTGTTTTCTTGCCCAAGAAGTTCTCTTTCTTCGTTCAGGCAACTTTTGCATGCTCTGTAAGGCTAGACATGGACTGTAGCCCAGTTAGCTGCATGCGTGAATTATTACATTATTGATGTTACACGTAGTAAAATACTTGCAGGGATATTCTTTTGAGGGGTCGAGTTTTTAGTTTGTTTCTTTCTTATGGATGTTTGTGTTAAGGTAGATCAGAGTTATTAGACTGATGGCAGCTTAATTTATATAAGGTTCCTCATATTTCTTTTTCTATTATGTCTTGCCAGATGTCAACATACTGTACATTGCTGATTTAAGCGTATTATTTGTAAGAGTGCTTCTATTTTTAATGATCAGCTTATGATTTGATGGATTGAGGTTTTTTCTAATTTTCCTGTATAGGCTTCAATAAAGAAGGATAATGGACAGTCAGCAATGGTCCCAGTTTTCCAAAGTCTTGAAAATATAGCTGGGGAGATATCATACTTAATTTGCTATCAACTAGTTTTTCTTTCAATGGCATCGGGTGTTAAAATATGTTTAAAATTGTGACTTGCAGGTGTCTATAGAACCTTTTTCAAGGAAAAAAGGTCGAACATACTGGTATTAAGATTGAACTACTTGGTCAGATAGGTATGCTTTGTTTGATTACTTTAGATGCAGGTCTAGCCTAGTTACTTTAACAATGGAAGTTGGTGTTATTTCAACATTACTGTGACTGTCATGACTCTATATTGACATCTTCATGTTTAATTAGAGTAGTTGCATCTGGTTTGTAGGTCTGTAGTGTAATTATTTGTTCATTAATCATGTCCATTCTCAGTCTACTTAAAGGATTGAGATGCGTTAAAATTTAAAATTGGTAACCCTTTGTAAGTTAGGCCAAGGATTGTGGTGCTTTGTGTTGTGTGTGTTATTGGTGACAACAGTATGTACCCTATGTTTTTGTTAGACCATCATGTTACGTGCATTCGTTTTCGACATAATGCTTATTAAAATGCTATTGTACTTTCTGTTTAAAAGGCAATAGTTGGATGTTTTGCATGTACTAGTTGGATGTTTCGCACGTGGTACATTTTGTGAGCACTAGCAAATAATTGAGTGCGTCTTGTTCTTCACTTCACTAATTTGGCACTTTTTTCTTGCAGAGCTGAATTTTGACAGAGGCAATTTTTATAACTTCACCTCCTTTGGTGAGTTACCTTGACATAAGCTTGTACAAGTTCCATGCTCAACTTAGTCCATTTTTTATTACTTTATAACTCTGCTGATGTATTACATGAGGATTAATAATATCTTTCTAGCCTATTTTTTTAGCTTTGAGATTTACTTTTTTCTGCAATTTGTTTCATGCTCATTTTCTGCATTTCTTGTGTTATAGTAGCTGCAGTTCATATCTAACATTAGAAACTCTTTTCTAAACTTATGCACCATTACTAATAAGACAATGTGCTTACTTAAGCTAGATATTACTCATTACTTGTGGCATAGATTCTCCTAAAACCTGTTATTATTCTGTGAATTGTAAATCATCCTGAAAATCATTAGTTGTGCACGTCATTGCTTTCCATTCTTATATGCATGCTATTGTGTAGCCTGTCTGCTCTCTGGATGAACTAATTGCCTGCTCTGTTTCCTTTTCTGAAAACAACCATGCGTAGAGCCTATTGCTCCCTCATGCATGGTTATTTTACACTGTGAAAACTTTGTTCCTTGTTTTTTTTATTATCAACATGTAATTCTTATTGTTCCACTAGGCAAGCTATCTACTAACCAGTCCTATACTCGTTAAGTTCTATATTTATCGGAATGCTTTGGCACTATCACAAACATCGACTAGGGTAAAGCAATAAACTATGCACTCTGGTAACAGTTGTTTTTCCTGTATGTCATTTAACATTCAAACTATTAAGTTGGCAATTATAATTGAGTATTCATTCTTTGGCAAGTAGCTTGTTGGTTGGTTGTTTTGAGAGGCAGCTTCAGGACCCTGAATGTTCCCTTCTCATGTGCAGTGCATGAGTTAGATGTTTCCGGTGAAATCTATGAAAAGAAAAAAAAACCCATTCGAGTTCTCTTCAGTAGAAATGCCATACGAGTCATATAATGGGACAAATGTGAGACTGAGGTAAGGACTTGCTGTATGCATGCGGATTCACCAAGTTACACCGAGAGATCTGCTTAGGAAAAAAAAAATGTATTGTGGTTTTTCTTCAAACCTCCTTTCCATTTTCTAGTCATAGGATTGCAAGATTCTTGCTAGCTTCTCAAATATGAATGCTTGTGACGATATTTGTGTTAACATAGATGACTTTCTTAATCAATATGCAGTGTGAGTGCTTTAGTATATGATATGTTGTTGTTTAGTACACTTGACTTCTTATGCAACAGGCAAAAGCCAGATTTTGGTATTAAAAGAAATTTTAAAAATACATTTATCCAGGGGGTAGCTGCTCCATAATGGTGGAGTGGTAATATCTCCACATTTGCGCATGGAAGACCAAAGTGGTCACAATTAGAATTTTACTTGTGATTTACAGTCTGATCCTATATCCTGCATTCCTGCAATCAATTTTAGCTAATTCTCCTACAAACAAGAAAACTGATGTCAGCCCATGATGAATCAAGTACTTGCATGAACCCATTTGTTTATGCCAATGCTAATTGCTGGGAGTGTTCCCAGTTTGGACTATGTGTAGCTGTTGGAATTTGCAGATAAAGCTGCTTTGCAATTACCTATGTAAATCAGCACAATTTCTTGCTAACTGTTTCATCATAGATGTCATTATCCAAGACATGTAGATATATGTTCACATGAGTGTTGGTAAGGTAAAATTTTAATCCTCATTTTAAGAGTAGAGACCTACCTAGCTGATCAAAGCTTTCTGTGCTATTTGGTTTTGGTTTATATTATATTTTAACATCGGCTTTCAGCTATTTTAACGAAAATATTTTTTTTCCTGTAACATGGGCAATGAGCATATAATCTTCAATAACCTGTTTCTGAAGTAATTAATCCATTTGAGCTTGCTGGTACATTTTAAAGGTAATAGTCAGTCGAAATTATGCCGGCAACATTGTGGAATATCAGGATTTCTGTGTAAGTCTCTGATTTACCTTGATTAATTCATCCAATCATATGCTCATTTTCCTCTCTTTGTTTTCATCGATCAAGTGCTGTCCCTAGCTGACTTGGAAGGTTACTGCATTCGACAAGAGTCTTTAGATTTTTGGTGGAAGATTTAAGTTGGAACTAGTCTACTTCCATTTATTGCAAGTTGAGACATTTGATCTAGAATCCTCTTCATTCCATAGTTGCTTCCAAAAATATCAATTCTGCTTACCTACATCATTCTATCAATATCGATGCTCTTGGTTAGCTTCATTTTTTTTTAACTCAAAACCAATGAATAGCTGAATGACATCATAACCTTTTAGCTTTCCTTGACATGGTGATAGTTACTTCCTTTTATGTTGAATTTCTAACTGGGTTGTTTGATTAGCTATTTGATCTGGGATAGAATTGAAATATCTTGAGGTTTCTTTAAGAAACTTATTGTGATTTCTTAGTAAAATTATGTATTGTATATTATGGGATTGCATCACAGTTCATCTAGAATTGCATCGAAGTGGTCTAAGAGCAAGTTCCTTCTTGGGAAATTGCTTGTGTAATTGGAAAATTGTTTTTGTACAGAAGCAGACAACACATTGCGGGAGTTGTGTAATTTTTTTGTAACTGTTTTGTCAGCTATCTTGAACTTCAAATTTTTTATTTGGCATCCTCGTGGTCTCTTATGGTTGAATAGAGCAGGATTTCACATAATCAATGTCTCCAGATGTCGTGCATTGAATTAGACATGCCCCATCAAACTCTTATCGATACTCATTCGGGATTAAGATGGAAGACCAAATAAATGAGCTCTGTTCAGTGGAGGGTACATTGATGATATCGGACTGTCATATCAATCATTAACGGCAGAAGACTAGATCATTGATTGCTGTTACTTGTAATAAAAGGTTAGAGGTCCCTGGGCCTGTCGGAAGAAGCTGGTAGTCAAGGGATTAAATCAATACCGGCGAATTTGAGGATAGTCTTTGACTTTTTCGGACTGCATGAATAAATCAATTTACTGAAAAAAATCTCTTTATTTTTTGACACAATTTGGCTATTGTTTTCATATATTATTCTGGCTCATGATACATTTTTCTATCGTTGATTGATTTAATTTTGCTATATTTTAACAGGTGCGGAATTTCCAACAATCAACAACAGCATCAAGGTCAATCAGCCGGTTAACTTTGATTCATAAATAGGAATCCTGCTGTTGAGAGAATACAAAAGAGCTTATTCACTGATCAACTATATATCCACTGTATCTTATTCTATAGAAGATCCAATATAGTTAACTAAATTATTGCTGATTTAAGTTTGAGCTTAGTTTCATTCTAATGTGGATGTAAACCTAGTCAAAGACAGGAGGATCGGTTAATCTTTATAGTTTCCAGAAAATAGTTTCACCGTGGAAATGAGAAAAAAAGATGAAAAAATAAATATCTGTAGTAGTATGAGAATAGCATCTTATATCACAATTAGGATAAAACTTTTATTGGATGACATAAATGTGAAATGAATTCTAGGTTTTTCGTTTTGGTTGGCTTAATATTATATGTTGGTGTCAATATCTGAAAATTGATAAGAAGAACCATATTGCTTGCATCTCAGTGTCTCTGTTGATGTGCATGTGTTCGAATGGGCATAATTCTAATTATTTTTATCATTATCTCGTCTCTAGAGCATCCTTGCACTCATGTCATATTGTGAATGAGGTGCATTGTGCTATTCACAGTAGCCTCATTTCTACATAAAACCCAAGACCACAAGAACCTATATTAGGAAGCTTAAGTGGATTTACACTAAAACAACCTAGTATCAATGATGTACTCAACTTGATTGCTTTGTTAATGGCCGTGATTGCTTTGTTCATGGAGCGTACGCATGATCATTTGGGTCTTCTGTTGAATAAATATGGCTGCTTTAACAGATGGAAGTTGGAATAGAAGATTGCTTACACATTGAGTTTGAGTACAACAAAAGCAAGTATGCCAACTCTATTTACTTGTGCTATACTTGTTAAGGTAGACTTAGGTTGATTGGGATACACTTTTGCCAACTCATATGGGTTTTATTGTCTTACAGGTATCATCTCAAGGATGTTATTATTGGAAAGATTTTTTTTCTTCAAGCGAGGATTAAAATAAAAAACATGGAGCTCGAGATCAGACGTCGGGAATCCACTGGGTCGGGACCTAATAACTACCACTTTTTATTCTTCTTATTCATTATTATTAAACCAAACACATGAACTAATTTAATATCCAACTAAACCAGTTTGGTATTTTATACTTATTTCTTAAACAGCTAGTTTTTTTTCTTATTCTCTATTATCAAATTTACTGTAGTAGACCTTTAACCTTTACTAGCCCCTCATTTATGTCCCTGAAGTTGCCATTAATTTTACTATTCACATTCATGTCATTTTGCTGCAGCATTCTGAAGACTTGAGAGTGAGTGCTTTATTAATTCAAGCGTTTGCAACTTTTTAATGAAGTTTCTTAAGCAAAAGGTGTGCAGTTTGAGGCTTGTGTAGAAAGCTAGTAGAGAATTTATCAAAACGTTACGGCTGTCTCTGTACTGTTCTTTTTATTTTTTGTAAATACTTTACAAAGTAATGGCAGCAAGACTTTGGCGGGTCTGAATACTTAGCTGTATGAAAGAGGAGCCGAAGAAAGAGCCGAATCACTCGTGAGGTTGATGTAATAACTAAACCGATAGATCAACCAACCGTTCCTAGCGCAAATGATAAAAAATTTGACGATTGATATTTTAGACCTGAGTTCGAAATTTAGTTGCTTTATATTTTTAGCTAAATTTATTTAAAAAATAAACGAGACAGATAGTATATTATACTTCTCTCAAGAAAAAAAAAAAAAAAAAAAAAAAAAAAAAAAAAAACTAAGCCGATACCAATTTTATTGTCAGAACTAAAATCTCTCTTGCCTTCGATCATTTAAGCTGTTTTATAAAAACATTATATCGCTTCTCATCTTAAGTAATCTACAGGCGAGTCCATTCCGATACGGTTGTTCTTGAGCCCGTACGAGTTGACTCCAACATGTCGCAACATCAACAACATAATCAGCGTTAAGTAAGTATTAGCTCAATCTAGTCCTGGTGGACGAGGAAGATCGCAGATACTTGGAGCAGCAAGAAATTTCAATGTGCCGCCTTCTACAAACTTGCTGAACTTGGGGTTTTGCCCGAAAATGGCACGGGGGATTTGTCAAGCTTGTCGGCTTTGCCCCTCGTCACCCTGCAGCGCATCCCCCTAACCAACATTGGCTAAGAGGTACGCCTTTTGCTCGCGTCTCTCTCTCTTCGTGCTATGTTGTTATTGAACGTCTTCTGCTTTTCTCTAGTTCTGTTTGGGGATCTTTAGTTAGTTTGCTCTTTTAATGAAGATTAAGAAGATTAACAGCGTAATTGTACTTTTTTTTTTTTTAGAAGTTGTTTTCATTCCGTTGAAGGCCTTCTCGTTGACTCCTCCGGGAACTGTAATTTAAATTTGGTGGTTGTTGAAGTCTCTCAATCACGTGAATATATAAATGCAAAAGATTGACGATAACTGTTTGGTCATCTGGATTTTGTGGGGATATTAATGCGCAGTTGGGACATGCATGTTCTTTCTTCGTTTCGACCCCCCGGGGACTCCTTCTTCTGGGAAGAAAAATTCTCAACAAAGTCAAGCGTACGGGTTGAGAGTGCCATAAGATCAGAATAAAATTATGTCACAAGATTTTAAGCGCTTGAGAAGAGTTTTTTTTTTTTTTTTTTCATGGTAACAAAAACTGCTGGCCTCTCTTGCCGTGAAAATAAAATTTTACATTTTTTAATATTTAATTTGTAATAATAATATTTTTTTTATTAATATTTATTTGGTTGAAAGAATTTTTTTTTTTATATTTTTATTTAGTTTGGTAAAAAAAATAAATGAGAAAAAAAATTTACGACAAAAAATAAAAAAAATAAAAACTTTATTTAAAAAAATTGTAAAAATAAAGTTTTGAATTTTTTTTTTATAAAGAAATTTTTTAAATTTAAAAAAAAGAAAAATTGAAATTTTTTTATGAATAAAGTTGGTAGGATTATTATTATTTATTATTTATTATTATTATTATTGGAAGCCAACTCGAGCCACTTTGGTGCAAAAAGCAACTTACAGCTAAAGCCAAATAGGCCTTTTTCTTTTGAACAGTGGAAAGAAAAGTAAAAAAAAAAAAGAAAAAAAAAAAAAAAAAAAGAGCAAAGGATGATGTCGTTTATTTGTAGGACAACCGTAGTTGCTCACGCGATGAAAGAGGGGTCACATGGGGCGCTCATCTTCTCCCATTGGACATCAAATCTCACGCTTTTCCACCCATTTCTTTTTAACGATCAAAAATTTGAAAATTTGAAAAAGATAAATTAATACACGTAAGAAAACACCCCCCCACACCCCCACACCCCACCTCTAACTGGCCAAACATCGCGTCAATCATATCTAACTGGAGCACATAATTGTTTAATTTTATTAGGACGGTTTATTTCCCTGTCAAATTACCAAAAAAACAAATGCTTTGTTGCTATATTGCCTAACTAATATATATATATATATATATATATCAAAATTTTTAATATTATAGTGTTTTGTATACGAGCAATATATACAGAATTAATTTTGTATTCTTATTAAAAATAATAATAATTGGGATATTATTCAGCATCATTCATCAATTTATTCCGACCAAAATTCTACTTAAATTTTAAATTTTTTATTAAGAATAACTGAATCAAAAGTTAAAATATAGAAAAGTATTTTTTTCAAATTTAATTTTTTTATTTTTTAATTTTTTTTTGGGGGGAGGGAGAAGGGTAAAGGGTATCATCATGATCATGGGGTGTGGGATCTTTTTGTTCGTGGTTTGGTGCCTAACTGGAGAGGAGGTGAGCACCTACGCGTGACTTTTCCCAGGATAAACCCTTGATTTGCCCCTCCAACCCTGCCTTAACCTTCATTTTTTTTTTTTTTTTTTTTTTTTTTCCCAATTTGATGAGTCGTTTAACTCTAGTCCTTTTCTTTCCCAAAAGATTCCTCTCTCTCCATCTTGAAATTAATTTTTATTGTTATTATTCTTATTTTTAATATACATATAAAAAAAATTATATTTAAATTTAAATAAAAATAGTATACTTTTATATTGGTATAAAACTATAAATATATATTTATTATTTATAGAGAAAGAACTTGGCTGGTGCTTCGATAGGCGGTATAATAATGTCATGCTTAAAAAGTCAGACTCTTACGATAATAATATATTACGATATGTAGTATTTAATACCGTCACGTATTTCATCACGAAATAAATTATATAGAATGCATCTTTGTCAGACAAATTAGTTGGGGTGGAATTTTCACAAATTAAAAGCAAAAAATTATTTGCTATTATTGATGCGCATTTATGATTAAGAAATTGCTGTGTGGGAGGGGGGACATTTGCTACGTTCATTCATATACGGCGTATATTATTATTATTATTATTATTATTATTATTATTATTATTGAATTCAACAAAGTGAGGAGACATTAGGTTGGACTAAAAGCCACCAACTTGGCCTGATAAGTTTGAAACAACAGTCAAAGCTTTTAATTTTTTGTATTTTTTTTTTCTTTTTGTATTAAATTTTTAAAGCTGGCTCAACAGGTGGCGTAGATAAGGATGATGCCCTCCATTGACTAGTCTCAGTTCTACAAACTTATATATATATATATATATATATATATATATATATACATTAATTTTTAGATATATAATTATGATTAATATTAATTTGATAATTTAAATCTAATGTGGTTCATTTATTTTTTAAATCGAAACAAAGTTATGGGTTTAATATATACTTTTGATGCAAGCATCAGGATTTTTTTTTTTTTTTTTTTTTTTTTTTTTAACTTTTCTTTTTCTTTTCCGTAAAGAAATAGCATCAATCGAAGAAACGGTCCAGTGACTCTGGTCCCTCACAAAGACCAATTGGTCCCTCGCACACAGCAAAATTACTCCGACGGGACACGGGAAATGGTAATTAAACAATAACTCATTTATATTATTATTATTATTATTATTATTATAATAGGTGTGAAAGCAAATTTGGTCTGCTTTACCTGTTTTGTTTTTTTTTTTTTTTCCTCGCCCAATTTTTAATAAAAGTCCCTCTTTTTGGAAAAAAAAAAATTAAAAAATTTTAAAAAAGAAAGGAGTGTGAAAAAAAAAATATATGAGGGGTTGAGGAGAAATATATTTTTTGGGGGTGGGATTTGCCCTAATTTCTCTTCTTGTGTGGTGTTTGGAGGCTCTTTGGATAGCTCTCCGACAAATGGTGTTAGGGGTTTCGTTTTTTTCTTACCCAAAGCTTCCGTATTTCTCCTTCTTTTTCCTCGGTTTTTCCGCTTTTCTCGGCCTTTTATCCTGAATTTCTGTAATTTTCGGGAAATTTATGACAAAAAATCGGAAAAAAGGGACGAATTGTTGGGAGATGAAGATCCCTAATTTCTCTGATTTTTGCGCTCGATCTTAATTAGGGTTTCTATTTTTTCTTGTTAATATTGTTCTCGGGTTAGGATTTCCTTTTTTCCTTTTTTTTTTTTTTTTTTCTCGTTCCCCACCTTTTTTTTTTTTTTTTTTTCTTTTTTCTTTTTTCTTTTTCTTTTTTTTTCCCTTCGTGCTCCTCATTACTGTGGTTACTGTAAATTTGCTCGTTTGTGATGCTGTAGCCTCTTGCGTTGTTCTTGTTGTAATTTCCGTTAAAAAGGAAGCGATTTGCGAGCTTAGGGTTTAGGGATTTTTGAGTTCTCGCTTACTGGGTAGTGTTCGTGCTCACTTGCAGTGCTCGTGCGCTTGTTACAGTAAATTTCCTCGGATAAAAGTCGGATCTTTGTTCCGCGCTCTCTTCGTTTTCGCTCCTTCTCTTGGGAAAAGACTAGCTTTTGAAGCATTTTAGCTAGAAAATTAGCCAAAAGAGAGATTCAAGTAGGGTTCCATCATTTGTGAGGGGGTGTTAGGGTTTCCTGGAGTGGGAATTTGCTCGGTAATGGTGTGCAGATTCTAGTGTGTTGAGCTCATGGAGGTGAGATCGGAGCAAGGGATCATGTCGGGTCGGGAACCCTTCAACATGATCATGCAGAAAAGCCCCATCCAATCGCAGCCGTCGATGCAGGGCATGCGGCTCGCCTACGCTCCCGATGGTACGGCGATCTACAAGCCGATCACAACTGCTTCCTCCCCGTCGCCTCCGCTGTACGCCCCCGCCGGCGACGGGACCTCGCCGACGCTCACCTCGCACGGGCTCACTATCAACATGGGCGGCGGCGGCGGCGGCGGCGGTGGAGAGCCGGTGAAGCGGAAGCGCGGGCGTCCGAGGAAGTACGGACCCGACGGCGCCATGGCTCTCGCTCTCTCGCCCACTCCCGTGACCTCCGCCGCGGCTGCTCATCCACCGGGCGGCGGCGGCGGCGGCATGTTCTCTCCATCCTCCGCCGCCGCCGCCGCTGCCGCGGGGAACCTGGCCTCGCAGGGTATGATGAAGAAGGTGAGGGGGAGGCCGCCAGGTTCGGGCAGAAAGCGGCAGATGGCAGCTTTGGGTAAAATCCACCTCTCCTCCTCATCATCTATTTATATTTATGATTGCTGCCTTTTAAATGCCATGGCTACTTCTCTCTAGGGTTATTGGTTCTTTTTAGATGCAGTTGTTTGTGTGTTTTTACTACAGTAGTAGGTTGATTATTTGTAATGTAAGAGAGAGAGCTTACTCTTTGTCAGAGTGTGGGGGTTAAAAGCAAAGCTGTTTGTTTAGATGAGCTGTAAGCTCGAGTATTCTCGGTAGATCCGGCATGGAGAGGGATGAACTGTTATAAGAAAATTACTCTTATACCCTCAGCTTTTTGTTATAGTTATATAGTGTGAATTTTGGGGCCTTTCCTGGAGTTGGCTATGGCTACGCGGATTAGATGACAGATCTATGAATTGTTTCCTAAGTTTTTCCGAAAATGTTTGTGACCGTTTCGATGTTGAATGCATGAATTCTGCAGTGCAAATTTAAAGCTTTCTTCTTAATTAACAATGACGTGTTAATTGCGTGCCGTAACAGATAATATATTTTCATCCTTTTTATCGGATCAGTACGAGACTCTTAGACTTTTTGTGTGGTTTCTTTCTTCCTTCTCATGGTAAATTACGAGTGTTGGATTTACCAACTCTCAGATGATAGTTGTCTTCATTTCTTAGTTATAGAATATAGTAAAATAACTACGTTGGTAGCTCCTGTTTTTTCTTCTTCTTCTTCTTTTTTTTTTTACCTCTCTCTCTGTCCAGTTCACAACCTTGTAGGTAACCCCTCCTGATTTTGAGATGCAATATAGTTTGGATTTAATTTACTCGCTTTGCCTTGTAATTTCCTGAGTTTTGATAATTGCATGCTATTTCCTCTAGTTATTATATAATTACCTGAAGAAATAATGAATTTATTTATGGTCTTATAGGTTTCGTCTTATGCTGTAAAACATTTTGCAGGATCAGCTGGGATTGGATTTACACCCCATGTTATTACGGTGAAGGCTGGAGAGGTATGCCAGTCATCAGTGTTGTGTTTTAGGCTATTTTTTATGTTGGGAATTCTGTGCTGTGACACGTAAGTGCTGAAGGCTTCTGTATGTGTCTAGCTGTGCTTGTAGCTTCTATTTTTTTTTCCTTCCTTTATGTTTGTTTAAGTAGAAGGGGAAAGAAAAACATGCTAGTGTCATCTAGTGACTTGTAATTTGACTTTTAGTGCGGATATCTTTTCCTCAATTTTAAAAGGGGGCAACATTTTGGTTCCTATAAGCCAAGTCAATTAATGCTGTCCCCTGTTGATACTATTTATTTTGGAAACAAATCTAGTTAAAAGTTCATTTTACTGATTTATCAACAAGTAATTTCAGATGTTGTTGATCACAATGTACTTGGCTGTTAGTTTCAAATCCTGTCTATAGTTCATGTGCTTGAAAAATAAAATTAATGTGCTAATAAAATGTTCATACTCATCTTTTCAGGATGTATCGGCAAAGATTATGTCATTTTCTCAGCATGGACCACGTGCAGTCTGTATTCTCTCAGCAAATGGTGCTATATCAAATGTTACACTTCGGCAAGCTGCAACTTCTGGTGGAACTGTAACTTATGAGGTTTGTGCTTTTAACTGATGCTGACGAAATCATGTTCATTCATTAAATTTAAATTCTCCATTATTGTAAAATTTTAGCATCTGTTTTGAACTTTTGTTTTTATAGTTGATGGCAAGAATTTTCCTTTCCTTGAAAGTTATTGCCAATTTTGTAAAATTTCATATTATTTTTCGACAGAAGTGGGCAGGTATATATATTTTTGGGGGGTGTTTGTTTATAGTCTGTGTTTACTAGTGTTATAGTTTCTTCAATATTTCATGTGCAGGGCCGGTTTGAGATCTTGTCATTGTCGGGCTCATTTCTTCTGTCGGAAAGTGGTGGTCAGCGTAGTCGAACAGGCGGGCTGAGTGTTTCACTGGCGGGCCCAGATGGCCGTGTCCTAGGGGGCGGTGTTGCAGGTCTTTTGACTGCGGCATCACCGGTCCAGGTCTGTTTCTTCTGTATTTTGGAGCTAATTCATACCAGACTTTCACATGTTCTTTTATTCTACCCTAGATTTGTTTTTTATGTAGTTCCTTATTTTCTGGTTGGAATTTGTTAGATGTTAATTTTGATTATGTTTGTATCAGGGAAGTTTTTGCTGTTTTTCATCTTTGGTTTTTTTTTTTTTTTTTTTTTTTTTTTTTTGGTATCAAAGATCTGAGGAACGGTGTTGCTTCTTGTTAGTTACTATCTACCCTGATGGAATCCAGCATTTTATGGAATACGCATTATAACCTACAATTTGTCTTTTGTAAAACTCAGGCACACCCATTTATAATCTTCATGGGCCAACTTGGATGGCTATAAATTTTCAGGTGGTAGTAGGGAGCTTCATCGCTGACGGAAAGAAAGAGCCAAAGCCGCAGAGTAATCCTTCAGAACCGGCGTCTGCCCCAGGGAAGTTCGCCGGCCACTTCGGCGGTGTTGGGCACACAGGGGGCAGCAGCCCGCCGTCAAGAGGCACACTGAGTGAATCCTCGGGCGGCGGAAGCCCGCTCAATCAAAGCACCGGCACAATGAATAATAGCAGCCAGCACGGATTATCCAGCATGCCATGGAAATAATTGACTTTATCCCTCCTCACCATATATAAATCTCTTCGGCATCGCGGGTGCATCAAGAAGGCCTTCTTTCCTTCTTTCTCTGTAAACTTTAGCTGTTTGTTTTAGTTGGGGAATAGTCAGTGACTTCCCTTGTTTCTCTAGTCGCTTTTTTCCTCTCTAGTGTTTTGAGGAGAAGAAAACTTTTAGCTCTTATGTTACTAGCTTTTGGTGTAGCTCTTCTTTGATCATTAAGGCAAGCATGATGGGCTATTAATCGTCTGAAGCAGTTGTATTGAAACGTTCCGAGTAACATTATGTCTCTGTTCCGTGTAGTTATTTGTATCTATCTAATCTGAAATTCCTAGGAGGATCATATGGTGGTTTCATTTATTTATTTTCCTCCCCTATAACTCAATTTTTTTGGAAAGGAAAATGCTGAAACTTACCCGGGACACAAAGAAACGGCAGTGGAACTGCTGCTGCTACTGGAGAAAGTGACTGTTTCCGCCGTCATTAGAAATAACCAGTGATTTTAATTTTTCGGACCGTCTACAGTATTAAAGTGGATGTGTATACCTTAAACACGGACACAGCATAAAATCTCTATGAAATTAAAAGACTCTTTATTCGCTTACCATGCAAACGTAGATTCTGCAAGGCTCTTATAGGGGGGAGGACACTTAATGCGGAAGCAATAGTAACAAACCAAAGAAGAAGATTGGAACCACCATTGGCTGAGAAATGTTTGATAATCTCATTAACAGAGCGAAAGCAATTAATTTTGCTAGTTTAACATTCTATTTTGATCTTCCAAGGAATGGGCTATAGATTCCAGGTTAGCAGGGAAGTCCATGGTTGGCTGGAAACAGGAACTGCAACAATATCTAGTATCAACAGCAGGCTTCCCTATTCTCAGAAAAAAAAAAAAAAAAAAAAAAAAAACAATAATAGGAGGGCTCATCAACAATGGAACGTATTATTTACTAAAGAAGAAAATTCGATTGACGACATCAACTGGTAAGGCATAGGCAGGATCAATAGGCTTCAGTCCAGGATATTCCATAAGAGAAAGCCCTGTTTTTCACAACTTACATTATTAAACCTTTAGACATGAACCAAAAAATAATCTAAAAGAAGAGAAAAATTATAGTGATATGGTGCGAGTCTGAGTACATAAAATCTAAAAAGACTTAAGTAATAAGTACCTGCCACCCCAAAGTAGGTATGGAAAACATCGACAGCATTATCCGGCCTATCTGAAATACCTCCATTTTCCCTATCCTGTATTGCACGCAAAATGTCGGAAAAATAATATGAAAGCTTCAATTCAGACGTAACCAGCAGCTGCTAAAATGGGCGTGTAATAAGAGGGATTAACAACCTGGCAGTTTAAAATGAATGCAGCCAGCTTCTCCTTATTGATCCAGTGCACTCTGTCAATCATTATCAAGCTTGATAGGACCCACCAAGAATAACAAACCTAAGAAAATAGAGATTGCCTTAGTTGATAGACGGAGAATGTAACTTCAAGATCTATCTTCAAATTTAAGGGTTTAAAGAGGGTCCCACATCAGCAAACTTCTCGGGCCGGCCGTTTAGGCCTCCATCCTTACATTGGCGCTCGCATAGCCACCATCCGAGGAGGTCTCTATCAACATGATGCAGAGTACCAGTGATTGCAAGAGCACCGACACAGCAGAAGACTGCCATTTAAATGTTGAACCAATTTATTTAGAAAATTGACGACTTCTGGAGAACAGACAAAGAATACATGAAGAAAATGATAATTTCTAGCCAGGGTTCTAGTCTAGTTCCTCAAGTTCGATCTAGATTTCAGTCACCTACTCGCAGTATTATTCTTTAACAATTTAGTCCATAGGTTCATTAAGCATAACAATCCGCTAGCCTGCTGTCTATGGAATAATCAAACTATCCCGGTGATTACATATACCATGAACTGCTAGTACAAGTGTGCATCCTTGAGTAAAGACAGGAAACATGCTAGGTATTATCTTAATTAGGTGACAACAAGGTTGAACATACTCTGCCCAGCATGAGACTCCCCTCCAGGTATAGATCCAAATCCACCATCCAAGTTTTTGCAGCTCACAATATAATCTACAGCCTTTTCCACATTAATTTTATCCAGACGGTGCAGTATCGAGAGGCAGCATATTGCACAGTATGAGAACCTATGGACAAGGAGTGCTGCATTAAGCGCTCCTGAATAAGCTGTGAGACAATGAGAAAACAAAAAAGGGAAATCTGATAGCAAAAGCACTTAACCTAGTGTCAACTTCACCCCAGATATCACCAGAAAAAGACCCATCTTCATTCTGTAGCCCGGCGACGTCTGAAGTGTTTTAAGCGAAACAACAGAGAGAAAAAGTTGAATCTTTTTTTGACCAACATTAAAAAACCTTAAAATAGATGAAACTTGTGTTAAAGAATTGTGTTTACATACACGAATTCCAAATCAGAAATACCTACGATGATGGACGCGTAAGAATTCGAGAAAGAATCGTTAGTGATTAGCTTTTCTCCATCACTGACATTGATCGACGAGCTCAAATTCCAACATGTAAACTATATAACATCAACATACTGACTCCAACCCTATTTTTTAACGTAGTCGATACCGAGAGCAACTCCGGACGAAAGTTAAAAGCCTAATAAAGGCTTGGATCAATATACCGACGCCATTCTCACGGTTCAGTCACTGTTTAGGATTTATCGATCTCCTATATGCCAACTGCCAAGCAATATTGATTTATTCAAAATTATGCACAAAACTTAACAGCTGCAGATCATCAAAAATTCACTAAAGACAAAAAAAAAAAACTTCCTCAGAATCCAAGACATATATAATCCACACACACACACACAAAGGATACAATCCGAGACCTTGTCGATATCCAAGACATCGAGTCGGTCGAAGAGAGTTAAGATCTGGACAGCACTGAGAGTGTAGAGCAGGTGCGCATCATGCCCGACATTCCCACCGAACCCACCTGCAAATTACACAAACACGCCCCATGTAATGATTCTCTTCCCAATTAGAACAAAACAGCCTAAAAAATCACTCTTTTGGGGTTTTTTTTTTTTTTTTTTTTTTTTTGCTGTGAGATGGGACTGATTTGGGGATTTACCGCAATCCTGATCCTCGCAACTCATCACCCACGACACCACCTCGTCGGAATCGACGGCCTCGATCTTGCGGAGCAGGTCGAGAGTGGTGAGCCCCCAATACGCGCCGTTGATTCGGAGATGCTCCATCGCCAAGGACTCGAAATCGTCCTTGCGCTGAGAGAAAATTTCACAAAAAGTTTCACCTCCCAATTCCCAATTTTTTTTTTTCTTCTCCCGCTATCAACGAAATCAGATAGATCGAAAGAAGAAGAAGAGACGCGAAGGGTAAAAAAATAATTAACCTTTTCGACGGAGAGGATGTATTGGACGTGCTTCTCAGTTTCTAATTCTCCCATCTCGAACCCACCACCCTGAGAGCCTTCCTCCTCTGCTTGCTGCTTCTTCCTTCCTTTTTGTTTCCTCACCTTCCGCCGCCTCCTCTTCTGCTGCCGCTGCTGCTGCTGCTGCTGCTGCTTCTTCTTCTTCCACACGGCCCGGCCGGCCCACAAAAACCCAGGCTGGATCAGAATTTTTTTCTCAATATCTGGGCCGGCCCTACCCAGAAGAGGCCCAGCATCTGAACAGGAGAATGCCCAATGTATTTTATTCTCACTTCATACCTAGAGCTCTTTTTACAAACAATTTTCCTTTATTTTTTTACATATGGAGTTACTTTTACTAGAAAGAAAAATATATCAACAATTTTTCTAGTTACTTCCTTCTCTTCAGAGAGCCACCATAGCACTCGTAATTTTTTTTTTATTATAGTGAAATATTTGGTCCATCATTTTAGATTTGTATATGTTGACGAATTTCGCATGACACAACAAACACCGAGAAAGAAACTAATAAAATGTTGTAGATTCTTCATCATCCACTCTTTTCCCCCATCTAAAATACAAAATACAGCAGCCTCTTTGTTACTACATCTTCTGCACATCTGAACACGGCAAATCAAAAAAGATTCGGCTTGAAAAGAACATTAATTTTGCTTTCAACTTCTGACGCTAAAATCACAAACATATATGTAAGGTTTTACTCCCCAAAACACCAGAAAATAACAAGGCAACACGAACAACCAAACAAATCGAAGGGTATTATTCGATAAAGGGCTATTTTGGGTTTCTCAAAAGAAGTTAAAGTTGTTGAACACTAGGGTTCCAGTTGCATAGGCGCTGAGCATCTCATTTTGTGGAGACCAACACTCTGCTCTCAATCCCACTCTTCTCAGGGCCTTGAGTATCTTATTCCTGTTTGCATATCCTGTGACTGTCACCTTCTGAATGCTTGCTTCTACTTCAACCTTCTCTATCCCTGTGAATAGTAATAACCCCACAAATAGAGTTACAAAGTTTTGTTTTTTTCTTTTTCCTTTTTTGTTTTGTTTTGTTTTTTTTTTTTTTAGTGTATTATTAAGTATTTCTTTAATGTGGAAAAGATCAAAAGATGGAATTAAATAGTGATAGGAGTAAGCAGCAAGTTATAGTACTACTCCAGGTTGTGCTTGGGATGTCACTTTTACCTTTTACTTTAGATAGGCATTTCCTCACTCTCTTCTCATGCAGTGCAACCATGTCCACCTTTAGCTCAATAGTCTGCAGCTCGATCATAGTTAATATTGACATTAAAGGAAACATAATTATCTTAAAAATTACATTTTTTACCCATTTTTTTTTTTTTTTTAAAAAAAAAAGAGAATCATCGGTGCCTAATGATTTTTCATTCATTTAGTATACAAGGCAAAAACTAAACAAAAAAAAAACACACACACACAAATTGGTTGGTGGGCCAAAGAACTAGGTAACAGGGCGGCATGCATTAATTGACATTCCAGTACTAGTAGTTTCATTGATCAAACGGCTTGATGACTTTGAGTGAGGTCACACCTTAGATCGAATTGGTAGCTGCAATGTATTCGAGTGAGTTATCTTGTTCATCACATAACTAGTCACAGTAGGGGCACTGCTTTGTCTAAATATGCTGTGGATACACCATCAAGGGAACATGGATGAATAAATAAATGAGCGCGTAATATTGTAATACCAATCATTCGACGTCAAATGAGTCTGCTATTCCTATGGCAAATGCAAGTTTCTATAAAAGAAAGGACATTGTTGATTGAAGTACAACATTATTAGACGGAACAACGGAGAATAGGAATAAAGAGGATCATGAGATTTGCTATTCACATGAAGCAACACAACTTGCTATAGTCGAGAATCCATTAAGTAGCTAGTTTTGGAGAAAATCGATTCCAACAATTCTAGCCCAGAACTAGTGCGGGAGATGGCATGGGAGAAAATGTACGTTGTAAAGAAGACCATAATAAGGGATTTGAAGAGTTTAAGGGCGCATTACCTCCATGTAGAATCTCAAGTAGGAGAAAAATTAATGAGCGGTAATTAGAGTTGATGAAGGAAGAAGAGAAGCACAAATTAAATTAGGAGGCATCAAAGATGGTACCAATATATGAATGATACACTCAGCAAGCAAAGAGAGAAAGCATAAATAGTACATCTGGGCCTCTGGGGGGGGGGGGGGGGGGGGTAGCCTATGACTAGGTACCAGAAGGTGGTCATGGGAAAAAGAGAAGGGTAGGGTGAGGGGAACAAAGTGGGTCCATAGATTCCACAGATCACTTGAGGAATGATCTTCTTTCACTTTGCTTTTCCCAAAGGGAAGAGCAGAGCAGATATAAACAAGCAAACAGTTCGATCGAGGTCTGGGTCGGAGTGAAGATGTTTTTGATGAGCACGACTCTCAAGGCTTGTAGCTTTGAGGAAACTACAGAGTGAGAGAGATAGATCGATAGATACATAGATACTCGGCTGGTTAATTAGCTTGCAAAGAGGTCCGTAATGCTTTACGATTTCGCAACTTTAGATCCAACGAATATCGCTATATAGATTCAAACAGGTACTCCAATGCATAAGGGAAGATTTCACTCTAAATTAAACTGCAGCTGCAGAGATAAAAAAAAAAAACTGGATCAAGTAGTAAATAAGGAAGAAATAGTCGATTTTCTTTTATTTTATTTTCTTTTTTGTTAAGAGGAATGGGGGAGTTGACGGGTCCAAGGTGGCTTTTGGGATCTTTGGAGGGTGAGGTGGGAGTAGAAGAAAACAAAAGTACAGTTAGGAATGTCTGGAGATTGCAAGCATAATGGTAAAACAAAAGGAGAAAAGCAAAAAGGGAAGAGAGAGAGAGAGAAATTAAAGGGAAAAGGAGCAAATTCATGTGGGAACGTACTAGACCCTGATGCAAGTTTGGTATTATTTGCCTGCATGAGTGAACTCGTATAGCTTTGTAAAGTATCGGACTTTCGAGGTTAAGTCATTGGGTATATTAGCACTGTCATATGACTTAAATGTACCGACCTAGCAGGTATTTCCCTTGTTTCTGTATATATGTCAACAAGTGACAACAACTCATATAGCAACCTGCATTAAAGTAATTTCCTTTCCAACTTTGGATCAATATAGGCACTCATCCAATGGATAAGTAGCTTGACCATAACTCATACTCTTTTAAGACTCGTGACATTTTGATCATCAAGCATTAGTGCAATTTAGCCTGAGAGAATGTGTTATCACCAATATCACAAAAATCTTACAAAGACTAAAATCAAAGCCCTATATTATTATAATCACAGAAGAAGAGAAAAAAAACAAAACCCACCCACCCACACGCATTGCTCTACAAACATTAAAATAGTGCAGCTTAGGGGTGGGTGCATAATGTCTATTAAAATGGGAATAACAGTTTTAAACATAATAAAATTTCACACCCTTTTGTAATGGTATCTTAGTTTTTAAGTCCAATATCCAAGTTTGGTATGATCTTGAGATTCAGCTAAAAAATCGACCTTACTAAAATCATGCTCGACATTTCATGGTCAGGAATAAGTATATATATATATATATATATATCCAAAGAAAAGGAAAATTTCATCAAGAAGTCAGTAAGTTAGATGAATATCCACATCGAGAGACTCATTGCCTTAATTTCCTATGATAGTCATGTGAAGAGAAGGAAAAAAGCAACATTATAATGATATACAATGAAGATTCCAAAGAACCTGTCCACTGCCTTAAAATTACACTCTTCATTAAACTCAAAAATTTCTCCAATCAAAACCTGATGCTAGCAATACCTTGCCTACCCATGGCTACTCAAATAAAGTTAAAAACTCAGCAAAAATATCAACGGCCAAAAAAAGAAAAAAGAAAAAAATCCAAATAACAGAATCCTAATCTTTATTGAACTCGACAATCAACTCAAGCTAACAATATTTGTATTTGGAAACAGATCTTTCAGGGGAACTAGAGAGATCAAATTCGAAGGATTCTTGCCATCTCCACTGTTGCTACTGTTTTTCTTGTAGCAGGCTTCACTGCCATTGTTGCTAGTAGTGTTCATACTGCTCACGCCGTCGTCAGTGCTGCTGTTGTGATAACATACATCCAAAGTGCCTTCACGATAGACAAATATGCCATCTTCCTCAATCCCACAGTCTCTCATGGGTCGATAGGCTTTATCGAAAGCTAGATCATTTGCCCTAGAAAGTGGCATGGCCCTGAACAACAGAATTTCCCCCAAAAAAATCGGATCAGATAATTTATATAAAGGATCTATCTCAGGCTGTAGTCTGAACTGTCTTTGTAAAGACAGTTCAGACGTAAAATGTGTGAGGCTGTCGTCTTTCACTTCTTGAGGATCAATGTTCTCCAAGCAGCAGATTCAGAGTAAAAACTCAGTAACATAAAATGTGTGGGGTTTGAAGACAGAGGTCAAGAAGAGGGTCTTTAGCATTTTGGTTATCAGTTCAGTTGCATTTCTGTAAATTAGTTATTATCAGGCCATTAAACCACTGCTTGATAAGAAGAAAGAGATAAAATGAGTAAATACAGAAAAAGAGTCCGGGAAACAGCACTCCAAACATCCCTCCCATATTACTATAGTGAAAAAATAAGTAAGAGGAAATCAGGATATAGAAGTTCGTGCCGCAAGAACAACTAAAAATGATAATATATGGACTGCAGCTATGAGGCCATTCAGTTCATCTTTGAAAGGAAAACAATAAAAGACTTGTTTTCTTAAATAAACTAGAGGCTATTAAAACTATTATAACAGCTGTACAAGCAGTGAGTCTAGTGACTGATATAACAGTCATAATGCCGAACAAATGTAACATCAAACTGGTATGTTTCTTATCAAGGACGAAGAATGCACAACACACTTGAAAGCTGAGGATGGAGGCGAATAAGAATAAAGAAGAACAGTTCAGGTAAGAACTAGCACCAAGGATGAAGATTACACAACACACACAAGCAAAGGACAGAGGCAAATAAGAATAAAGAAGAACTGCTGAGGTGAGAACTAGCGCTGACACAAACTGAAGGTCAAGAAGAAAACACACACAAATAAGGGCCGAGAGAAAAAACCAACTATCCTAATCAAGTTTAAATTTCTTTATTGTCTCAGAGATCCAGATATTTGAGGCTATTGAATAGCATATGTATGTGTTTTCTGGGTTCTGTTTCTGGGTAGAAAGAGGTGGCAGAAAAATATCATGCGAGAGTTCAATGCTATTGATGTGACAAACCTAGAAGAGAGCACTGAAAGTACTTACAAAATGCATGAATTCTACAGATAAGGCAGGTCACTTAGTTCTCTAACCTCTCCCAAAGTTCAGGTCATCCAATCATTCAAGCAATATTGGCATTTTTGGCATCACATCCTCTTTTCTCCTTTATTTGAATCCAGAACCAGATAATCTTAAATTGATCATGCCTTATTCAGTAGTTTCTATGACTTAATTTGGGTAGTACATATGAATAGTCCCGATACTCTCGCAATATTACAGATTAGTCCCAGAAATTTCGGTTAAGCAATTTAATCCTTGAAATTTAACATATGACGCAATTGCAGCCTCAATTTCTGTTTGCCACCAAAAATACCTGATGTCTATAAAGCCACGTGCAGTTAACGAGCCACCTTGAAAACTAACCATTTTAGCTCTGTTCCAAATGAAAAAGGGGGAATCACTTAAGCCAAAAAAAAAAGAAAAAAGGAAAAAAAAAAAAAGAGGAGTTGATGTACTATGGATATCGAATTTTAGGATAGCAAATGAGAACAGGGGATGCAATTGCATACTACAAGAGGATGTCCAGAGACTCAAATGTTTGAGTGAGAATTTTAAGGAGTATGTCGCAATATCATGAATGTCCACATTTTACCATCTTTTCCATTTATGAATTTCTCTTGGAACATAAAGATTGTTCGGCATTATTTTCCTTGTTTTGGATACGTAGCAAAAGTCAAAAACAAAATAAAACAATAGATATGTTCTTAGGCCCTGTTTGGTTGTGGGATAAAGGAGGAATAACCTCCTTTATCCCACAATTCTTGGCAAACGGGATAAAAAATAGCTAGGGATAAAAGTTTAAAATAACCCTTGCTTAACGGATTATTCTGGAATAACCTGTTAAGAAATATTCCAACCCCCCATGGAATAAGGTTTATACCTCAGGAACAGTGAATGAATTTTTTTTTTTTTTTTTTAGATTAGTTTACCATCTAATCTGAGACTATATGAACATGAGGCCGGTTATGTAATTATTTTTGTTTACTAATTATTATTTACTAAAATATACCATAAAATATAAAAAATTATTTTGTTTACTAATTATTATTTTCTAAAATATATTATAAAATATAAAAATTTATTTTGTTTAGGTGAAAATATAATTTATTATTTACAATTAAAATTTCATTTTAATTAATTTATAATAATTAAAATTAATTTAAATATATATAAGGTAAGTGCAAAGTTAGCATTTTGATAAAAAATCTATTCTCTATTATTCCATAATTTTAACCAAACATAATTTTTTTTATTCCAGAGAATATCAAATTTTGAACCAAACGCAATTTAACTTTTATACTTGATTATTCCGGAATAACAAGTTATCTCAGGTATAAATAAAATTATACCTCTTAAATTTATACCCGAACCAAACGGAACTTTTAATGCCTAAAAAGTTATCTATAGTAGGTGGGAATACGCCCCCCTCTCCCTTTGTAGAGGCGGTCACGCATTCGATAACCACCATAGCCTGGTAACTGCATTGTTAGACCCTTGCAGTTATTAATAAAACCCCATAGTGCACCTCACAAAATAACATACAGCGAATGATTCTTAAAGGCGAACCCCGCAGCGCCGGTAAACAATGAGATAAAATTAGAAGTGGATGGACAACTTCTTTGTTAGAATAATCTAATGCCGGAGAAATCCTTACAAAAGAAGTTGTTGCTTGGACCTGGTCTAGTAGATAGTTTCTTCATGGTGAAGTAGAAAAATATATATAATTTATCCTTAAATATACTCTGGTAGACCTGGTCTGTTTTCAAAACCATAACTTTATTGGTTGAAAAATCAAAAAAAAAAAAAAAAAAAAAAAAAAAAAAAAAGAATCAAAATTGATTCTATAGGACGAAGTCCCATCCAACTGCCATATTGAGGTGTATATGAGCTCAACTAATTAATTAGTTGCACGAAAAGATAAAATCATCAAACAAGAAGAGGAATTCAAGAAAAATTTCTAGGGTTGCTCGTATTTCCTGATCCAAACACCGAAAATAAGAAACTGAAAGGTTTTTACTACTAGTAGATATTTCACATCACGAACTCATTAATCGGCGGGGACTGTGGGGCTACTTGTACCGGAGAAGCCAATGGCATTTCCGTGAATCACCCGATAACGAGAAACAATGATGACACAGAGAGGGTGGTGGGTGGGGGTGGAGAGAGAGGGTACCTGACGTGGAAGAGGTTGGGGACTAGGTGAGGACCGAGATAGAACTCGAGGGCGACGAAGAAGGTCTTGTACGTCATCAGGTGGAGCCCATCAACCCTCGGATACGGCAACCGCGGCCGCGGCTGAGCCCAGCCCCCGCCCAGCGCCGCCGAGCGGAACGCGTACTCTCTCCACGCCAACGCCGCCACCGACGACGACGACGACGACGACTGAGCAGAGGGCTGCTGCTGCTGCGGCGGCGGCGGCGGCGGCGGCGGCGCGACGGGGAGGGGGACGAAGCCGACGGAGGACATGATGGGCTCGAGCTCGTCGTGGGTGAGGATGGGGCGGAAGGTGCTGGTGTGCCACAGCGTCAGCTTCTTCGCCATCTCCTCCATCGCCACCCTCATCTCCGCCGCTCTCCGCCCCTTCCCCCCTCCTCCTCCTCCTCCTCCGCCGCCGCCACCGCCCCCCGCCGCCGTCGACATCGCCATCTCCAAACCCTCTACCCCCCACCACCGTCGCCGTCCTCCGCCTGCCGCTGGCCCCGAGTTTTTCTCCGGGATCTTGGGATATGGGGAGGGGTTTTGGGGTTTGGGAGGTTAAACTTGCGGAGAAAGAAACAAGGGAGAGAGAAAGGGGGATCGGGATTCGAAAGGAAGGGGGGTGGGGGGGGAGGTTGGAAATCTTTATTAAGATGGAGAGGTGTGCTGGGGGATTCAGCGGATTCGCCGGGAGATGGCGTGCTTTAATATTAATTATATAATTTATAATGTTAATTTTTAAATGCAGTTATAACGACTCAAATATAGGAAGGAAACGAGAGACGGAGAGGAGGCGCCAGCCGCGTGTGCTAGAGAGAAGATTCCGAGTGTGAACAGTGACGTGTGGTTGTTTGAAGCAGAGCCCCACAGATGAGAGAGCACACCTCCAAGTTTGAAGTTTGAACTTCGAAATCGAATCCACACGAAATTAAGTGCCCTTCGGAAACGCGTCTATTCGAATTCCGACGATGTGAAACGGGCTTTTCACTTGGGCCTCCTTATCAATTAGTAGGCTCCCCACACCCCCCCCAAATAAACAAGATATAATCTTATAATAAATACAAACTAGTTGGGCCAAACAGAGCCTCAAATCTCGGTCGGTACCGTCCTTACTGATTAGCACGCATTGATTTCTCCCATCTTCTGGCTTCAATCTACAGAAGATCACAATCCTTTTAGGCCGTAGATGGAGATTGGCGAATTTATGGTTTATAAATATATCTCTCTCAAATCTCACATTTAAATCTCACGCCGACACCAGATTTAAAAGGTTTCTGACATCTCAGAATAAAATAGTATGCAAAGAGAAAACTATATAAAAGTGACTTGACTTGTTTTCATAAGATTATATCAACTTCAAACAAATTGGGAATTATACCGTATCGACGAAACAGAATATATTAAATTTTTTTTTAAAAAAAATTTCTATAGGATATTATTATATAAGCTAAATAGTTTAAATTTTTTGAATATTTATATAATATAAAAGTTAAATGGTTTAAATCTTATGAAATTCTTATATAATATATAAACTACAAATTTGATGCATGAATTTTGTCAATAGATTTTCACGCTGTTAACATAGCAGTCATAAAAACTAATTATGTCACTAGAAATGATCACTTCCAGAGTGATTATTGAATCTTTCTTTCCTTACAGAAGGGTTAGTTTCAGGTTATATATACTGTGTAAAAATATATTTCTTATACATACTACCCAGATTACTCTGATGCCACAGGATAAAAGAAAATAAATTTTATTCATAGTTTTGAAGTACAGCATAACTGGAATGAAGGATAATATGCGGGACAAGAGAATTTCAGTCATCAGCAAGAACAGTAAAGTCTCTAAGCTTTCTTTCATTTGAAGATATCTAAAGGCTGAGAGGTCAATCATATTTCTCCTTCTTCATTGGGGGCGGGAGGGTTAAAAAGAATCTGTCACAATCTGAGGTGATCAGCTCCATCCAACCTTTCAATTATCGAGACACTTATTGATCACGATTTTCCCTTTTTCCTCATCATTGAATCAACTTCGTGCGCCGTAGTATCTTAAGTTCGTGCTGAAAGTTCTAGCTAGCATAGTGGAAGTCTGGAAGGGAGGGCTCATTCAACTTGACATTGAAGGGATATTGGGAGCTTGGAGAATTGAAGTCGTACCCCACCTTCCTTTTCAGTTGTTTCTTTGCTCACTTCCAAGTTCATACGTCAGATTCCATCGATTTCATGCCTGTTTTTAGCATAACAAACAACTTAAAATCATACAGCATATGCTCTTCTCAATGCACTTTTTACCACGGCTAATCCAAATGCAGCGGTCATCAAACTCGTTATTCGAGCAAAACTACCAGTAGTCTCCACATGAACAAAATCCATCCTTAAAATAGTGGAATCGAACGGGGTCCCTAATTACAATAAGCTTTTCCTCAGCTTTGGAAACGAGCTTTGCAAAAGTGTGGCAATCCCCGCAGATCCTTAAATTCTTCATTATCCTAATGGGTTTTCCCTCGGTGGAGTTCAACATCCCAAATGCAACTGCAAGCTTCTCACTATGATACCGCAATGACTCCTCTTTTTGCTCTCTTCCTAGATCTTGCAATACAAACTCTATATCTGGTACATAACCCATATTACTTATCCGACTGATCAGTCGATTCAACTCTTTAACTATTCTATCTGATTGTGGGTGTGATAAGTCCCCTACAATGAACACATGGATGTCTTTACCTAGCTCGATCCAACTCCTTCCCGGGTCTTTTGCTACCCCTTTATCTCTCATGGCTTTTCTCACCAATTCAACATCTCCCCATCGGCGAGAATTTGCATAAATATTTGATAATAGTATATAAGTCCCTTCGTCTTCAGGTTCTAATTTATGGATCACCTTTGCTACATATGTTGCTAGATTCACATTTCTATGAACTCTACAAGCTCCGAGGACTGTTCTCCATATTACCAGATCGGGCTCAAACTTCATTTCTTGAATAAAATTAACAGCTTCTTCGAGTTTTCCTGCTCTACAAAGGAGATCGACCATGCAACCATAATGCTCTCTTCCAGGCTCCACACCAAAAAGCTTCTCCATCGAATTAAAATAGTACCACCCGTCTTCGACTAGACCTGCATGGCTACAAGCAAATAGAATTCCCAGTATTGTGATATAATTCGGTTTCACGCCCAACAATTTCATCGATTCAAAGAGTTTTAATGCTTCAATGCTTCTCCCGTTTTGAGCCAATCCTGAAATCATTGTACTCCACGAGATCACGTCCCGTTCTAACATTCTATCAAACAAGCCGCGTGCATCCTCTAAGCTCCCACACTTACAGTACATATCAAGAAGGGCATTGTTTAGAATCAAGTCACTTTCATACTTTAATACATGAACATGCACCTGCCTCCCCATTTCCAACAAAACCATCCCAGTACATGCCCTGAGAACGCTGGTTAAAGTGCCCTGGCTTGCTAAAAACCCGGCTTTCTTCATCTCCGCAAAGAGTTGTAAAGCTTTGAAGCCTTCTCCGCTCTGCGCGAAGCAGCCAATGATAGAATTCCACACCACCAAGTCGTGTGTGACCATCTCACCGAAAACCTGATAACCATATTCCAAATCACCGAGCTTTGAGTAGTTATCGATGAGGGAGCTACGCACAAACACGTCGGAGTCAAACCCATACTTAATAATGCTGGAGTGGATCGACCGTAGAGTGCTCGGCGTGTTGCAGGTCCTAAGAATGGAAGAAAAGGTGTACATATTGGGACCTATCCCATCCCTCTGCATCTGAATAAAGAGCCTCAGAGCTTCCTCCTTTTCTTTAAGATTGGCGAGAGCCGAGATCATGGTCGTCCAGGAGACAACGTTTCTCTGGGGCATTTGGTCGAACAGGTCACGGGCAACGTCCAATAGCCCGAACTTGACGTACATCGAGATGAGGGAGTTGGAAAGGAAGAGCTGTGGGCGGTGATTGGCGTGGAAGGAGAAGAGGTGGCGGTGGAGGAGGCGAGCGTGGTCGGGGGAGCCATGGCGGAGGCAGAGCTTGATGAGGTCGGAGTAGGAGAGGGGGTCGGCGCGGAGGCCGAGGGAGTCGAGGATGGGTAGGGCGGCGACGGCGTCGGCGAGGGGGCCGCGGAGGCAGAGGCGAGAGAAGGACTCGAGGAACGGGTGGGGTGTGGTTAGGGTTAGGGTTTCTGGGTCAAGGGAGGAAGAGGAGGTGTAACATAGAGGTCGGAGACGACGAGCAAGAAGAAGAAGAAGAAGAGGTTTGAGGGTGATGGATTTGTAGAGATGTCTCATAAAATCTATTGATGAAATAGAGAAACATGCTGAACGATTACAACAACAACAGAGAACTCTAAAAGACAAATTCGGCAGCAAAAAAAATGCACAGATAGAAGAGGTTTACCAAAACACAGGAGTTGGATGTATTTTTTTGGGGCAATTTTCTATGTACCCCTAAAAATTTTTCTGTTTTCATATTTACCCCTCTTAGAAGGCTAATATTAAAACTACCCTTCTTACGTTCCAACTTCTTTCCAAAATACCCCTGAAGTTAAACTCTGTTAGTGTACCGTTTGGAACTGCCGTTATCTGTGTGTAATTACTATTTTGCCCTTTCAAATATATCCTAAACCCTAAACCCCTAAACCCTAAAACCCTAAACCCTAAACCCTAAACTCTAAAATCCTAAACCCTAAACCCTAAAACCCTAAAAAACACTAAACCCTAAACCCTAAAACCCTAAACCCTAAACCCTAGAGCCCTAAAAAACTCTAAACCCTAAACCCTAAAACCCTAAACCCTAAACCCTAAAACCCTAAAAAATCCTAAACCCTAAACCCTAAACCCTAAACCCGGGCAAAATAGGTATATCTGATAGTTTTCAACTCCGATTATTATTTAACTCTAGTTTAACCCTAGTTAACTTAACAAAGGAAAACAGTAGGGGTATTTTTAATAACGGTGGAACGTATGAGGGATATATTGGAAAGAAAAAAATAAGAGGGGTAAATCAGATATTTCTTCATATTTCAGGGGTACACAGGCAATTATCCCTATTTTTTTTGTGACTTTCGAAAAAAAGTTTCTACAACAAAAAAATAAATTAAAATATTTATTTTATTTTTTTAAAAAAAACAGAGCTTTTTTAATTTATTTTATTTTTTTCGAAAAAAAAATAGCTTGGTAGCTCTTCATTCAAAAGTTCTTAAACTAAGCAACAGAGTGAGACTGGCCTCAAAAAAAAAAAAAAAAAAAAAAAAAACCAACGTTTATCAAGTGCAGTAGACTTCCTAGAGGCTACAAAGCGATCGGACTGCTTCCCTCAGCTGCCTCAAATTGGCTATTTTGTTATCGAAGATTCTCCTATTTCGTTACAGTCAAAATCATCCACCAAGAAGCAATTACAATTTACAATTGCTCTTTCCCTCATTCCAGTGCTTCCTCTTAGACAACTGAAGTGATACTATAGTTTACCCACTGAGTTGCAGCTGCGTAAGTACTGTTTGTTCAACAGTTGGGCACCTAGTAATGCTTTTGCCCCCTCACATTCTGCAAGAAGGTGATCAACCGACTCGGTCGCCTCCCTGCAAAAGACGCATGTTTCCTCTTCACTCCATCCCCGCTTAAGGGGTTTGTCCACCGTCAGTATCCTACGCTTCAGTACCAACCAAACGAAAATTTTTACCTTAAGCGGAGTTTACACATCCTTCCTGTCAAAAGTTATACGCCGACTTTACCGAAAAGATCTCCGGTTTGGACCACCTTCACTTTAATACATCCGTACTCCTCCCGGGAAGTTTATCGGACATCATCTCTCTAAAATCCCGTATCCCTGTACTCTCCCGCTGGAGTCTTGACAGTATCCCTTTTAGAATCTTATTCCACTTCCAACCCCTTCTCCCTACGCACTCTTTCACCTTACATTTTTTTTGTATACAATGTCCTTAAAAATGCTCGAAAAAAGAGATCTAAGGGGAGATATATCCCCCCATTTGTCCCACCACAACTCCACACTTCTCCCGTCCCTAAGCTTATAGTGAGTTCCGCACTTGAATATCTCCTTCGTACCCAGGACACTTTTCCACCACTGAGAATAAGAGGTAAAAGAAGACCCTTCCCAAATGGGTCTTATTCTGTTGTAATATAACTTAAAAATCAGCTGGCCGCATAGGGAGTTCCCTCCAGACAGTAGTTTCCACCATCATTTCGACAGTAAGACCATATTCATATTGCCTAGGTTCAGGACACCTAACCCACCCTCCTTTCTGCTTCGACACACCTGTTTCCAATCTACCAAACATTGTCCTCCTGAGACCGTTGATCGTCCTTTCCAAAAAAAAGCCTTTCAGAGGGCTTCCATTCGACTAAGCACCCATTTCGGCGCCCTGAAAATTGAATGAAAATAAAGTAGCAAGCTGGTTAGGGCCGAGTTCACCAAGACTAATCTGCCTCCCTGAGAGAGCAGCTTCGCCTGCCAACCTTCAATCCGTTTTTCAAAATTGTTAATGATTGACCGCCAGTCTTCCCTTCTAACTCTTTTGTTCAATAGCGGCAGCCCCAAGTATTTTATTTGGAACTGACCCAGCTTGCACTCGATTATCTCTGCTGGTCTCACGCCTCTACTCTCCCGTCCACCTAAATATAGGAGCTCGGACTTACTCCTATTTATCTTCAAGCCTGAGGCCCATTCGAAAAGTTGTCACACAAATATGAGATTACGTACTTCCCTCGTCTTGGCCCTACAGAAGAATATAGTGTCGCCTGCGTACTGAATAATGAATATTTTATTCTTATCTGAAGGACCCACCTTGCTGAACATTTTGTTCTGTACAACCTTCATCGTCAATCGTGCGAGCCCTTCTAAAATTTTATGCTGGCATAAGCTTTGGGCTTGGAAGAAGAAAAAGTCGGAGATCATAAATCTGCTGTTATTGCATGCCTTTAAAGGGAATACAACGGAAAAAAATATTATTTCTAGTCGGTAAAATTGTTGTGATTTAACCAGAAGAAGACGAAGTTGAAACTTACGCTCAATCTATAACCAAAGACTTCAATAAATTTCAACAAAAATAAAGAGAAAAAGTTATCGGCATGTTTTCAAAATGAGTATGCTGGAGCCCAATGTTGGTTGGAGCAATCGAGGACCACAAACTCTAATAAATAGGCTTATTAAATAACGGGCCATGCAACGGCTATCTGGTCGGACCCAAATGAAGAAACTCTCGCCATTTGGTTCTAAGCAGGTGGGACCGTTCGTTTTGCCATGGGACCAAAATATTTCATAGCTCAATGATAAAACAAGAATTTCTCAAGGTCGCTCTGTCGTAGGAAGGAGAGTTCTTCGAATTCAGTTTGACACTTCCATTGAATTAGTGGTTTTCTTTTGATGCAAGAGATGGAGTGTATCTGAGATTATTATGTGGATTAAAGGTGCTAACTAATTATTATAAAAATATATATTGATAGGAATGGTTTATTCATCGCACTTAAGGTTTTAGTCACAATTTTTTACAGATTTCGATCTGATTCAATCTATTTGTGGATTTGGTCTATTATGGATCGCACCCGTACTCAATTTATTAAACTCATCTAGTTCAACTTATTAGTCTTTCGAACTTATTATTACGGAATAGAAAGTTAAATTTATTTTAATCTATAAATAAATAGCCAACATACTACACCAAAATAATTAAATTTTATATGCAAAAACTTTAAATTTTGTGATTTTCAAATTTAATTTTTAGTTTTTTTTTTTTCAAACAATGGAGTTAATCGAAATGGCCTAAAGAATTCATAAACCGTTGTTGTCACATGATATGCCCACATTGGTCCGTTTAAATTCAATCCAATCTACATGAAATGTAGATTAAATTTTATTCTTATATGCTAAGGATAAGAAAGAGAATAATAAGGAACAATATGTTTTTTATTAGTTAAGAAACATATTTTTTAATATCTTATTAGATATTTTTATTTTATGTTTGATTCAAGATATTTTAAGGAATTCTTATAATCTATAAAATAGGAACTTCTTTCTTTCTAATTTTGCAGGTAAGAAAAAAAAAAGAGAGATTTTCTCAATCCTCTTTTTAAGTTTTTACTCTCATTTTTTGCGTTCTTTTTTATTTCCATCTACGTTTTTGAATACATCCGATATGCAAAATACGTGGAAGATTTAAAAGGCTGAAGATTTAGAAGGCTGCAAATAAAATTAAGCATTACGTTGGTAAGTCTGTAAATTTTTGTTACTCTCTAATTCAACAAATGGTGATTCTTTTTTAAAAAAATAAAAAAATAAATCAGTTTTAAATTTTTTTTTTATGACCGATCATGAAACATTTTTTTTTCCTTTTTACATCTATTGTATATTGAAAAGAATGTATATATCTATTAAAAAACACTCCAATAAATTTTATTAAAAAAATCTAGGCAGTCTAATATTATAAATTTACAGTGTGATCTTCAAAGTTTCAATAAAACAGGCTCTAAATTAAATATATTGAAAAATTGAAAAACAAAAAACTTGAGCGTGTGTTTTGCCACCACTAGTCGTCATCTGATCTTAGATCAAATTTTGATTATCATCTTTGAAGCTCGCGTACGTAAACACTCAACACTCAATTGGAAAACGGGGGCTCGAAGAAGTAAGAAGAACCCCATCCACACTCTCCGCCGATCTCTTCTCCCCCAAAAAGGCCAAATCCAAATCCAAATCCAAACAGCTTCTGTGGAAACTTCCTCCGACCTTCCCCAATCCCCTCCCTCTCTCTCTTCTTCTTCTTCTTCTTCCCCACTATTCGTCGAAACCCTAGAATCCCTCTACGACGATCGAAGAGAAGAGGAGGAGGTTAGGGCTTAGGGCATAACATGTCGCTGCGGATAAAGGCGGTGGTGGATAGGTTCGTGAAGGAGTTGAAGGAGGCCTTGGACGCGGACATACAGGACCGCATCATGAAGGAGCGGGAGATGCAGAGCTACATCGAGGAGCGCGAGCGCGAGGTCGCCGAGCGCGAGGCCGCTTGGAAAGCCGAGCTCTCCCGCCGCGAGGTACCGTCAGAAATGTTTTTTATATTCTTCTTCTTCTTCTTCTTCTTCTTCTTCTTCTTCTTAAGTAAAAGAAACTCCTTTACTCGTCGACCACAGAGTTCTTGCTGAATGAATCTACGTACGTGTGTGTGTGGTTGTTGAACTTTGTTGTTCTTGTTAGAACTACACAGAGTTCTATTAGGTTTGGATTTTTGTTTCTGAAAGGAAGATCCACTGATTATTGTTCGTTATTGATTTATTGGAGGAGAAAGAAGAGCTCTGTTTTTGCTCTTTATTGCCATTGTGGATTGCCTATAACGTGCTTTTTTTTTTTATTATTATTAAAGTTGGCATGATCACCTTTTGAATTTTATCAAGTTACTTGGTAGTTCTAAAGTCCTTTTCTTCATTGCATTGAGCAAGGAGTAACCTGGGTAATTGTAATTGGATTTGAGGCGAACCAAATAAAAGAAAAAGGGAGTAATCAGGAAGTATAATGCAGAATTTTGCCCTGCATGCTCAATGTAGTTAATGACTGCAGGTTTGCTTGCATCCTGTGTTAGCAAAACTTCCATGTTTCCTTACTAGCAGAGTGAAGTGCTGTTCTTTGCTAAGTAGAGAGTACATGTAAGAAGTTTTTATTTCTAGATTTCTGCTAAACCTTCTCGTCTTCCTCTAGTTCTTGAGTTCGACTTAACTTAAAAGAAGGAATTCTGCACCGGTGGCAAATTTCCACGACAGCATGTGTGTGTCTGTGTGTGTTTTTTTATATCCTCATAATATACCGTCAACGCAGTTTTCTTAATCTCTTAACAAATTTTCAAGCTCAGTTAGGATCATTTAGGTCTCAGACAGGAATTTTGTTGTTCAGTATATTGGAAGTCTGTTGCCGGGTGGAAAGATCATATCGATCTTGAAAATCGGGTTTACTATCATTGCTGTGCCAAGGACACAACTCATTGTTGGATCGAAGCAATTCTTCTTGGCTTTGTCGTTAAGAATTATGCGAGGACATAAACAGCAGAATGTACAATAGCCAATGTCGAAGTATATGTGCTCTCTGCCAGCTCTGCTACTCATTTGCTATGTTCAGAGAAAGCATGAAACAATACACTTACTGAATTCTTCCTTTTCTTTCTTTTTATTTTTCTGCAGGCTGAAATTGCACGACAAGAGGTCAGGCTGAAGATAGAGAGGGAGAATTTAGAGAAGGAGAAGAGCGTACTCATGGGAACCGCATCGAATCAGGACAACCAGGACGGAGCTCTCGAGATCACCGTCAGCGGGGAGAAATACCGTTGCCTCCGCTTCTCTAAGGCAAAGAAATGATACGAGCGCCACAGAAATGAGAGGTACGAGCTACAATTTGTAGAATCGAAGCTTTTATTGGTTTCTCACTCAAATTGTATTAGAAAGTTAGCGTTCGTTTGTACAGAAAAAATATTAGTGCTCATCAAAATGGAAAGTTGTAATATTTTTTGGTTTGATCCGGCCTTCGATATTTCTTAGTAAATTACTGCTGCTATTTCGATCTTTCTCCTGCAAGAAAACTAAGTCATAATAACAATTTAAAGACCACCCCACCTTTCATTCGATCTCCTTCTTTCGACTCAACCACCACGCAACTTAAACTTTTCTTTAGACAGAAAAGATTGAAAACAAAAAAAAAAAGAGAGGATGGATTGAAGGGAGATGTGATATGCGCTCCATGGCTTATGCAGTGGGCAGTGGGCAGTGTGCAGTGTGCAAGCAAAACTGACCATTCTATGAGGAGTAACTGTGTAAGCACTGGAGAAGGCCCGAGACTAGCAATTGTTGCCCGTTTGTTCTGGCTCGAGTTAAAAGCCAGAACAAACGGGTATTGCTCTCCGTTGAACATGGAAAAGAATGGGGTGGTGTCAGGTGTGCTAGGATTGTAGTGGTTGTTTTACGAGAACAGAATCAAGGACTAAATCATTTATTAGGCAAAAAGTTTATGGACTAAAGTATTTCACAGTACATGAACTACTCGTACAATTAATTTACCTTCATTTTTTTAACACAAATGAAGAAATAAATATTAAATAACTTGAGGTTGCTTGGTCAATTCTCCGCACTCGTTTTCTTTTTGGCTAAGGACGCATGCAGCCGTTTTCTTAATTAATAACTTCCACTAATAAATTGTGGGATTTTTTTTTTATTTTATTTTTTTTTTTTTAAAGAAATGACAAGGCCACAATTTGTCCCTACCAACAGGCCTATAAACGTAGCATAATGCTTTAAATAATAATACTGATTGACTCAAATTGGCAAAAGGAAATTAACACCCATGCGGTCATGCTATTTGATTGTTATTGTCCACAAAATTATATATTACAAGCTTCTTTTTTTTTTTTCTTATATTTTTGCCATGCTATTTTAGTTAATTGATTAAAGTGGTTTCCAGATCAAATAGAAAAGGCAAATTATTATGGTGATGAAATGTGGCTTGTGTGACAATGCGGTTGGCAAAGATAGGGACGTGAATGAACGGACCGACGACTTAGGCTTAGCCACTTATTAGGCTTCTCTTACACCAGAAGAGATCCATAGAAAGAGAGAGAGAGAGAGAGAGAAGAGCAGGGGATAAGATTGAAAAGTGAATAATAAATGATGGCCCCTTGAAGCCAACGTGGCATGTTGCTGGATCCATGACACCGGAGGGTCCACTTACAACTGATTTGCGTTTGCCTCCCATGTTGCCCCTCTCTCTCTCTCTATCTAACTCTCCCTCTTTTAGGATGAGAACAAAACCACCCTTCTAAGCTCCTCCCATTTATTCTGCCCCAGTTTTCGATCTTTGAGCACCCCCAGAACCACCGGAATTAATAAAGGATCACTGAGCCCTGGCACTTTTCTAATCCAATCCACATAATAATTATAATAATAATAATAATAATAATTATTATTATCTAATCTAATATTAATAATTGTTAAATTAATAAAAGGGGAACCCATATTTTAAGACGACTCCTCTCTCTCTCTCTCTCTCTCTCTCTCTCTCTCTCTCACTTTTTTCTTTTCGTTTTTTAAAATGGGTGAACACTGTAGGAGATGGGGCTTGTCATGAAGGATACAAAATTCGAAGGGGCTCCAGAAATCCGTGCGCGATTTGTAGGAAAACCGCAACATTACTACGCCCCTCCTCGTCTCCCCCTCCTCCTCCTCCTCCTCCTCCCTCTACCCCTCGGCGTTTTTCCATCTCGATTTTCTTTTCCTTTTTTTTTTGTTTTTTTTGTTTTTGTTTTTGTTTTTGTTTTTGTTTTTTTTGGTTCTCTCCAACAAAGAGATAAGCTGTTCTCTCTCTCTCTCTGTCTCTCCCTTCTTCTTAGTTGCTCGAGAACACTCCTCAATTGGCCTCTTCGTTTGGGATTTTCGCAATTCGAAAAATTGGATCTTTTGTCCGATTGCGTACGTGTTGTTTTGATGGTAAATTTGGGACGTTGTGGCTTTGGCTCCCTCTCTTCGCTGTTTTCCTCTTAATTCTTCTCCCTTTTTGTAGTAAAAAGCGATAATTTTAGGTAGAATTCATGGATTTCCCCTGAGACGCTTCTGGGTTTGTCGCATTCGTATTCCTAACCGTCGTGTTCGCTTCTTTGTTCAAAAAATTTGGCCCAAAGATTCGAATTTTTTTTTTTTTTTTTTTTTTTTGGTGGAGACGATGCGTTGTGTTCCCATCCTCTTTCCTCTCGCTCCTCCTTATCCGAAGATCCTTCGAGAAAAGCAGCGCTGCAGCTCGTGACATGTAGTTGGGAAGCTGTTTTCTGATGTGAGTTTCTCTTCTCCTGAATCCGTGAGCTTCGAGCTTTTCCCTTTCCTCTTCCCTTTTTCTTCTCCTCTACTTGTGCTCCCATTATTTCCCGATTGCGAGAAATGGGTCCTTCTCTTCTCCACTCCGTCGACGCCGTGGTGGAGGAGATCATGCGGCTCCACCGCTCCCTCCCGCCGCGGCCCACCATCGAAGAGGTCGAAGCCGCCGCGGAGCTGGTGCGCCATGTGGACAACGAGGAGAAGGCCCGTGTTGAATCGATTGCGAGACAGAGCAAAGGCGCCGGGATCCCCGACGAGCTCTTCTTTGTGCTCTTGGAGATGCAGAAGAATCTCGTCTACTTCAACTGCAGAGAGCAGAAGATGGAGGCTCTTAAATTGCTCGATCTCGAGAACGCCCACGCCCTGCTCGACGAAATGATTCAGAGAGCATCCAAGTGTCTTCCTTCGAGTTCTAGTAATGCGGGCGTCATGCCACCAGCGGCTAGAGTGAAGAGTGATGTGGGTTCCTCCGGTATTGTTTTGCCTGTGTTTCGTGCTGAGAAAGAGATCGCGAGGAGCTCCGATCATGTTACGAGGGATGATAGCTATGTGAAGAAGGCGAAGTCCGTCATGAATGCGGATGGGATCACCGGTGCAATTCGAAGAGATGCTACTTCTGGTGAGTCTGTAGCAAGTTATTCACCCATCTGTTCAGTTCTAAATTTGCTTCTTTGATGACGTAAGTTGCATTTTGCGTTAGGTAAAATTTTTAATCTACCTGCTTATGCAATTTATGAACTGAATACAAGTTGTTATGCAGGAGAAGATCGCGAGAAGCTGAGCCTTATCAAGCTAGCTAGCTTGATTGAGGTCTCCGCGAAGAAAGGCACGAGGGATCTCAGCCTTCAGAACAAGCTGATGGACCAAATCGACTGGTTGCCCGACTCGATAGGGAAGCTTTCTAATCTTATCTCTCTTGATCTCTCGGAAAATAGGATTGTTGTTCTACCGACCACTATCGGTTCTCTTTCCTCTTTAACCAAATTGGACCTTCACTCGAATCGGATCGCTCAACTCCCTGATACTATAGGAGACCTTCATAACTTGCTTTATTTGGATCTGAGGGGGAATCAGTTATCTTTATTGCCTCCCTCATTTGGCAAATTAGTCCGGCTCGAAGAAGTTGACCTGAGCTCAAACCATCTCCCCTCACTTCCTGATTCTATTGGAAATCTTATTCGATTGAAGAAGCTAAACATTGAAACAAATGATATTGAGGAACTCCCGCATAGTATTGGCCATTGTGCTTCTCTAGTTGAGCTTCGAGCCGATTATAATCGCTTGAAAGCCCTTCCGGAGGCTATTGGAAAGCTCGAATCTCTCCAGATTTTATCAGTTCGATACAACAATGTCAAAGGGCTTCCAACAACGATGGCTTCTCTGCCAAAATTAAAGGAGATTAATGTGAGCTTTAATGAACTTGAATCAGTGCCTGAGAGCTTATGCCTCGTCACCACACTCGTCAAGCTAAATTTGGGGAATAATTTTGCTGATCTGCAATCTCTTCCGCGCTCGATCGGCAATCTCGAGATGCTAGAAGAGTTGAATATAAGCAATAATCAGATTAGGGTTCTTCCAGACTCTTTTCGAATGTTATCGAGGCTCCACATTCTTCGGGCAGAAGAGAACCCTTTGGAGGTACCACCGAGACATATAGCTGAAATGGGTGCTCAGGTAATTTTGACTTAATCTTTCTTGAGAAAGGTTTTTGTGCTTTATCTATTATAACACTTGGTAATTAATGTAATGTACCTGTTGTGTGCAGGCTGTTGTTCAGTACATGGCTGAGCTTGTTGTTAAGAGAGAAACCAAGTTACAGCCAATAAAGTCTAAGAAGAGTTGGGCTCAGTTTTGCTTTTTCTCGAGGCCTAACAAGAGAAAGCACGACCGATTGGATAACATTACCTGATTTATGCATGCAAGTTCATCAGGTAAACTTCTTATCTGCAGTTTCAAACACGTCGCCTGTGTTGTTAATTGCGATATATGCATATGCTATATTCCTGTACAATCATCTATCTGCAAAGATTTCCCTGCAAAATCTGGATTTTTCTGATTTCCCTTCAAAAGAATCCTTGTTTTGCAAGATACCCATCGTTAAAAATCCATTTTAGTTGAAAACCTCCTCCTCCCTGTGAAGAACGCTAGAGTAGGATAAAGCTTTGCAGATTTTACAGAGGTACATGTTTAAATAGATGATTTTGCTAGTATATGTATGCAAAATCCTGCTATTTGTTTTGGCTATTATTAGTGATCTTTCTCTTTCTCTGAGGTTCGCTTCCGTTCAAAGTCTGAGGTTCAAATTAAATTGTAGGTGATGTTGATTGACGGCATGATCAAGAAGCAATAACCTCTATCGAGACTGATGTAAAGCTGATCACCAGCGTGATCATTCTAAATTTTCCTTGATGTTGTGTGTAAAACTAATCCAAATCTCCGCTCCAGGCTACCGAGGTCTGATTGTTCATTGTATCTCTGGTATATTACAACTTGTTTGAGGTGTACCATTAACCTCTCCGGCATTTCACAACCGAAAAATTGGACTCCATTTATTTCATTCATTGCGCCATCTTTCAGTTGATTTTCTTTGTAACATAATAAATTTTAGCAATTCCAGGAACTATCATTAAAGGTGATTACCATGCACTTTTGTCAGTGAATGTAGTTAATGTGATTTTTCTGTTTACGTTTTAAAAATTATAGTCGAAGAACTGTTGTGGGATTTTAATTTGAATAATGGTATGTAGATGGTTAGTAGTTCTCAAGGGCTCTACATTTTGTTCCATTTATTGGATTCCCTGGGCATTAGCTACTTTCCCATCAATAATTATGGTGAATATCAATCTGCATTGCACTCGTCGATGTCTGCTAATAACAATCATGCACAAACCGAGCCAAAAGTTTCGCTCCTTTTTCAGTAAAATAATGCATCCATTTCAGCGTTCTTAAATCGTTAACGATTATTGCTTGAATCTTGGAGCAGGTTACATTTCTGCAGTTCTACTTACGTGGTTCAAATGTATTACGCTCATCGTTTTTATAGTGTGAAATAACCAATTGACTAACTACAAATATTTGTGAGTAAATAATATAGGTGTATTGAGCGTCATCTCAAATGCACCTGTAATCCTCGAAAATCAAATTGGGCCTTCCCAGGTGATGATGGGATTTGGCAGGCTTGTTGAGCAGTACAGTTTAATGTCTATTCTGACCCATGGGCTGTTTGCGAAGAACGTAGCCCAATTTGTGGCTTACAAAGATATATAGTGCTTGAAATTTATATTGGTGTTTGCATCATTTAATTAACAAATCATACTTATTTGCGAGATTCATGCCATACTGATCACAACAGTTTCTATATATGTATATAATAATAAAAATGGAGCGACTTATTTTAGTCTCCAGTAGTCATCAAGAATTGTTCTTCTCCAGTACCATTTTCACGGTTCCTTGCAAAATCAGCGGGCGATGATGGTCCTAATTAAACTTATGTGGTAGATGCATATATCTTTCATTTATTGGGTGGCTGCGTCGTGTCGGCAAGAGGAAGCAACGAGAAAGAGATGTTATCACGTATAAAGAGTGCGACCACTCAACCAACTAATGGATTTGGACCACCCCTACTGTTCACGACGCTCTTTGCTCTCACTCTCAGAAACCAATCAAATGTTATCAAAATCTCCTCCTAGTATTAACTTTCATTATTAATAATTAATAATTATAATCTTTAATTTATTTGTCAAATATAAGACTTTGCCGTTCAAATATGATGATATTTAATCAGCATGTGACATCACTCAAGCGGTTAATTATTACACATCCAAAAAAAAAAAAAAAAGCTAAGTCTACAACTAAAAAAATATATATATATATATTTCTATAACCTCTTATTCAAGGGTATATATACTAAGGATTTACTAATTTTTTAAAAAAATTTAGTGATAAACTAGTATTAAAAAAAAGAATTGCATTTGTAAGATTAATTAGAACCAACACTATACTAACTAGGATAAAATGATTTCAAAAAAAAAAAAAAAAAAAAAAAAAACACTCCGGAATACTACTACGTGGGCCTCCATCCACCCCATGCAGGAATAAAACCAGCCTGTCCAAAGCTGTGACACAATAATCCTCTCCTACCTCAGTACTCTCCCCTTAACCTAACAACCTCCTCCTCTCCTCTCTCCAACAATAGAGGAAAGGGAAAGAAGCAGAAATCAATTATATAATCTCTCTCTCTGACTACAACGTCGGCTTGCGGCGATCGACAATGTTCGAGAACATGCCGAAAACCAGGTTCTTCCCTGCCATGACATCCAAAGACGATCTTCCTATATCTCAAAAACCTCAAAAGGTTACCATCAACAACAACAACAACAACAACAACAACAACAGTAACAATGACAACCACCTCATCGGCCTGCGAAATAGGCTGTCCTCTTTCTCCGTCAAGATCAGGCCATCATCGTCCGCATCGGCCAAATGGGCCTTTCGGAGGACCAAGTCGATGCCCTCCATCAAAGAGCTCGCCAGCGGCCCGCTGCGGCGGTGGTGGGACTGGGGTCTGGGCTGGATCCTCTCGCGGAAGCCGGCCTTCGCCGGCGACATCGAGATGAACGAGGAGGAGACCGCGATGCTCAGCTGCCGCAGCCGGGGGAGCTGGCGCCATCTCTTCTACAAGGTCCGAGCGGAGATTCGGAAGCTCGTCGGCACCAACACGTTGCCGACCACTCACAATTTTAGGTACGATTCCTTTAGTTACGCGCAGAACTTCGACGACGGGAATAGAGAATAATCAGCAACATTATACATACATATATATATATATATATAGCTGCAAGAGTTATATATAGTTTTTTATATATATATATTAATATTTTTTGAATACGTTCTTTTATTCAATAAGCTTCGATCTTCCGATGCATGGCTTCCGCGTACGGTGATGCAAATGGTGTGAAAAAGATATAGAATTAAGCTGCCTCAATTCCCAGGGTACGTAAAAGAGTAGTGAAATTAAATTGGACCGGTTCTAGCTAGTTCGTACGTACTTTCCAGGAACAGCATGCAACATTAATATTCGATCTCTGCGCGCGGGTAATCATCTGAATATTACCTATTTTCTCATATATTTTGTATTCATTTTGAGCTTATAATTGATTAAGCAATCCAAGCAATGTAAATGTTTCTATAGTAAATAATTGGCTGCTCTAGCTACAATACCCTCTAGCTAGTAGTACTCTTTTTATATGTTCTGTCGTTGCACTCTCCATTTGTTCTCAAGAAACTTAAATATCTTGTATATGTGCAAAAGAATTTTTTCTTTCATCTGAGTTGGTGTGCAGAAAACATCTTGGAGATGGGATAATTCATATTTATAGTTCAAATTTCTATATGTTTTAATTTTGATGTTATAAAAAAAAAAAAAAGTATATATATATATATATCAATTACACCATCGATCTATATTTAAACATGCCCTACTTAGCAAAGTAGCTAGGGTGTTAAATCCATCAACATGGTTAGTGGGCTCCATATATATAACCAGGTTAGAGGTGGCATGTGCTTTGTCAGGTAGATGTGCGGTCCTCTGAAATTGACCTCAAGTTCATTAATAAAATACCGGATTAATTACTTGATAAGTATTTGGGAAACTTGAAAAAACAAAGAAAAAATTAAAGAGTCTAGTTGATGCATCCTTGTTAAATGTGTTGGCATTTACCTTTCTGCGTTTCTTGCATTTGATAATCTTTCGTTTTTGATTTCGCACCGAAATGAATTGGACTGTAATTTACCAATATAGTATAGATAATGGCCCACCTAATTAAATATTTTCACACAAAAAAGGAAGAAGAAAAGAAACAGAGATCAACTAAATTGTTGATCAAAGTATTTGTAACTAATACAACATAAAGGTAGGATGTCAATCAATTTTCTTCAGAAATTCATTTATTTATTTATTTATTTTTTTTAATTTTGCCGTGGGTCCCGTTATCCCATAACCCTCTATCCAAGCACCTATATATAATAGACCAAAGTTTATACAGAAATTCAAACCCTGACTTTGTAGTCAGCATCCGAATACCTAACTCGACTACTAAAAGTTTGGTTATCCAATTTTAAGTTCAATCTCTCTCTCTCTCTCTCTCTCTCTCTCTCTCTCTCTCTCTCTCTCTCTCTCACACACACACACACACACACACACACACATGTATATATATATATATATATATATATATATATTATATATATATATATATATATATATATATATATATATATATATATATAGGACACACAAGTAGAATGTAAATTTGAGCATAATTACCCAACTAATATAATTAAATTCACTGACTACTAATTAATCATACTAATTGTGTCCAACAATCCACCAGCTGTTTGATTACGAGCAACAGATAAATAATTAAAAGAATAAATTAATCAGAGCAAAAGAAAACAAAAAATAGCAATGCCTATATACCTTAAAGTTATTCCTAGCTATATATATATAAAGATCCCCGTATCAGCCCTTTAAATTTCGAGTAGTACTTCCATTTTTAAGGCAACCCGCATTGGGGAGTCGGTGATCGCCAAATTTACTAGATGAATGCTGATTCGCAAAAATTTGCTTTCGAGAGGAGAAGATCAGAAGCTAGGTCGAACAGACTCCTGGTTAATGGAAGATCAAATGATGATACAATTAAGGAATTGATTATGGATCCTCCATAATCAATTTCTTAATTGTATCATCATTTGATCCTCCATTACTGGTGTGGGCTGAGGAACTCAGTTAATTACTATTCAAACATTTGGAAGAAAGAGCACTCCATCCATTCTCCCTTCAGGCAAGCGAGAGAAATTAATTGACAGGCCCACGCCACCCAGGCCCATCTGCCCAAGTGTGAACAGGACTCTTGTCTTTGTTGTACATTAATCGATATGAGGAGGACATGGATTTTATTCTATTTCTCTTTCTTTTATAGCTGAACCTCAATCCTCAATGAAGCAAACAATTCGTGAGTGTCCCCAATGATCCCATTCTGATCAGAAAAGAAAATAAAAACAGTAAATAATTCTTTTTTATTTGAAGTGTGTGTGTGTGTGTGTGTGTGTTGGGTATGTGTGTTGGCTAGTTTACTTGGAGGTGAAGCCAAAGAAGGAAGAGACAGACGCTAGGATGTGTACGATCCAATAAATGATAGCAAATAACAAATTTACTCAAACGCGAAATCTTGCTCCCTTCTTCTTCCTGCACATGCGAGAGAGAGAGAGAGAGAGAGAGAGAGAGAGTGAAACTCTGAGTCTCTGACATGCATAAAGGAGACAGATGGAGCCCAAAACCCCATGCATTTCTCTCTCTCTCTCTCTCTCTCTCTCTCTCTCTCTCTCTCTCTCTCTCTCTCTCTCTATATATATATATATATATGCCCGCGCGCGCGCGCTGCTAAATTAATAAGGAACCCCATCAAATCGCGCAGCCCTACACTGTTCCAAAACGTACGTTTGAATGCTAGTATACGATACCAGCTGCATGCGGCATCTATTCTTCTTTTCTACTACAATATTAAGAGGACTGCACGCTTCTCCTTTGTTTTATTTTTTAAAAAATAACAAAAAGCATTTCTCCTTACATATTATACTGCCAATGAAACAAATCCTAGGATGTTTCAACCTTAAAATCTTATGGAAAAGGGTGAAATGTGGTTAAACCATGTTGGTTAGAATCCGAGTCGATGGACTGGGTTTGGTTTTGTGTAAGTAGTGGATTTGATTTGTGTTCTAATTGTCTGAATCAGGTAAAGCTAATTCCATCTTAAACGGGAAGTTGGGCCATGTCTGGGCCTAAACTAAGATGATTCGGACGCTATTTAATTTGATCCAACGTACTCGCTCCAGCCCTATTGTAAAAAAATATCATGTTATATAGAAGATATTTTTACTTGAACATTAATGGTAGGTTCCGCTTTAGTACAATTTTTTTATTACTCATGATTTGTTGCATTTACGTCGGATGAAATTAAACTCGCTCTGTTTTCAATTGCATGAGAGAAAGAGAGAGAGAATTAATGGATCTTAATTTTGATTATTATGTAAAATTTGATTTAATCCAATCTAATTAGTCTGATCCCGCGAAATTCCAGTCATTATACGCCATGTTTGCACCGAACATTTATCAATTTGCAGAGCGGAAATTAAGAAAAAAGAAAAGAAAAGAAAAGAAAAGAAAAAAGAGATGACACATAAGAAGCCAATTAATAAATGGACAGTTGAAGAATTTATGGCGGGAAAGGAGTTAGTTGGAATGGGGGGTGGGGGAGGAAGGGAGAGGGGCGGCCGCGGGTTCAGATACGTACGCACTCCTGCGAACCCTTTGGAGCCCATAGTAGAAAACGACACATCTTTTATATATATATATATATATATAAAAGAAATGCTATATGTATATTTATTTATGGGTGTATATCTTACACTTTCATCCATCTAAGGGTGAGGATTTTTCTATTCATCACATCAAATGATGGATGAAATTTATTCCACCCTTAAATAAATGGGGTGTAAGATATATATATATATATATATATATATTTAAAAAAAATAAATAAAAAATAAAATAAAAAGTATATGGAAAGCATTTTTCTATACATATATCTATATATCTAGTCTGGTGGGGCCCACCCAAAAGCAGCAGTAGGGCTCTGACGGGTGTGCACGAGCCGCGTCTCGTCACCTCGAAGTTGGGTGGGGGGGGGGGGGGTGGGGAGTACGTCCCCTCCGCTATAGCTCGCACGTGGGTGGGGTGCCTGAGATGGAGCCTTATTACTGAACTTGGAACAAAAGGGGTGGGGTGTAGCTAGATCTCTCTCTCTCTCTCTCTCTCTCTCTTATTACTGAACTTGGATCTCTCTCTCTCTCTCTCTCTCTCTTATTACTGAACTTGAACAGAAGGGGAGGGGTGTAGCGAGATCTCTCTCTCTCTCTCTCTCTCTCTCTCTCTCTCTCTCTGAGTGGAGTATGTATGAGGGGGGGGTGGTATATACATATATAGTCCCTATTAACTAATATAGCCCTTTTTGGGAAAACATGGCATTAATTTCCATCTCCTACTCCAGCTCTATTATCCCCCTTATGCTCCTCCAGTACTGTGCAAATTAAGCCGATTGAAGGACGAGGATTAATTAGATAGTACTTAATTCTGCCTGCCAAGTAATTTATGTAATTTTTCATGATATAATATATAGCCATAAGGTTTCTCAATGTAGCATTAATAGGCCACCATTGTGTGTGTGTGTGTGTGTGTGTGTGTGTGTGCGTGTGTATATATATATATATATATATATATATATATATATATATATATATATATATATATATATATATATATATATATATATAGTTAATTAGAGCCTTCATTTTTCCCCCTAGCTAGCTAGTTAGTTACCATGATGTTTATCGGTTTATATCATTATTTTATAGCATCAAATGAGGTTCTTAAACATTTTTAGGCTCTAGCTCCCAGAAAATAAGGCAGGTGTATTTGGTCGCTTTAGTGTATATTTAAATTCTATACTAGTCCTTCCTGTTGCTGAGCTAAAGGTGAGGTTTTTCCTAAGAATTCGAAGCTACGGTCCCTACTACGTTCGTTGTATGTTTTAAGCCCATGCTAAAATTATTTCCCCAAAATTATCTTGGCAAATTGCCTCATTAATTTTCCCGTACGGAATTACAGTGTACGAATTAGAGGGTGCGCAGGAGATAGAAGAGATGCGTGGACCCCAGAGGTCTAATCATGTGTATGATTGATCACTGCACAAAACGCATTATTGTTTTCTCCTCCTTTTTTTTTTTTTTTTTTTTTTTTTTTTGCCCTTTTCTATTTCGAAATTAAAGGTAGCGCTGCGCCTTTAATGAGCTCTCTGACGTTGCTTCCTCTACTCTACTCTACTCTACTCTCTCTCTCTCTCTCTCAGAGTGTAGGTTCCCATGATGTTGTTACTAATTTATTAAGTCCCAATTTGATAATTAGTTGCTTAAAAATTTATATTTTGAAAAATTAAAAAATTCTAAAACGTTTTCAATCCTTTCTCCTCTAATGATAAAAAATTAATTGTTTTCTTTAGTAATAATTGCCAAATACTAACATAAATTCATAATATAAAAAAATAAGAATAATTTAAAATTTTTAGACCTTTCCGCATCTAAAAAAAAATTTAGTTATTATTTTAATTCTATTGTATGCTAACACATATCTATTTGAGACATTTTATAAGAATATTTCTCTTAATAAAACTATCCATATAATAATATTACACCGAAACAAAAGGGCTATCCCAACTGAAAAAAAAGAAAAAAAAAAGAAAAATAAATAAAAAGCTGGAGAGCAAATCTAGGATGAGTGAAATCCCCCTCCAAATTTGGGAAGGGGGTATTATGGTAAATTTAGGATGATAATAATTATATAATAATAGCATTGATGTCGGAGGGAGGACTGCGGGAGCTGCTGGAATTCTGTACGACCACGGAAAAATTTATTTCCTAACTCGTGCAAAACTCCCGCATACTCCAACAGGAGATCACTTCCCTTTGCCTACCATAAAACGTCCCAACTAAATGCACCAATATATTTATAGAGTCCAGCTATACTTTCTTTCTAAGAGGACCTAGACTTTCCTCTTCCTAAGTCATTTTAAATAATAAGTATTTTGAATTAATGATCGAAACTGTTAAAATTGATCTGATGTGCATAAAGTGTATGAAAATTAAATTTTATAAATTTTTAAAATTATTTACGCAGTGATCAAATGATCACAAAACTATATGAGCAGTTTGTTTGTTTAACGGTATGGAATAATTCAAATTGCCTGAATTTTTCACAAGGTTATTGGTGTAAGAAAGTCTAACATATATTTTCACATGGTTATTCGTTTTTAACCGTTCATTTCTTAACTCTTCAACGAATTTGATAATGATTTTTAAAATTTATAAAATTTAATTTTTAAATATTTTAAATATTTTAAATATTTTAAATATTTTAAAACAAGTTTAACAGTTTCAATCATCGATTCAGAATTCCTATCATCTAAAACGACTTAGGAGGACGAAAATTTCTGTCCTCCTAAAAGGATAGTATTATTTGACAATTTCGTAATTTTTCGATATCATTTGTTTATAATATTTAAAAGGATTAAAAATTAATAATTTTAATAGTCGTAGTGAGCCATTTGCAAGTTTAACGGTATAGAAATATTTAAAATACGTAAAATTTTAATAGAAAATTTTTTATAGTGTATAAAAACAAGATCAATATTTTTGATTTTAAAATTTTAGTGTCATATTATCACATTTTGTAAGATTTTTATTTTCAATCGTTGATTTTAAATCATTTCAATCACTAGGTCGATGATATCGAAAAATTATAAAATTTATTTTTTAGGCATTTCAAATATTCTGGATCAAGTCTAACCAAACCAATCGTAAATTCGAAAGTCGCAACATCAAAAATAATTTGGAAGTACGGATGTCGACATGTATATAGTATCTGAATATTATGCTTGTATAAGTACCAAGAAATTAGTGTTTGTAAGTTTTCTACCTTTACATCTATCCCTTAGATCATTCTATTCCACCAGCTGCTCACTTAACCTAAAGAGCCCACTATTATCGAAACCACACATCTTTTCATCATATGGCTAAAAATCTATAAACACCAATGACTTGATACTTTTAAAAGCATAGTAACTCAATTTTATATATATATAGCAGTTGGTGGAATAGAATGATCTAAGAGATGATATTAGTTAAAGGGATTGATCTAACTGTAGAAAACTTACAAGCACCAATTGATTGGTGCTTGTACAAGCATAGTAGCCAGACACACACACACTCTCTCTCTCTCTCTCTCTCTCTCTCTCTATATATATATATATATATATATATAGGGCTTATATACTTTCAAAAGCGCAAGCCTAACTATACTTATGAGTTTTTTATTATTAGTTTTGTATTAAAATTTGTGCTATTGTAAAGTCAACTAAAAAGAGAGAAAGATAAAGTACAATAGCACATATCTCATTGCAAATCCAATAGTACACGGTTATTTTTTACCATTGAATTTTTTACCAATAGAACTAGGCTAGAATACTATCGATAGCACCAAGTCATTGATGCTATCAAGTTTTTAGCCATTGAATTAAGGAATGTACGGTTAAGATGATAGTGGTCTCCTAGGATTTAGTGGATGCAGGTTGGTTGAATAGTATAATCCAAATGGGAGAAATGATCAAAGAAATAAATCTAATGGTAAAAAAAATAATAACATCAATTGCTTGGTGCTATAAATAGTATTCCAGCCGGACTTTTGAAAAAATTGGTAAGACTACTGAGTGTGTTAAATTTGGCCTTTAGATGATCAAGTTGAGGATTATAATCCAAAATGATTGTAATCCTTGCATAGTTGCATTGCTCTTTTTTGTCCAAATCAAGCTGCAAATTATTTAACATGCACTTCAGATAAAAGCAATTGGACAAAAGCGGTTTTGAGTTTGGAGAAATTCAGGTACTCTCCCCTCTTAGTTAAAGTAGAATTTCAAATTAAAATAAAACTCTTTTTTTTTTTGGGTCCCATAGATTCATACTAGCTCTATATATGTGGTTAAGTTGTAATACCCAGCTATATATTTTTGAGGTAGAATATTAGCTCCAAGAATTGGCCAAACAGTCGATAAATTGAGCACATCGTTATTTGTCCCCAAATTTAAATATACATTTAATTTTTAAGCCCAGAAAAATGCCAATGCCACAATTTAACAATTTTTGGCCATTCATATATAATCTTCTACCATGCTATTGTCCTCAAAAAGAGAGAAAAAAAAAAAGAATTTTTGCTATTTAAACTGGCATAAAATCTATGTCATTCACTGCACAGTGGAGCGACAGTGCATGAATGTTTTGGTAGCTAGTTGGATCATTAACTAGAGAAATGCTAAGTTCCCAACCAAAAAAAGGTTTTGATCTTAGAACTCCTCTTTCCAGGGCCAACTAGAGTTTAGTCAAACCATGCATTTATAGTGTTTAATATTAAAGAAACAACCAGCGACAAATAAGCCAAGAAATAGTTGGACTTAGAGGGTGATGTTGCGGGGTTACAACGCTTTTCTGGTTGTAGGCCTTAGCACAACTATATTAACACATGGTGACAGAATGTCAATATGCCTGTAATCTCTGTTGGATTATGTAAAATTATGTTTCGAGTCCATATGGATTTGATCCAATCTTGTTCCTAAATATTAGGGATGATTTAGGAATATCTTAAAGATAATTCTTAAAAGGATATGGACGACGACTAGAAGTGATTTAAAAACTCGGATGGACGGTGGAGATCGTTTCCTGTTAGAATTAGGTTTTTTAGAGTTATATTAACTCTTACGATTCATCTTTTATTTTTTAGGGCTTCATTGAAAAATCCTAATTGAGAGGAAAAACGTGGAGAGCCTCCGTGAGAGAGTTTTTGTAATCCAATTTTACTCCTTGTACTTTTGTGCCGTGGATTAATCGAATAACGCATTGAGGTGGTCTTGCCCGTGGACGTAGGTTGACACATTGTTGGCCGAACCACGTAATTCTCGTGTCCTTGCATTCCCTTATTTATTTTATTTCTTTATTTATTCTCGTGCTTGTTTTCTACAATCGTTTTCGCCTACTTTCATCTACGAAAGATTCTGTTTCCGCTGCGCTCGTGTGCTGTGTGGATTGAGGTGTGCTCGGTAACCCCACGGCCGGTCCCCCTTCAATTGGTATCAGAGCGTTTGGTTATTCGTAGTTCGTTGACGGTGAAACGATGGCGGGGAAAGTTTCAGTGACAAAGTATGAGATTTCTCGATTTGATGGAGCGAACTTTGCGTTGTGGAAACTGAAGATGCAAGCAGTTTTGATTAAAGATGCTTGTGAGATCGCCCTGCAAGGAATAGAAAATAAGCCGGAAGGGATGACGGATAAACAATTTCAAGAGAAGGACAAGATGGCTTTGGCAAACCTATATTTGGCACTGGATGATTCGGTGTTATTCAATGTGGAGACCGAGACTACCGCAAAAGGGATTTGGGATAAATTAAAAAATCTCTATGAAGGAAAGTCATTGGTGAACAAAATTTTCTTAAGGCGACAATTGTACAATCTAAAGATGAAGGATGGGGCACCGGTACAAGAACATCTAAGTACATTCAACTCTATCGTGAGCAAACTCGCTGCCCTAGACGTGAGAATTGATGAAGAAGAAAAGGCAAGTATTTTACTTTGCTCGATGCCGAAAACTTGGGATAATTTGATTATGAACTTGAGCCATGTTGAAACCCTTAAGATGGAGTCGGTTGTTGCATCATTACTTACCGAGGAGATGAGGCGGAAGTCTAGCCAAGGAAGTTCTTCGGGGGAGGCTATGATAGCACGGGGAAGACCTTTCGAGAGGGAGTATGGTGATCGAGGAAAGTCGAGATCAAAATCCAAGGGCAAAAAGAAAGTAAAGTGCTGGAATTGTGGAAAGTTGGGGCACGTGAAGAAAGATTGTCGGGTTAAAGGAGTTGATGGTAAATCCGATTCAAATAATTTTCAAGGTAATATAGCCGAAGCGGATGCTAAGTCGGCTAGTTCAGAAGACGGAGATGCGTTAGTCGCATTGGATAGATCCGAGCTTATTTATCATTGGATCTTGGATTCGGGGGCGTCATTCCACATGACTCCCTATAGGGAGTGGTTTCATTCTTATAAGTCACGGGATTGTGGAGTTATCTATTTGGGTGACAACACGGCATGTCCGGTGGTTGGAGTGGGAGACGTTCGGATCAAGATGTTTGATGGTGTTATTCGGACGATTTCTAATGTTCGACATGTTCCTGCACTTCGAAAAAGTTTTCTATCACTTGAAAAATTTTGCAAACAAGGGTTTAAATTCATCGGCGAGAAAGATCACTTGAAGGTATGTCAAGGTTGTTTGGTGTTGATGAAAGGAGAGCAAGTAGGTGGCCTTTATAGATTAGTGGGCGAGACTCAAGTGGGAGAAGCGGTTGTTGCAAGCGCAAAGGTGGAGTCTTCAACGGTGTGGCATCGCCGTTTAGGACACATGAGTGAGCGCGGATTGCAGGTATTATCCAACCGTGAACTTCTTTCAGGTTACAAGTCCGCGCCATTAGATTTTTGTGAAGATTGCATCTACGGGAAGCAACGAAGGTTGTCTTTTTCTCTATCACATCAAAGAAGTAAGAAGCATCTCGAGTTGATTCATTCGGATACTTGGGAGTCGCCCGATACTTCGTTGGGCGGATGTTCTTACTTTGTTTCATTTATTGATGATTACTCTCGGAAGGCTTGGGTGTATATTTTAAAGCGAAAGTCCGATGTGTTTGAGACTTTTAAGAAGTTTAAAACTCTTGTGGAGAATGAAAAGGATTTAAAAATTAAGTGCCTACGTTCTGATAACGGAGGGGAGTATTGTTCAAGAGAATTTGATGAGTTTTGTATTGAGCATGGAATTAAGCGGCATCTCACGGTACCCGGTACACCGCAACAAAACGGTGTAGCGGAGAGGTTAAATAGAACACTCATGGAGAGGGCCCGTAGCATGTTGAGTACTTCAAAACTCGACAAGAGATTTTGGGCGGAAGCCGTGAGCACGGCTTGTTATTTGATTAATCGAGCGCCGACAAAATCACTTGGTTTGGAAATTCCTGAAGAAGTCTGGAGCGGCAAGTCCGTTGATTACTCCTATCTTCGTGTCTTTGGATGTGATGCTTATGCGTGGATACCGAAGGAGAAAAGGTCAAAATTGGATAAGAACTCTCGGAGGTGTATATTTCTTGGCTATGCGAAAGGTGTTAAGGGGTATCGATTGTGGGACCCTACTAACCACAAAATAGTCATAAGTCGTGACGTTATCTTCAATGAAGGGTCCTTTCAAGGCACCAAGGAAAAGCAAGATGATGATGCTATGATTCCAATTGAGCTCTTTGAAGCGCGCGATGAGGTGCAAGTTGAGCAAGCACAACAGGATGATGAAGTGGTTGATGATGAACCTGACTTGGAATCTCCGCAATCATCCGAAGATACAAATTCACCGATAGAGTCGCCAGCGGATTCCGGGCGTCCTAGTAGAGTTATTAGACCTCCTGCGAGGTATAATGACTATATTACTTCATTTATTCCTTCTGCAAACCATGTTAGTGCATATGTTGCTTTAGCGGAAGAAGATGAGCCGACTTCGTATAAGGAGGCTTGTGAGTCGACTGACGCTGGGAAGTGGCAATGCGCGATGGAGGAGGAGATGGAGTCAATTCGGAAGAACAAGACTTGGGAACTTGTTGATTTGCCGAAGGGAAGGAACGCGATTGGATGTCGGTGGGTGTTTAAGGTGAAAAAGGATACAGATGGGAATGTGGAGAGGTTCAAGGCAAGATTGGTGGTGAAGGGATATGCTCAGAAGCCGGGAATCGATTTCGATGAGATCTTCTCACCGGTGGTTCGTCTTACCACTATTCGGGTTGTTTTGGCGATCGCAGCGGTCATGGATTTGGAGCTCGAGCAGATGGATGTAAAAACAGCATTCTTGCATGGTGACCTGGAGGAGGAGATATATATGTCGCAACCGGAAGGCTTTGTCGAAAAAGGCAAGGAGTATTTGGTTTGTCGGTTGAACAAATCGTTGTACGGCTTGAAACAGGCGCCAAGGTGTTGGTACAAGCGATTTGATTCCTTCATTATAAGTTTGGGTTTTGATAGGCTTGAAGCGGATCATTGTGCATATTTCTGCGATTATAATGACGGGAGCTTCTGTATTTTGTTATTATATGTCGACGACATGGTGGTCGCCGGAAATAACAAGGGCAAGATATCTATCTTGAAGACTCAGTTAGCCGGTGAGTTCGATATGAAGGACTTAGGAACTGTGAATCAAATACTCGGGATGAAGGTACTACGGGAGAGAAAGAATAGGAAAGTTTGGCTTTCACAGAAGAGTTATGTGGAGAAGGTTCTGCGGCGCTTCAACTTGCAGAACGCAAAGCCAGTTTCTACCCCGTTTCCTATTCATTTAAAATTGTCGGCCGAGCAATCACCGGGTACGGAAGCAGAAAAGGCCGACATGGCTCGGGTACCATATTCATCGGCAGTAGGGAGCCTTATGTTTGCCATGGTGTGCACGAGACCCGACATTGCTCAAGCAGTGGGAGCAGTGAGTCGGTATATGGCGAATCCAGGTTGTGAACATTGGAATGCAGTGAAGTGGATTCTCAGATATTTGAGAGGTACTGCGGATTTCTCACTCTGTTATGGTTCTGCGGGTTTGGAGTGCGTCGGATATGTGGATGCAGATTTCGCAGGAGATAAAGACAGAAGAAAGTCTACCACGGGTTATGTTTTCTCCATGGGCGGTGGTGCTATTAGCTGGGAGTCGAAGCTTCAGTCGGTAGTCGCTTTGTCGACGACGGAGGCGGAGTACATAGCAATGACACATGCTTGTAAGGAGGCTATCTGGCTAAAAAGACTTTTAGGAGAATTAAAAGTGAAGCAAGATGTGGTGGGAGTGAATTGTGATAGTCAAAGTGCAATACACTTGGCGAAGAATCCGGCGTTTCACTCTCGGACGAAACACATTGATATTCGTTATCACTTCGTGAGAGATGTGGTGGATGAGGGTTTTATCTCATTGTTGAAAATTCACACAGATGCGAATCCAGCGGATATTTTAACGAAACCGGTGACTCGAGAGAAGTTCAATTGGAGTATGACTTCTCTCGGTCTTGGAGCTACATGAGCAGAGTGGGAATTTGGCAAGATCTTCAATTTTGTGTTTTATGAAATTCGGCACATGTTTTTAAGTGGGAGAATTGTTGGATTATGTAAAATCATGTTTCGAGTCCATATGGATTTGATCCAATCTTGTTCCTAAAGATTAGGGATGATTTAGGAATATCTTAAAGATAATTCTTAAAAGGATATGGACGACGACTAGAAGTGATTTAAAAACTCGGATGGACGGTGGAGATCGTTTCCTATTAGAATTAGGTTTTTAGAGTTATATTAACTCTTGCGATTCATCTTTTATTTTTTAGGGCTTCATTGAAAAATCCTAATTGAGAGGAAAAACGTGGAGAGCCTCCGTGAGAGAGTTTTTGTAATCCAATTTTACTCCTTGTACTTTTGTGCCGTGGATTAATCGAATAACGCATTGAGGTGGTCTTGCCCGTGGACGTAGGTTGACACATTGTTGGCCGAACCACGTAATTCTCGTGTCCTTGCATTCCCTTATTTATTTTATTTCTTTAGTTATTCTCGTGCTTGTTTTTTACAATCGTTTTCGCCTACTTTCATCTACGAAAGATTCTGTTTTCGCTGCGCTCGTGTGCTGTGTGGATTGAGGTGTGCTCGATAACCCCACGGCCGGTCCCCTTCAATCTCACTGTGTTTATAGTTATAGATCTAACATAACTTCACTGACCATTAATATGTAATATGTGTAAAGTTAATAGTTGTTGGCCTTTTTCTAAGATGGGAGATAGTTCACAGGCATATTATACTACCCAACCCCCATGTAAAGAATAATATGAATGCACTACAAGACAATTAACTGCTCAAAACAGTTACCTACGTACGTAGAGAGACCTAGCTATAGGAACTGCAAAGCTAGTACGTACAACCTATAAAATAGTTATAGTATCTGCAAATTCTCAAAAAGTTAGCTTGCTTACTGCTACGATAATTGTGAAAAGAATGACTTCTCATTTTCATAATTTGTCCAATCATATGCATTGGAAATATTAACAAAACGTGTTGTTTGATTCTAGTTATTCATTTATATGTATCGTAGCTAGTAATAATTTATAATTATTTATTGAACCATGATCATCATTAGTTGATCGATGGTAATTACGTAGTACTCAACATTGTCATTCATAACAAATCTAGAGACTTTTTTTTTTTGATGAATGAAGCCTTTTCTTAAAAAAAAAAAATCAAATCTAGAGACATTTTTAATAGTCAAAAAAAATAAATTCTAAAATAAATGAGCATGAATTTTCTTTTAAGTGCGCAATTTATATATATAGGTTTTCGTTGGATATCATTAATTGTATAACTTCTTACATCAAAATTTAATAAGGACTATATACCCATCTTCACAGAATAAAAAATAAAAAAAGTTTGATGTATTTGAAAATTTTCTCTCGCAAAATTGTTGCTGAATATTGCTAATAATAATTTAAGATTCAAACAAAACAATATCTAACAATCAAGAGCGTCTTATAAAAATTAATAAAAATTTTACTCATTTTCATGTGCCATCTGAAGGTAATTTTTTTGTCCTAAAAAATATATATATATATCACATAACACTATAAGAAAATTAATATTTAAGGGCACTTGTTTCTATACTTAATGACATTTAAAAGCGTCTCAATATAATGTAGTGTCGCATTTGAAAGCATCGGTTAAAGCGTTGGCAAATGAAGAGTCGTCACGTATATACCGACGCTTATGTCAAGCGACGATAAAATATGTGCTGAAGTTTTAAAACGTCAGTATTTTATTTTTTAAAATCCTGAAATTATTATTTAATTAATTAGTTTAATATAATAAATTAATGATTCACATGACGACGCTTTTTGAAGCTCGGCATTTTCAATATTATAAAAATATTTAGAGATATTTATCTCAAACGTACGTAGTCTAAAAAGCTTCCTTATATTAACTTTTTTTTTTTATATTTATACTTTATTTAAAAAATAAAAATAAATTTAACTAAAATTAATATAAAATAATTAGATTTTAATGTTAAATAAATTTAACTAAAAATAATATAAAATAATTAAATTTTAAAGTTAAGAATTGGAAAATCAATTGTCCTAATTAAGAACGTTTCCATAGAATTACTCTTTTTAAAACGACTCCCTGCATGGGCCATTGTCACCGGGACATCTTTGTCTCTTTCTTTTGGTTCTCCCCACTGATTTGACGTAGAGGTAAGTAGTGTATACAAGGCGTCCTATTCCAATCCCTTCTCCCACTTCAAACTCTGTCGTTTGGCAATGGGTATAAGGGGATAAGAGGGTATTCAACCTTTAAATCCAAATATGATTTTGGATGCCTCATACAAAATTATCTGATATAAAGGTGGAACAGCTATTCCAACCCACAGGTGGAACAACTGTTTCACCTATTGTTTATTTTTTATTTTAATTAAAATTTTTTAAATTATAAAATATTTAAATTTATAAAAATTAAATTTTTTTATATAAATTTTAATTTTCTCTATTCTTTTTATTTCTATTTAATTTACCAAACACAATTTTTCTTATTCCGGTACAACTTCTATACTCAACTAAACACAAAATTATTTTAATTCCTACTTGTACCTGAACTTATAACTATACAATGTACCTAAACTTATAATTATATCAGGAATTACCAATTTTTTCTTATATCCGAACCAAACGCAACCTAAAAGCTATGTTGAGAGACAAAATAGGCACCACTCATGAGTTGCATAGAGCGAGGATTTAAGTATATATATATATATTTATATATATATATATATATATATATATATATATATATATATATATATATATATATATATATATATATATATATATATTTGTTGAATATACATGCAAATACAAGTAATAATTATTTTAATACTTATCTCAAATTAATATAAATTTTTATGCATTAAATTAATTTAAAATTTTAAAATTAAAAATTAAATTAAAAAAAGTAAATCTATATGTTGTATTTTATTAGAGAATATCTATCATATTTTAATTCAAATTTAAATATATAATTCTTGCCGACAAAAAGAATAGAAATTTATTTTATTTTTATAAATTTGATTATTTTGATTTTTGATTGGAATACTTATTAGTGACATTAATATATATTTAAATTAATTTATTTTTAAATATATTTTTTAAATTTTTCTTGTTAAGAAAGAAAAAAGAACCAATTTTTTTTTTCGCCAAAACGATAAACAAATTTCTTTTTGTAGTACGAAAATAATAAAAAAAAACATCCGTTTGTTTGAGATAATTTAAAAAAATATAAAATATATAAAATAATATATAAATATTTAATGAATAAAAAAATAAAAAATAGAATGTAGAACTTAATTTTTCTAGGTAGAGATTTTTCGACATATTCTTTTATTTTTTAAAAAAATTAAATTTTTTTTTTTATAAATTCGATTCTTTCTAAATTTGATTGTTTTGATTATTGATTCAAATATTTATTAATGATATTAATATATGTTTAAATTAATTTCTTCTTAAATTTTGTTATATTATTAATATTTTTTTAAATTTTTCTTGCGTAAGCCAAAACGATAAAATCAAAAAAAAATTTACGGTACGAAAATAATAAAAATATATCCGTTTGTTTGAGATAATCTTAAAATATAGAAATAATATAAAATAATATAAAAATATTTAATAAATAAAAAAATAAAAAATAGAAGGCAGTACGTAGATATTTTTTGACATATTTTTTATTCTTTTTTTATTTTTTTATAAATTTGATTGTTTTGATTGTTGGTTTAAATATTTATAAGTTACATGAATATATATATATATATATATATATATATATATATATATATATATATATATATATATATATATATATATATATATATATATATATATATATATATATATATATATATATATATATATATATATTTAAATTAATTTATTTTAAAATTTTGTTATATTTGATTTGTTTCGATTCCTTTTGATTTGTAGTTTATTTTTTAAATTTGATTTCTTTCGGATTAGTTTTTTGTTTGAAATAATTTAAAAATATAGAAAAGATATAAAATAATATATAAATATTTAATAAATAACAATATTGCTAATTTACGAAAAAAAAATATTACTAATTTACAAAAAAAAAAAAAAAAAAAACTAAATTACAAAAAAAAAAGTACGAAAAATTTAAATAAAATAAAAGCCAAATCTTAAAATGAGATTCGCAATTATTTTGATATATTAAATTCGTTGTTTCACTTTCCATTTGAAGATAAAGAAGGATTTGACTGTTAATTTGTTATCCTGCCAACTTATATATATATATATATATATATATATATATATATATATATATATATATATATATATATATATATATATATATATATATATATATAGTGATATATAGAAATTTAATAAATAATTATAAAATATCAGTTAGAGAAAGAAAAAATGGATGCAAAATTTTTTAAACAAATTTTACCGCCAAAAAAAGAAATTTTTTTGAAATATTAATAAATAAAAAATAAAAAATTGAATGTGAAACTTAGTTTTACTAAGTAGATATTTTTTGGCATTTTCTTTTATTCTTTTTTAAAATTTTATTTATTTATTTATTTTATAAATAAATAGTTAGAAAATATCAGTTAGAGAAAAAAAGTGGATGCAAAATTTGAAAATATTTTTTTTTTTGCCGCAAAAAAAGTATAAAATTTGTAAATACTAATAAATAAGAAAAATAAAAATGGAATGTGGAATTAGTTTTTCTACGTAGTTTTCGTTTGTCATATTATTATTATTTTTAATTTAAATTTTTTACTTTTTTTTATAAATTTTATTCTTCCTAAATTTGATTTTTTTTTCCGCCAAAATGATAAAAACAAATTTCTTTTTCCGTTACGAAAATAATAAGAAAATATCCATTTTTTTAGATAATTTAAAAATATAGAAAAGATAATAAAAAAAATATTTTGAGATAATTTAAAATTATATAAATAATATAAAATAAGGTATAAATATTTAATGAATAAAAGAATAAAAAATAGAATGTCGAATTTAGTTTTTCTACGTAGATATTTTGTGGCATATTTTTTATTGTTTTAAAATTTTGATTTTTAAATTTTTTTTTTTATAAATGTGATTATTTCTAAATTTGATTGTCTTAATTATTGGTTTGAATATTTATTAGTGACATGAATATACATTTAAATTAATTTACTTTTAATTTTTACTATATTTGATTTGTTTCAATTTTTTTTATTTGTAATTAATTTTTAAAATTTGATTTATTTCTGATTGGCTTTTTGTTTGGAATAATTTAAAAATATAGAAATGCTATAAAATATTATATAAATATTTGATATATAAAAAAATAAAATATAAAATATGAAACTTAGTTTTTTTTACGTAAAAATAAAAAATGAAATGTAAAATTTAGTTTTTCTACGTAGATATTTTGTATTTTTGGTATATTCTTTTATTTCTTTTAGAATTTTTTCTGTCATTTTCAATTCGCTTTTATATATAGTACATATATATATAGTTTATATATTTTTAAAAACATAAATTCAATTTATAATTTTTTATTATTATTAGATTTTTATTCAGATCCGTACTATTATAAAGTCAACTAAAAAGTGAGAAAGTATAATAACATGGATCTCAATACGTACAAATACAATAGTAAAAAATTTATGAGCATTATTAATTTTATTCTTTTAAAAGTATATAAGCTCTTATATATATATATATATATATATATATATATATATATATATATATAGAGAGAGAGAGAGAGAGAGAGAGAGAGAGAGAGAGAGAGAGAGAGAGAGAGAGTATTTAAGCCCTTGGATTATATTATTTAACTAATTAATCACTAAATTTTAAGGGACCACTATTATTCTAATCGTGTATTTTTTAATTTAAGGATTAAAAACTTAATAGTACTAATGATTTAGTGTTATCCATAATATTTTAGTCTAGTTTTTTTTTAATATTACTTTTTTAATACAAAAATTGAAAAGGTGTTGACTCAATCCAAGGATGCATGTAGGTTCGTACGATTATATATTCCAACCCCTTTTGGATTGTAGAGTTATATTTCTCTTCAAAAATATATACGAGGCTTAACCTAGCAAATAACAAAACAAAAAAACCTCTGCAGTAAGATGGATACCTGTTCTGCAGCATTGCTTCTATATATAATCTCCTACCTTGCCAATTGAATGATTTTAATTAATTTTTCACCACTTACAAACAAACAAGAAGGTGAACCCAAAGGACTAGTACCCAAACTTGTAGAAACAATAAATACCTCATAGTTTCTTGACTTGAAGTATGGAAAAGTTGAACAGTAATAGGAGCAACAATTGGTAAGCTGGCCTTGGATGGAAATCCTGCACTGTGTTTATGTACTTGTGGCCTCAAATTTGTTCACACACGCACGCATTCATCTCCAAACCCGGCTCCGCATTTACTCCTCACGCAGCCCTTTTCTGGCTTATCTACTTTCCTATTCAGATCCATTCCAGGTACCCTTTGGCCCAAAGCAATGAAACATCTTGTAAACGTGTCTGTTTGATCCTGTTGTATGGTGTGTGCAGTACTATTTAGTAAAGTATTATTTAAATGGTATTATTATTAGGAGTATATCTCTCCATATCAAGTTCGTTCTAACAACTTTTGTAGCAAAATTAGAAGCGCTAACTTAGATCCTATTTTTAGTCCTCAAAATCAAAATTTTGCTTTACGCTATAGCAAAGATTAAGAGTTTTCATAATGCTAAAATAACTAACGCTGGAGAACCAACCCCCGGCCCTTCCCCGCCCCCCACAAAAAAAAAGAAAAAAAGAAGCCAAGTAGGACCTTACGGGCCTTGAGTCTCACACCCACTCAATAGCTTATATCTGCAAGGCTACACCCTAGCTACATATAGCTCCTCTTCGGTTTCAGTGCTTGGCCCTATATACACTCCCACCTAGCTCCATCCCTCCTCCCATTCTCACAACTCACAAGTGTCAGCAAGCTCCTCTTCTGGGGTCTTCTTCTTCTTCTTCTTCTTCTTCTTCTTCTTCTTCTTCTTCTCTTCTCTTCTCTTTAGGGAAGTGATGCATACCAATATGGGCGAGCTGGTGTGGGAGTTGTTTGGGGAGGAAAGTTACAGTGAGCAGGGATTACCTCCTGGATTTAGGTTCCATCCAACTGATGAGGAACTTGTCACCTTCTACTTGGCATCCAAGGTGTTCAATGGGGGCTTATGTGGGGTGGGCATCGTTGAGGTCGACCTTAATAGATGTGAGCCATGGGAACTCCCAGGTTCGTATACGTTTCCATATTTTCTTCTTACTTTCATTTCCATAAAGATGGGCTAAATATTTCTTTTAGTCTGAAGCAATTACATTTCTATATTTTGTGGCCTCTCACGGATGTAAACAAAAGTTGCATTGATGCCTCTCTACATTTGAAGAGTAGTGATCATTGTAAGAGTCAGTGTGCGTATCTAGCTAGTTGTTTGTTGCCCTGCATTAATTAACTAACTATAATAAACTAGTATGACTGTATATATATATATATATATATATATATAGTACGTCATGATGCATGAGTGAAAAATAGCAGCAATCTATCACCAAGTCCAAATTTCTCAGCTCTTCTTCTTCCTCCTTGTCTTCTTGTTTAGAAGCGGCAAAGATGGGGGAGAGGGAGTGGTACTTCTACAGTCTCCGTGATCGGAAGTATCCGACGGGGCTGAGAACGAACAGGGCAACGGGGGCAGGCTATTGGAAGGCCACCGGAAAGGACAGGGAGGTACGCAGCGCCGCCAATGGGGCCCTTGTCGGCATGAAGAAGACGCTCGTCTTCTACAAGGGGAGGGCGCCGCGCGGCGAGAAGACCAAGTGGGTCCTTCACGAGTACCGTCTCGAAGGTGACTACGCCTGCCGCCACCGCTGCAAGGTGTGTAATCTTTCACTCGATTGCATAGTGTTCTGAAACTATAATGTGTTATTTTTCAATGTTTTATCAATTTTTCTCCTGGCTAAGATTATGCATGCGTATAAATCCTCCTAGATTTTCTTGCTTCGCGGCTGCGGCCCATAGAAGTTGCACATTTTTCAACTCAGCATGAAATTGCATTATTGATAACGGGCATAAATGTGTTTGTTACTTTTAATTTCAAGTTTATTTGCAGTTGCATCATTTTATATATATGTTCCACATCATCAGCCTTTATTTGCGTATAATGTTGGTAAGTTCGAACGTTACATATTAAGTTCCTTATATTTGTAATGCGTTATTAATTAGGACCATATATATATGTTAGGCAATATGAGGCCATATACATATCATGCATATATATAGCTGGAAGATATAGCTATATATATATATATATATATATATATATAGAGAGAGAGAGAGAGAGAGAGAGAGAGAGAGAGAGAGAGAGAGAGAGAGAGAGTGAGTGTTCGGTTATTATGTTTGTATAAGTATCAAGTAATTGGTGCTTGTAAATTTCTACCGTTAGATCTACTATTTAACTAATTTTATCTCTTAAATCATTCTATTCCACCAACCAGTCACTTAGTCCAAAAGGCCTACTATTATCCTAACCATATATTTTTTTCATCCAAAAACTAAAACCAGCATCAATAACTTGATACTTTTAAAAATATAGGAGCTCAATTATATATATATATATATATATATATATATATATATATATATATATATATATATATATATATATAGTGCACTACTATGTTTGTAAATGCACTAAACAATTGGTGTTTTTAAATTTTCTACAGTTACATTTATCTTTTTAACTAATTTCATCTCTTATATCATACCTTATCTCTTTCTTTCTATATATATATATATATATAGAATTGAGCTCTTATACTTTTAATAATACCAACTTATCGGTGCTATTGAATTTTTGATTTTTGGATGAATCAATGCGTAGTCAGAATGATAGTAGCCCTTTAGGGTTTAGTGAGTGAGTGATAAAATAATATGATTTAATATGTGAAAATGATAAAAAAGATAAATGTAACGGTAGGGAATTTGAAAACACCAAGTGTTTAGTGGTATTGATAGTATAATAGCCTGACACTCTCTCTCTCTCTCTCTCTCTCTCTCTCTCTCTCTCTCTCTCTCTCTCTCTCTATATATATATATATATATATATATATATATATATATATATATCATGAAATTTTCTATTTGCTGTATAGGGTACCTAATTTGCCTCTCTAATATATTTAGGAAGAAAACTCTTTGCAAATATAAAGTAAACTAAGAACAGTAGAATAATATATCCTCTCTTTTGTATTTAAGTCAGAATGGTGTTGCTTAATGCTTGAATAAGCACCAATTGATCAGTAGGCAGAACTTTCTTTGTTTGTCAATTTGCCAAGCATATACATCATTTGTTCTTTTGTTTACAAGTTTACAACAACTCATTACCGTACTGATGTAATTGTTTACAAATAAATGTTTAATTTATAAACTATATATGTTGCATTAATTAATGTGCCTTATAACCTAACCATTCATGTTTGGAAGTAACTTCCTTCTTTGGCACACTAAGTCAACTCAACCCAGCATGAATTGAGTTGACATTGCTCTTCTTTAAAACAATATTTATAGGTCATACCACTCAGTCCTATCCTGTATTAATTATGTCAATCCCTACGGAAAATATTGTGCCAAAAAATTACTGATACAATAATAATTAAAGGGAAACGTACGTAATGAATATCTCTTTTGCTCTGTTACTGTTCATTCACTGCCCAGCAGTTAATAGTTAAATATATACTAACAGCAACTCCTTGGGACCCTTTTTTTTTTTTTTTTTTTTTTTTTTTTTTTTTTTTTTGACATTGCAGGAAGAATGGGTGATATGCAGGATATTTCAGAAGACAGGAGGAGACAAGAAGAGCCAATACTACCCAAACCCCTCATATACAATAAACCCGTCCTCTCACTCTCCCAATACTAGTATCCTCCCATTCCTAGATCCCCAAACCCTAGAAACCCCTCTCCAGGCACTCCACAACCACCACCAACCCTATTTCCATCTAAACCATGATCCCATTAATCCCCTCTTCCCCCTCCCTCCTCTCCCATCCTTTTCTTGTTCCTCCACCTTCCTCCCATCCTTCCCTAAAAGCCCTCCAAAGGAAGAGGACACAAATGCACTACTAAACCCTAGTGAGGAGGCCATGTTCCCTGCTAGTTGGTTCGAAACATACATACAAAACCCCTTCATTTATGAGGTGGGCCTTCCACTTCCGGGGCCTGGGGCACCAGTTTATGACGTGCCCCTCTTGGGCTACACTGCTACAGGAGAATCTGGGCCGTTGGTTTCTAATTAAATCCATGCATCCCGGATCTTGTAGTAGTTGTTGTATACATCAATGTCGATGGAACTTCTCTTTAACTTTTCCCTTTATTTTTTTTTTCTTTTTTCTTTTGTGAAACTAGCTAGCTTTAGTGTCGATGTACGTACGTATAACTTGCTATGGACTATGGGGTTTGGGACAGTTCTCATTGCTGTTATATTTATATAGACATATTTTAAGCTTTTAATTTAGATGTGACGTGGTGGATTAAAAAGTTGGAGTGATGGATTGAGATGATTAACGTCAGCTATACGTGGTGATTTGAAAGGATGTAAGTAGGACTTCCTGCAGCAAGGTTAAATTTTGGATGAACATATATATACGAAGTTACATGCATGCATGACGTGGATACTCTGAGGACGGGATTGATGTGACGTAAAGTGCGTGTACCTACGTACGCTCCCGTGCATGGAAAAGAGTAATTAATTAAGCACTTTTATGTTTTGAGGTAAGTATTGGATGCGGTGTGAGATTGAATCCTTCCCATGCAAATTGCCTTAGATTGCGTATCTTTTGAGATAGTGTGTGTTTATATATATATATATATATATATATATATATATATATAGAGAGAGAGAGAGAGGAGAGAGAGAGAGAGAGAGAGAGAGAGAGAGAGAGAGAAAAGATCGAACTTATATATTTTTAAAAAATATAAATTTAAATATATTTATAAATTTTTTATTTTTAAATTTATATTAAAATTTGTGCTATTTATTTTTTTCTTATCTCTCCTTAGTTTGCTTTACAAAAACATAAATTTCAATATAAATTTAAAGGTAAAAAATTTACAAGCATATTTGTAGGGTGAAGAAGCTCTCTAAAGTAAAAACTCACACATAAAATTTGCTACAGCAAATGAAATGGAAGAAACACTTTTTTTCTTTTGTTGTGTCAAACAAGCTTACAATCAAAGGATTTAAATAGAAGAAGAAAACTTAAAGCTTAAGAAAACCTAACTCAACACATGTTCTCCACTACACCCACTACACATGTGCTCCTAAAAACTAGTTAGCATGAACTCCACTACATAGCCCACTACTTACACAAATTAAGCCATCACTCCATGACTTAATCAACTTCTAACTAAATTGGTCCACTACTAGCACTACATTCATCCACTACATGCATAATAATAGGACCACTAACATCATAAAGTATTTGCATCATTTTTCAACACTCCCCCTTGATGCAAATTCAGTAACACCGAGGGCTTTTCTGAACTTTAAAAATTTGTCGTGAGAGAGAGCTTTTGTCAATCCATCGGCAACTTGTTCGTTGGTGGAACAATTCTTCATGTCAATTTGCTTATTATGGACAAGATCCCGAATGAAGTGATGACGTATTTCGATGTGTTTTGTACGACCATGGAATACCGGATTCTTCGTCATTGCGATGGTTGAACGGTTGTCACAATATATTTCCGTTGGGTGTTCTTGTGCATGATGTAGATCCTCCAAAATTCTTTGCATCCAAACAGCTTGACATGCGGCCGATGTTGCTGCTATATATTCAGCTTCAGAGGAGGACAATGCGGTAGTAGCTTGCTTCTTTGATGCCCAAGAAACAGCTCCTGATCCAAAATTGAAGATCCATCCGCTTGTGCTTTTCCTGTCATCTTGAGAACCTGCCCAATCACTATCACTAAAACCAACCAATTTGAGATTAGTAACTGGGTGGTACCAAATGCCGAAATTAATAGTTTCCCGAATGTAGCGTAGAATTCGTTTTGCAGCTCCAAGGTGATGCTTTGTAGGATCATGCATAAATCTGGATATTAAGCTGACGGAAAACATAATATCAGGACGTGAATGTGTCAAATACATTAAACCCCCAACTATACTTCTGAAAATTCGCGCATCAACTCTTTCTGTTCCATCATCCTTTGTCAATTTTTCATTCGAATTCATAGGAGTTGCAAATCCTTTACAATTCTGCAGCTTAAATTTTTTGAGCAAGTCCAATGCATACTTTTCTTGAGTCAAAAAGATACCATTATCAGTTTGCATAACTTGAAGACCAAGAAAATAATGTAAAAGTCCCAAATCTGACATATCAAATTCATGCATCATAATATTCTTGAAATCATGAATAAGATGATCCGATGAACCCGTGTAAATTATGTCATCGACATAGACACAAATAATGATAATCTCTTTACCTTTCACCTTTATATATAACGTAGGTTCATTCTCGCTTCTCTGAAAATCATGTTGCCGGAGATGGATATCAAGGCGGCTATACCATGCTCTAGGGGCTTGCTTCAAGCCATAAAGAGCTTTCTTGAGCTTGTAGACTTTCTCTTCTTTTCCTTTAACGACAAAACCCTGTGGCTGCTCTACATACACATCTTCATCCAAATTTCCATTGAGAAAAGCCGACTTAACATCGAATTGATAAACAGACCATTTCATTTGAGCAGCTAAAGCTAAAATAATTCGAACAGTTTCTAAACGAGCAACAGGTGAAAAAGTTTCAAGAAAATCAATACCAGGTTTTTGAACATATCCTTTGGCTACAAGCCGCGCTTTGTATTTTTGAACCTTTCCGTCAGCACCATGCTTCACCCGATAAACCCATTTTACACCAATTGCTTCTTTTTCTTTTGGCATGTCAACAAGCTCCCAAGTTCTGTTCTTTTCAATAGCTGCAATCTCTTCATGCATTGCGTTCTTCCATTCCTTTTTTTCATAAGCTTCTTCAAAACATACGGGCTCTGCAACCATAAGAGCAAATTTGCAAGTTTCATAAATTTCTTTCAAGGACTTTACCTTTAAAGGAGGGGTTTCTGAATCCGACAATGATGAAGTCGATTTTTCCACAGTTTCTTTCCTTTGGCCTTTTGGAGTGGCTTGCGAAGCTTCTACTTCTTCATTTGGAAGTGCGAGTGACTTTCTTTCGTCAATTGGTAATGGTACATGCGCACTTTCATTCCAATCCCAAAAATTTTCTTCATCAAAAATAACATCTCGGCTTATAAGTAGTTTCTTTGTTATCGGATTGTATAGTCGATAGCCTTTTGATTCATTACTATAGCCAATAAAGATACATTTTTCACTTTTGTCATCCAATTTTTTACGATTTTCGGTGTGAACAAATGCATAGGCAATAGAACCAAAAATTCTAAAATAGCTCACCTCGGGCTTTCTTCCACACCAAGCTTCAAAAGGTGTCATATTACGTACCGCCTTGGTTGGAGATCGATTTAGGAGGAACACCGAGGTTGCTACAGCTTCAGCCCAAAAATCATTTGGAAGCTTCTTCTCTTTAAGCATACTTCGAGCCATCTCCACTATTGTTCGATTTTTGCGCTCGGCAACTCCGTTTTGCTCCGGTGTATACTTCACTGTTAATTGCCTGCAAATGCCATTTTCTTTGCAAAAAGAAAAGAAATTAACGGATAAAAACTCTCCCCCTCGATCTGTTCGGAGAATCTTAATGGAATACCCACTCTGGTTCTCAACTTGCGCCTTAAACTCCCGAAATCTATCAAGTGCTTCTGATTTCTGTGCGATGAAGTACACCCAACTCATTCTGGTAAAATCATCAGTAAACAACAAAAAGTACTTACTTTTGTTAAGAGAAAGAGTTTGCATTGGACCACAAATGTCGGCATGTATCAACTGTAGAGGTCTTGAAGCTCTCCAAGATTTTCCAATGGGAAAGGAAATTCGGTGTTGCTTGCCATAAACACACCCTTCACAAACTTCATCCATACAATCTATTCCCGGTAAGCCAAACACCATTTTCTTTTGACTCAACAATTTCAATCCATTAAAATGTAAATGACCATAACGCAAATGCCAAAGCCATGATTCATTTTTAGTATTAGCAACCAAAGCATGCTCGTCAATACATGAAATGTCAAGTACAAACATCTTATTTTCAGCCATATGAATTTTAATCAAAGGCATTTCAGATCTTTCATGACTAATCTCACAAAAATTATCATGAAACTTAACATGATATCCTCTTTCAATCAGTTGTCCAACACTTAGTAAGTTATGAGCCAATGAAGGTACATAATAAACATCGTTGATAAGCTTTTCCATACCTGACTTAGTTTTTATAGCAACTGTCCCTTTTCCTTCAATTTGTAGAACCTTATCATCTCCGAGCCGAACTTGCAATTTTACGGATTCATCAACGTGACGAAAAAGGTTCTTAAATCCCGACATATGGTTGCTACATCCACTATCCAAAATCCACAAATCAGCACTACTAACATTAGAATTCAGACAGGTAAGAAATAGTTTACCTTCATCTTCTTTCTTTTCTGCATAGTTGGCTTGTTGTTTTGCTTTAGCCCAACAATAAGATTCTATATGACCATATTTCTTACAAAAATGACATTGCTTACTTTTATAGCCTTGGCTTTGGTTGCTTTTCTCGTTGTCATCTTGTTGATAGTTTGTATCGAATCTTCCTCTACTATAGCCTCGGCCTCTTCCACGACCGCGAAAGCCACTTCTTCCACGGCCTCTTCCTGCATATTTTTGGTCGCCTCTTGACTTCGAATTCTCAACTCTTGAGTCAAATGCATTTTCTGCACTTTTCTCGATTGATCTGTTTAGTCGCTGTTCATGAGCTAAAAGAGAACCAATTAATTCATTAAATGAATAATTTGATAAGTCCTTTGATTCCTCTATGGCGGCGACAATATGATCAAATTTAGGAGGAAGACTTCTCAAAACTTTTTCGACCACTTTCTTCTCAGAAATATCATCACCAAGACATTTCATCTGATTAATAATGATGGCAACTCGAGAAAAGTATTCTTGCATACCTTCGGTATTTTTCATGTAGAGATTTTCAAATTCTTTTTGGAGAGTTTGTAGCTTTACCGTTCGAACTCGGTCATTTCCATGATATTCTTGCTTCAAGATAGTCCAAGCTTCATTTGATTTGGTGGCATTTGCAATTCGAGGAAAAATAGTGTCGTGCACTGCCTGCTGCAACACAAGCAACGCCTTGGCATCCTTTTTGCGGAGCTCTTTTTGATCTGCTGTCTTATCTGTACTTTTTGAACTTTCTGCTTCTGCATAACCATACTCAACTAGATCCCAAAGATCTTGTGAAATAAAAAAAGTTCGCATTTTGATGCTCCAAAATTCATAATTTTCTCCATTAAAAATTGGAACCAAGGATTGAGAGAGATTAAGTGCACTTGAGTTACTCATCATGGAAACAAATGCAATGAGAATATACCTCTCTTTGTACGACAACCCTTCCGACTGCTTCTTGCTTGAATACCACAACGCCCAGTCTTGATCACAACGGGGCTCTGATACCAATTGTAGGGTGAAGAAGCTCTCTAAAGTAAAAAACTCACACATAAAATTTGCTACAGCAAATGAAATGGAAGAAACACTTTTTTTCTTTTGTTGTGTCAAACAAGCTTACAATCAAAGGATTTAAATAGAAGAAGAAAACTTAAAGCTTAAGAAAACCTAACTCAACACATGTTCTCCACTACACCCACTACACATGTGCTCCTAAAAACTAGTTAGCATGAACTCCACTACATAGCCCACTACTTACACAAATTAAGCCATCACTCCATGACTTAATCAACTTCTAACTAAATTGGTCCACTACTAGCACTACATTCATCCACTACATGCATAATAATAGGACCACTAACATCATAAAGTATTTGCATCATTTTTCAACAATATTTGAGCTTGTATTTTTGAGAATATATAAATTTTACTATATATATATATATATATATATATATATATATATATATATATATATATATATATATATATATATATATATATATATATATATACTTCGGTTATTATGGTATTGATAACACCAAGCATTTGGTACTATCAAGTTTAATTTCTACGCTCAGATCAACCTCTTTGATCATTTCCAACCATTAGATATTATTATTTTTCAACCATCCATTAAACCCAAGAGGTTCATTATTATCTCAACCACACATCTTTTAATTCAAGAGTTTAAAACTTAATAGCACCAATAACTTGGTGCTATTAATAGCATTCCATCCTAGCTATATATATATATATATATAGAGAGAGAGAGAGAGAGAGAGAGAGAGAGAGAGAGAGAGAGAGAGAGAGACTTTAATGCTATTAATAGCATCAAATTATTGGTGCTATTAAGGTTTTAATCATTAAATTAAAAGATGTGTGGTTAAGATGATAGTGACCTTTTGGATTTAATGGATGGTTGGAAAAATAGTAAAATCTAACGGATGAAAATAATCAAAAGAGTTGACCTAAGGGTAGAAAACTTGATAGCACCAAATACTTGATGCTATCAATAGCATAGTAGCCGGACTCTCTCTCTCTCTCTCTCTCTCTCTCTCTCTCTCTCTCTCGAAAGTGCAAGTCCAATTATACTTATAAACTTTTTACTATTGAATTTGTATTGAGATTTGTACTATTGTGAAGTCAACTAAAGAGAGAGAAAGAGAAAATACAATAGCACTGATTTCAATACAAATTCAGTGGTAAAAAATTCACAAGCATAATTTGATTTGTACTTTTGAAAATATATATATATAAGCTCTACTCTATATGTATATAGAAAGAGAGATAGAGACAAAAAAATGAGTCCGATTATTATATTTGTAAAAATATTAAACACTTGGTGGTTGTAAGTTTTTCGTTGTTACATCTAACTCTTTAACTAATTACACTCCTTAATTAGATTATACTATTCCACCAACCACCCACTAAATATATGGGGTCTACTATCATCGTACATCTTTTCATCCTAGGGTTAAAAACCTACAAGCATCTTTCAATAGTATAAAAATTATAAAAGCACCAATGACTTTATATTTTTAAAAATATAAAAATTTAATTATATATATATATATATATATATATATATATATATATATATATATATATATATATATATATATATATATATATATATATATATAAAAATTATAAAAGCACCAATGACTTTATATTTTTAAAAATATAAAAATTTAATTTTATATATATATATATATATATATATATATATATATATATATATATATGGGCTACTAAACTATTAATAGCACCAAATCATTGGTGAATATACAGTTAGAATGATAGTGATCTCTTAGGTTCCGTTTGGTTCGGATATAAATTTAAGAGGAATAAATTTTTTTATACCTGGGATAGCTTGATATTCCGGGATAATCAAGTATAAAAGTTAAATTGCGTTTGGTTCAAAAGTTGGTATTTTCTGGAATAGAAAAAATTGTATTTGATTAAAATTATGAAATAGTAGAGAATAATGAAAAAAGATGATAGATTTTTTATCAAAATATCAACTTTGTCTTTACCTTATATATATATAAATTAATTTTAATTATCATAAATTAATTAAAATGGTAATTTAATTATAAATAATAAATTATATCTCATCTAAACAAAATAATTTTTTATATTTTATAGTATATTTTAGTAAATAATAATTTGTAAACAAAATAATTTTTTATATTTTATAGTATATTTTAGTAAATAATAATTAGTAAATAAAAATAATTACATAACCACATATTACATGGGCACATGCTTATATAGTCTTCGATTGTCAGGTAACCTCATGTAAAAAAAAAAAAAAAAAAAAAAAAAAAAAGAATTATTCATTGCCCCTAGGTATAAACCCTATTCTAGGAGAGGTTTGGAATATTTCTTAACGGGTTATCCCAAAATAACCCGTTAAGCCAGTATTATTTTAAACTTTTATCTCTAGTCATTTTTTACTCCCGTTTGGTAAGAATAGTGGGATAAAAGAGGGTATTCCCTTTTTATCCCACAATCAAACAGGCTCTTAGGATTTAATGGGTGGTTGGTTTAATTGTGACACCCCAATAGTCCCACATCGGATTCGAATGTGAATGTGTTTGGATATATAAGAGGACATGGACACTAGTAATAATAACTGGGTTTAAACATTTTGGGCTGTGATGTGTGCCTAACAAGTTATTATTGCTAGTGGGCTGGATCGTTACATTAATAATATGATCTAAGGGCTGAAAATAATCAAAGAAATTGATTTAAGAATGAAAAATTTAGTAGCACCAAATGCTTAGTGCTATAGATACTATAGTAGTTGGGCTTATATATATAGTAGTGGTGTCTCTTTAATGAAAAAAAAGAGAAAAAAAAAAGTAAAAAGAAAAAGTAAAACGTCAAAAACTTTTTTTTTTAATTAAAGGGCTTGCACGAATCTCAATGTAATCTAATGGCTACAAAATGAATGGCAAAGTTGGGCTGGTGCTATCAATAGCATTCCAGCACAACTCTCACTATATATATATATATATATTATATTTTAAAAAGTACTAGGGTATATAATTTGTAGAAATAGATTAGTAATTATTTCAAGTTAAGTAGACGTTTAATTCATTGACCCTTATTCGATAAGGATAATATCGACCCAATCTTTAATTCGCAAGTAAACCCGTAAATAAGTATGTAGGGAAAAGCGTCTTTCTTCTCTTTCTCCCAAAAATAAAAAAATAAAAAGCTAATCCATAAATCCGAATTATTACATTCCAAAGACTTTGATGTTTGAACATACTTATTTTTTTTGAGAGAAATGTAGCATATTATCTGTTTCGTTTATTTTTAAAATAAATTTAACTGAAAATATAAAATAATTAAATTTTAAATTCGAAATTTTAAATATCAACCGTCAAGTTCTTTACCATTTACACTAAAAACAGTTGAATGCTATCCATTTTGTTTGAAGATGTTGTTGCTTCTCTTTAGTCAGTAATTCAGTATCAATAGGTACAGGAAATATAAAACTAAATATCTATAATAAAATATATATATATATATATACACGATATTAGTGGATCATATAATTATTCGTATATAATTATCGTTATAATTAAGAATCATACAATTTGGTGGAAAAAGCAAACTTCTAAGTTCTAATTATATGAACGAATATCCCTCTGGCGCATAAATAAATATTAGATAACTTGTTGTATTAGCATCTGGCGCATAAATAAAGATTATAACTTGTTGTATTAGCATTTAGATAGATGAAGTGTAGGCCTATTCAGATATATAATCATCTTTTCCGGCACTTCCTAATTAAGAAGTTAATAGTTGGCATGTTAGGGATATTTAATATATATGGAGCACTCAAACGTTTTCAGGCAACAATTAATTAGATAAAAATTCTCGTTGATCTTATTTGGTTCTTTAGTTTCAAGTGGCACAAGGCTCAATAAGTCTAGCAATTGACTTGGGCCCGAATGAATAATCAATCGATAGCAATCAAAGTGGCACTGTTGGATTTCTAATGAAAACCCGAACAATATAATTTTCAACAAAAAGTAGAATAGCTGATTTGTTACTTGATTCTCATACACTTTCTTTTGGCACATTTCTCATTTCGTGGATCTCTTTTTTTTGAGGGAAAGGCAGCATGCTGCCGCTTCATTTATAGATATATAAATTCGGCTACAAGGGTGAGGCATCTAGGCCTCGGAAAAAAAAAAAAAAAAAAAAAAAAAAAAAAGGGGGGGGGTGGGGGGTTAAGCACAAAGAGAGGCCCAGAGAACTCGCCATTCGTGAATATCCGCCAGCAAGGCAACAAGGCCTCGCTTCTTATCGGTAAAGCGTCTCTGATTGCGTTCTCTCCAAATAGACCACCAGGACGCCGCAAGAGAGGTAAGTACCTTGTTACCGTAAGACCTCTCCCAGAGTTGATCGACAACAGCATCCGCTCTAACTCCGGCCTTATTCAAGAGAACACACTTCAATAGAAGGCAGGTCACCTCACACCCGACGAAAAGGTGGTCCACCGTTTCCAAGGTCCCAAGACAGAAAACGCAAATGCCGGAGCCGTTCCAACCCCTTTTCTGCAAATTGTCAGCCGTCAATACCCTACGTCTCAGTACTAACCAGACAAAAACTTTGACCTTCAGGGGTATTTTCAGCTTCCATACTTTGACAAAACGCTTATCGGAGACACCGAAATCTCGCAGAAAACGGTACATCGATTTGACCGAGAACTGTTCAGAAGGAGTCCACCGCCAAAAGAAACTATCACTTCTGACCGTCAGATGTATCCCAGCAAAAGTGCCTTTGAAGTGTCGAAGCAAAACTTCTTCGTCCGGAGAGTTGGGGGAAAACCCAGCTAGCATTTTCCTCCATTTCCACCCACGGTGCCCGTGACAGTCAACCACCCGGTAGTTAGTGTTGCGTACAGCATTGTGAATGAGAGGGAATTGAGTAAGAAGTGAAGAACTCCCTAGCCAAGTGTCCGACCACAGAAAAGTCCTAGTCCCATTTCCCACTGAGCGAGTGGTACCGCATTTAAAGAGGTGCTTGGTCCCAATAACACTTCTGTAGTGGACAAGAACTTGGAATATAAACAAATGTAAATAAAAATAGTATAAAATACTATTTTTATGGCAGTAGAAAAGTAAAGGGGTTACTCGGAAGTGAATCGGGCCCAAATCGGAGTTAAAATTAGTGATCTAGAATTTTATATGAGAAAGTGGGCCCAGATGGAAAGTGAAAAATTCACAGTTTCAGAAAATTTCGAGAAAATTACGGGAGCTCCGTAAATATGTTTTATGGCCACAGTAAAAATTTCGTGTTGATCGGACACCCGGATTGAGAGAACGGGCTCCGCCAGCAAAATTAAATACAGTGGGACTTTTGGTAAATTAGAAATGGTCCAAACTGAAAAGTTCAAGTACCAGGAGGTAAAGCAAGTTAAACTGTGGCTGCCCGTCAAATTTGAGCGAAAACGGGCGAAAAACGGGCGAGAACGGGCGAAAACGGGCGAAACTGGGCTTGGGCCCAAGTTTCGGGCGCCCGAAAGTGGGTTCCGGGCGCCCGAAAGTTACTGTAGCATGTTGGTTTTTCGGGCTGCAGCGAACCGGGCTGCACTGTAGCGAACCCGGTTCACTGTAGCAGCCCGGTCCAGGTCCGGGTGCGCCCGAAAATCCACTGTGCGCGCCCGAAAGTTACTGTAGCGGCACGGATCCCGAGGCAGTCGGCACGGATTCCGAGGCAATGGCACGGATCCCGAGGCAACGGGCACGGATCCCGAGGCGCGGGCGTGAATCCCGAGGCAGGGCAGCGCGCGCGACGCGCTGTGGCGCGCGGCCCGAGGCGCGCGGTAGGTGGGGAAATGCCACGTGTCGCCTCCCCATTGGTCGCTCTGACCGGGGGAGCGTGGGCGTGCGCGGGGAAGGCGCGACGCGCCTGGCGCGTGTCAGCGGGGCAGGCCACGTGTCGGCCCCCCATTGGCCGGTCAGCGCGATGTGACGCGCTGATGGGACAAGACGCAACCACCGCTGAGGTAGTGCGGTCCACGTGGCGGCCTCCCATTGGCCGCCGCTGTTCCGTGGTCGCGGTGCATGGGTCCACGGACACGTGTCGCTCCCCGGTTGGCCGAGCGTGGTGACGTGGCGCTGAGCTGGTGCGTCGTGGACGCGTGGACCGCGGCGGGGGCTCTTACTGTAGCCGCCCGAAAACTTTCGGGCGCCCGAAAGGTGCGCCCGAAAGTTCGGGATCGGCCTATTTAGGCCCGAAATGGCCCATTTTTCCTTCTTTTTCCCTTTTTGGCTTCACCCGAGCGTACCAGGAGGCGATCCGGGCGATTTCGCCCGGGGTTTTCGAGGGCGCACGAGCGCGCCGTGGACTCCGTGGAGCGTGCAAGATGTTCCAAAGGCCTATTGGGCGTGATTGTACGGCACGATGTTGTCGAGGTAAGCCCCGTTTGTCATTTTTGCGGTATTTTTGGCACAGTTTTAAGATTTCCTTTTGGATTTTGGATTTGACTCCTTTGCCACGTGCATGTTAGGGACCCAACTTTTCTGTGCCGTTTTACTACGCGAGTTTTGCGAGCGTTTTGGGCACGTCTCGTTTTGCGTGCCGCTCGGGGGAAACATGCACCGTTTTGCGTGCGAATTCGACAAATGTGCACAGTTTTGGGCGCAAGCTTGGAATACGTGCACCGTTTTACGTGCAAAGTTGGAAATGGAGCGTGCACCGTTTTGCGTGCCAATATGAGGTATGTGCTCCGTTTTGCGCGCAGGTTGGACTAACGGGCACCGTTTTTCGTGTAGACTCTAACAATACGTCTCGTTTTACGTGCAGGGTCGGAATAATGTGCACCGTTTTGCGTGCAACCCTACAGTCAGATGTGCACCGTTTTGCGTGCCAATTCGGGGTAAGTGCTCCGTTTTGCGTGCGGGTTGGACCAATACGCAACGTTTTGCGTGTAGATTTTAATGGTTGCATCGTTTTTCGTGCAGGGCTAGGAAAAATATGCACCGTTTTGCGTGCAACCCTACAGACAAATATGCACCGTTTTGCGTGCAGTTTCGAGGTACGTGCATCGTTTCGCGTGCAGTTCATGTTGTCGCGCACCGTTTTGCGTGCTGTCGCTAATGTTATGCACTGTTTTGCATGTAGGGTCAGAAAAATTGTGCACCGTTTTGCGTGCAACCCTACAGTGAGTCGTGCACTGTTTTGCGTGCAGATTCGAGGTACATGCACCGTTTTGCGTGCAGGTTGAGTTGGCGCGCATGGTTTTGCGTGCAGGCTGAAATGGCGCGCACCGTTTTGCGTATGGGTTTTACTGACGCGCACCGTTTTGCGTGCAGGTTTAGAGGGCGTGCACCGTTTTGCGTGCAGACTCGAGGGATGCGCACCGTTTTGCGTGCAAGCTCGAGGAAACAAGTGGAATCGCGCGGAGACCAATTGCAAGTGTCTACAAGCAATTGGGTACACTACAAGGTGGGGAATTCTGCCGAAATTGGGTGACCTCTCCCCTTGCTCCTTTGCTTTTCGATTCGAAGCATGATAGTAGCCTGTTAGAGGCGTTAGGTAATTATGATTATGATTGCATGTGTAGATGGATTCAGATGGAGTAAGGGCAACTGTTGGTTGCCAGAGATAGAGGAATAGATGTGTGTGTGCAAATGGACACAGAGATAAAGTGCAACTGTTGGTTGCCAAAGATATTTGATGAATATGCATGCGTAGAAGTAATTACTATTTGATGAATGAAATGAAATAATTGCATGTATGAGAAAGATTTGTTGATTATAAGTGTGATCATGTTAGGGTATAACCCTAGGAATCATGTGCATTAAGGGAAAGGACATGTTGGTAGTAAGACTAGGAGAAAACCTAGATTTAGGGTTTAACGAGTGACATCAAACTTAGGAGTTATCCTAGGGAGGACGAGTGGCATGGTCTTAGGTGATAACCTAAGGACACTGGATAGAGTGTTCAACATAGAGTCAAGGAACTCTGAGATGAGTATGACATGGATCTTAGGTAAAGGAAACCTAAGGTGAATTAGAGGTCAGCATAGAGTCAAGTTGACTCTGGGATTCAGTAAGGAATCAAGAGAATGGAACAATGGATCAAATGTGGAGATATGAAAGGGAAAACAGGAAAGTAGAGTCATGTAATTCTAGTATAACAGTGGAACGTGCAATTAGAGTCGTGTAACTCTAAGTTAATAGTGGAACAGGAAAATAGAGTTAAGTTAACTCTAGGATTCAATGAGGAATCAGGAAAAAAGGGATAAGATCCCAGGGTTAAAGAGTTTAACAGATATAACCCTAGAAAGTCATAGGGTGTATGGGCAAATGGACAATAACTTTAACTTCAATTTGAGTTAAATAAATGAAAGTGAAATGTTTAAGAGTCCAGGAGACTCTCTAGTTATCCTTATGGCGAGACCTAGGATAAGAGGTAAATTGTTGTAAAAAGGCAAAGTTTAAAGAGCAAGCTAAAAGTGGCTAAAAAGTATAAAGAGAATGTAAATGGCGCCTTCGAATTTGAGACTCGTCAAGTGGAGCAGGACTCCCTGGGCAGTGACCCGTCGGACGAGGTACTTTCGAAGGGCTAAAAGTGAAAGCAAGGAGCTAAATGCTCGAAGAAAAGAGAAAGTAAATTGCCAGTGGCAAAATGGGAGCTATAAGCTCGAATAAGAAAGGAAAGCAAGTGTTCAAAAGCAAAGAGGCTAAGAACTAAAATAAAAGAGAAAGAAAAAGAAAAGAAAAGAAAGAAAAATTAAAGATAAAACGGGCGTACCTCCGGGGGCGAACGTACAACGGTCAGGAGTTGGACAGGGTCCCTCTCCCGGGCAGCGACCCGTATGACTGGTAGATAGAGTACTCTTGTCAGAGTTGGGCAGTGACCCTATCGGGCAGTGTCCCGTATGACAAGTCCCCCCGGCAGGACGGGGTAACACTTGCGAGTGTTATCGGCAACCTTAGAAATCTTATCTTATGGTAGCAAGACTACCGGGCTCGGGCCCGTTGGATAAGAATTTCCAAGGGTTAACTTGAACTAAAGCACCAGAATCTAAAGAATAAAGAAAAATAGAGTGGCCAGGGTGGCCGGGTTAGTTGAACCCAGTATACAGCGGCATAGTGGCCGAGTTGGTGCTTAGCAGCCTAGTGTGGCTAGACAGAGTAGTGCTGGGTTGATGGTTGTACACAGATAGTGTAGTGATATATTATTGCATAGCTGCATATTGATGTTGAGGATTTTAGTTTCCTAGCACACTATTATTATTGCTTCCATTGGACCAAGTGGTGTAGGACACTCTCTCTCGGTGGTTGAACCCACTGGGAACTCGCTCGTAAGTTCTCACACCCCTTGGGTGACCCCCCCCCCACAGGTTCGGGAATGGATGCAGCGGTCGAGACAGATCAGATGCAGACGACAGCGAGGCATACGACAGGGGCAAGGGCCCAGCAGCATAGTGACCTAGAGGGTCTAGCAGAGGTATCCCTTTCTATGTATTTCTTGAGTGAACCTTGTAAGGTGAGGAATTATGTAAAAGAATTGTAATAATTTTATTTGCAAGTTCAGAAATGTAAAGTGTAATAAGTTTAATTTTGGTTCACTCTTGTATGCTTTCATTTCCGCTTAAACTGGTTGTTATTGAATGAAAGTTTAAATTTTAGTGATTTTTAGTACTCTGATATTGAGCTTCCGCATACACTTGTTGTGTTATTATGGATGTTACCGTTCCTTTCGGGTAGAAAAAGGTCTTACCCGATTGGCGGGTCTGTTGGCGTGCCCGAACCGTACAAATTGGCGGACTCGGGGCGTGACAACTTCTCCACCATTGGGAGTAAGCTCTAAATGAGGCCCCTTCGTTGAGCGGAATTCTACGGGTGTAATATAAACTCTCGATAAGAGGGGTCCATAACTTAGGGATCGATTCAAAAAATCTCCACCACCATTTGACCAGCAGAGCTAGATTCATACTCTCTAAGTCTAAGACGCCAAGGCCGCCATCGTTCTTCCGTCTACACACCACTTTCCAGCTGACCAGACAAATCCCCCCCTTGGTACTAGACTCCCCTTTCCAGAAGAAAGCTCTCCGTAGCGCTTCAATACGTCGTACGACCCATTTTGGAGCTTTAAAAACAGAGAAGAAGTAAAGAGGCATATTCGCCAGAACAGAGTTGACCAGGATGAGTCTGCCACCTAGCGAAAGGAGTTTGGCCTGCCAGCCTTCGATCCTCTTTTCAATTTTGCTAATGACACCCCACCAGTCGTCTTTGCAGATCTTGCCTTTCCGGAGAGGTAAGCCCAAGTACCTCAACGGTAAGGAGCTAAGTTTACATTTGATGATATTGGCGAGTTGCAATCCCAAATTCGTAGAGCGGCCTAAGTAAAAAAGCTCGGACTTGGACCTGTTTACTTTGAGCCCCGAGGCCCACTCAAAAAGTTGCCACACGAATCTAAGGTTGCGCACTTGGCTTTTTATTGCCTCACAGAAAAAAATCGTGTCATCTGCATATTGGATAATCGCGATTTTCGCCTTATCAGTCGGCCCGACCCCCTTCAGCAAATTGTTTCCGACCGCTCTTTCTACCAACCTCGCCAGCCCTTCAGCAACCAACAGATAAAGAAACGGGGATAACGGATCACCCTGACGGAGACCTCTTTTAAGTTTAAGCCATTTCGAAGGTGTCCCATTAATCAAAATAGCGACTTTGGCATTCGAGATGCACTGATCAATCCATCCAATCCACCTCTGATTGGCTCCGAGCCATTTTAAAATGCTCCTAAGAAACTCCCAGTTGACTTTGTCAAATGCTTTCTCAAAATCAGCCTTAATTCCGACGCACTCGGTGTTCGTTTTGGAGCACCAGCTAACCACCTCGTTCGCGGTAACAAAGGAGTCCAAAATGAGCCTGCCTTTCAAGAAGGCCGTCTGAGACGCGGAGATGATTTTTGGCAAGACTTGCTTTAATCTGTTGGCAAGCACTTTCGAGATGATCTTATGGACGCTATTAATGAGGCATATAGGTCTGAAATCATTAGCGTTCTTCGCACCTTCTTTCTTTGGTATAAGACAGATGTGCGAGTAGTCTAAGGAGCAGGTATTCACGGACCCAGCATAGAGATCATCAAATAATTTAATAAGGTCTGCTTTAATCACCTCCCAGAATCTCTGAAAGAACAACATGCTGAAGCCGTCAGGACCAGGGGCTTTATCGGCACCCAACTGGAAGGTGGCCAGTTTGATCTCCTCCACTGAGAAAGGCGCCGTTAGAGAGCTCTCTGCGAGCAAGGAGTTGTCATTAAAGATATCGCTCCAATCTCCGAAGCTCAATGTAGAAGGGCGCTCTGGTGCGTATCTTTCCTTGAAGTTACGGTAAAAGTACTCACACTTATCCACCTCCCTCGTTAACCTTCTTCCGTCTTCTTCTTCAATCAGATCTATATGGTTCACTCGCTTCCTCGCATTCGCCGATGCATGGAAGAATTTAGTATTTCCGTCCCCTTCTTTTAACCAGTGTTGCTTAGCTCTATTCATCCATAATAGCTCCTCGTCTCTAGTGATGCTCTTCAGTTGCGCCTTGATTTTCGTTCTCAACTCATCCTGAAGTTTGGTCAACGGCTGTGATTCTTCCAGAGTGTCAAGGTGTTGTACTTCCTGTGATAGAGACCGCTTGGTGTTAGAAATATTATAGAAATTCGAAGTACACCACTCTTTAATCCTCTTACGACAGTGACGAAGCTTCGCTGCGAAGACAAGAGTGCTAGCGCCACTGCTGTCCAACTCATTCCACCACTTAGGAACGAGCTTGATGAAATCATCTCTAGTGAGCCAAACCTTCTCAAATCTGAACGTACGAGGAGAAGGTTTAAAGCCCGTCTTAAGTAATAGGGGGGAGTGGTCCGAAGTGATCCTCGGCAAGGCAGTAACATTTGAGGTAGGGAACATGAGATCCCACTCTGTAGAGATGAGAAAGCGATCCAGCTTAGCAAGAGTGGGCGAACTCTGTAAGTTCGACCAAGTGAATTGTTGATTACCAATAGGGAGGTCCACCAAATCGAGCTCATTTATCAGATTGGAAAACAAGAGCATTAATTTTCTACTCCAATTCCTCCCAGTCCTCTCGTCTTCATTTCTAGTAAAATTGAAGTCGCCACATAAAATCCACGGTCCACGACAGTCCCCCTTTAAATCCGCCAATTCCCTGCAAAAATCTTCTTTGCCCTCCCTGCCGGCAGGGCCGTAAACATTCGTGACGTAGAAGGCGGAACCGCTCGGGTGATGTTTAAGCTTGAGCGTTAGAGAGAAGTTCCGAACTAGCACTTCTAAACAGGAAAAGAAGCGAGAGTTCCAACCCGTGAAGATGCCGCCAGAAGCTCCAACCGCACTAATAAAGTGGCATTTATCGAAATAGCTGCCGGCGAAGGAGTTAATGAAGGAGCGAGAGAACTCACTAACTTTCGTTTCTTGAAGACAGAGCACCGACGCCTTGATACTAGTTACAATGGACTTAACCAAACATCTTTTACTTAGGTCATTGAGACCTCTAACATTCCAACAGCATACTTGCAGCATGAGAACAGAAAAACAACGGTCCAAACTCAAAGCCCCCCGAAGCCTCAAGCCTCCGGAACAGAGGAACGGAGGAAGTCCTGGAAGCCGCGCACCTCCGCCTCGGACATCTTGATACCGCATAGTGCGCTTTTGTGCTTGATCTTCAGGGTAGACGAGTAGGCGTCACGTCTTACGACACCATTAGTGGTCGGGCGGACCGGGGTCAAATCGTCCAAAATGGCGGCCTTGCGAGCCATCGCCGCTGTAAGCACTTTCACGCCCGACCTACTCGCGAGGCGTGGGCTCTTGCGAGGGACCACCGGAGCCTCCGGAAGGACCACAAGAGAGTCCGGTTCCCCTAAATCAGATGCCGAATCGAGAGCCAGCACGGATGCGGTCATGCTGTTCGTTGACGTGGTCGAAAGGTTCGGTGATGCCAACAGCGAAGTGTGCGTTGACGAGGGCGGATAGGTCGGTGCTGCCCCCAGTCGGTAATAACCTCCGTAAGAGGAAGGTGGAGGATGGGTTAAGCCATCTATACACAGCGAAATGAGATCCTGGACTGAAGAAGAGAAAAATTCGAATAGGACCGAAAAATCTAATCCTGCTGAAGGCCCGGCCCAACCAAACCAGAAGAGAGGTGTAATAACCAAACAAGAAGAATCAAGAGAAGATGGGCCACCTTGTAGGCGGGTCAGAGGAGCTGCTGGAGAGCCCACCTCAACAAATGGCCCAAACAACTTAACACAAACTGGCCCGCTTACGCTAACCACCAACAGCCCACACTGAGCCTTGCTCGGATGACGAGGCAGCACACAAAAATGAGCAAGGCTTGCCTCAGCGTGGACCAGAGGAGGCTTTGGTAGTCGCGCCACCTGCTCCATCGATGAAGGCTCGAAAAGAGTCTTGTGCTCATCTCTAATGTTAGCCCCCACCACCGCTACAGGCCCAGAAACAAGCTTCGGACACGCCCCAAGGTTGCTCGAGTCCCAAGGAGCCTCCGTCTCCGCCGATCGGTGCGTACGAAGAGCCCCAAGCCCCAGGCGATCCCCTGATCGCAGAGAAGATCCGCTGCAGATCTTCGCTGGAGCATCCAACGGTCCAAGGGGCGGAACTAGCGAACCGTTGGACAAAGAGGAGCGTGACGACACTACGCCCACCGCCGATGACAGATCAGGGCGTCGCGGCTCACCGGAAACCGAGCCTTCGCCGGCACACCCGAGGACGTTCGACTTCAACTCCCGCCGCCTAACCCTGATCTCCGAGGTGTTCCCCGAATAGGTAAGCCCCGATCGCTTGCCGACCCTCGAATCACTATCACCTCCATCGGCACCAGAGTTGAAGACACTTCTGGCGAGTTGTCTACCGTGGGGTTCGGTCAGAACTTCACTTTTGCTCGGGTCGCCACCCGCCAGCGGGATACCGTGATCATCGCCTCCAAAAGGCGCCGAGCTCTCGATCCGGATCGGTACTGAGGCAATATGATTTCCCAAAGAGATCGAAAGAAACTCCGGTATATCGGCAAGATCATCCACGGCAACCAGACATTTAAATCCGGTGAGGTCCAGCATGTTGATAGAATTGTCGTCGGCTTTAATGAACCGCCCGAAGCCGCTAACTATCGCACATACCCTGTTGGCCGACCAACATTCAAAAGGGAGATTCCCCAGTTTCAACCACGCCTTGAAAGAGAGCTGCGAATGCTCGGAATTCCTGAAGGGATCCCAAGGAAAGCATCTCAGCCGGCAATGCGGTAGCCTCGTTAGTGCATTGTTGATGAGTACCTCCGGGGGGACCCACTCAGGAAGAAGGATGACAAAATCTCGCTCGTGGTAGCGTGCTACCAGAAAATCTGTGGAGAGCCCGCCGAAGCGCGTCGCTAAATCATTGGCGATGGTTAGCTGAGGAAGGTGTCCCAGATTTGATCTTCCAATAAGGTCCGCCAAGACCGCCCGACGCCTTTGGGTTTGCCTTGCATGAAAGTCTACCGATAACGGAATGAACGTCTTCGCCGAGTGGGGTCTGGACCATCTATTCGACCTGGAGGAGCGGGAGCGGGGGCAGAGGCGTGCTTTATGTCCCGTTTGAAGGCATCTGGCACAACGGAAGGGGTCCCTGCAATGACGAACCAGGTGATCTCTCCCCAGACATCTAAAGCACCGGGACGAAAGATCAAGGCGCTGTGCGCGACCTCCAGTCGCTCTCTTCAGGAAAGGAGGCACCCCACTGTAGGCCATAGATGGAGGCTTGAGGAGAGCCTCTTTATAGGACCGAGGCCGTGAGGTGGAGGCGCTATCCGACAGATTCGAACTCCTCTGGGTAACGTCAAGCTTCCCCTGCTGAGCCCCAGAAGACTGCGAGGTGGTACCCAAGTGACTGGGGGGCACCTAGTGGTCATGGTCACTCCATGAGCAGAGAGGGAGCCCACAGCGATCCGCCCAGGTAATGTTTACTTTGCCTTTGCCTTTACCTTTCACACGAATGAAGCCAGCTTTATCAAGTGTGTGTCTTGGTACTCTGCTACCAGGAAAATCATACGAGGTAGGTTGCACCAAGGGAATCTGGGTGGATCTTTTGTCCAGTCTGTGCTCCGAACCCTTGGAGTGACGCCGAGTAGTCTTCACGGCAGAGTTAGACACCACGGGATGTCCACCCGGATGACCGGTCAACCGGCAGCTCACAGGCCTTGACAAGAGGGGAGAAGCCTTCTCACGAGAAGACCCCCACCGGCTTCTCCGGTTCCCCTCAAGATTCCGACCAGACGCAGCCTTCAGCCTCCCTCGGGAGAAGTGGTGGTTAGGCCTGCACGGCGACGATCCAGTCTCACGCCGTGCGTCAGCAGCGCCGGGGTCTCTGGTGATGAGCTTCGGCCTCCAGCACAGAGTCATGTTTTCTTCAGCGAAGATGTTTCCATCCCATCTTCTTGAAGGTTTCTTGAAGGTTCTAGAAGCATTTCGTGGATCTCTTACTTCCTTTAGAAAGGAGGATTTGCTCATACAGCAAAAGAACACAAACCGGCCTCAAAATGGAGGTAGTAATCGAAAGCACCGCTCCTCCGTCGCCTGATCCGACCGTCAACATCACAGCCCCTCCCTCACTACCAGCAGACGCATATCAATGGCTTTTAACCAACATGCATGTTCTTCAATTCTGTAATGGACCTCTTCTCTCTGCTTCTTGGCAGCGGCATAATGGAGTTGATCGGTGGCTACACTTTTATACATAAAGATAGAATTACAGGAGACTGAGAAGGGCGGCGTGTCTTCGTAGGTATACCGATGGTTGCTATTATTGTGATTCTGGTCTCGCCACTTTGTTGCTTTGGTTGTTTTCTTTTTGGTTGCCTTGGGAAGCCGATTGCATGTAAAGAGGTTAAAAAAAACTGCAAGAGTTCGTGTCATCCATCATTTGCCAATACCTGGATCATCAATCAACATCATTAGTTAAAGAGATTTACTGTGCACTTGAGTTCAGCCTAGTTCTTTTTCTCAGCACTTTGGCATCTCGTACCCTGAATTTCATGTCTTTATATATATACTCTAGCCAGGCTCATCATAATAGATATTTCATTTTGACGGCACGAAGAAACAGCTGAAGCTTCAAGTTCAATTAAATCGCAGAACATATTTTCTAAAAGGACTCGATCAAATGTGTCTACGTTCTAACGAGAATACCTACTTAGAATCTGAATTTTATTATTACACAATTCCTTCCTAGCGAAAAAAAAGACCGTGGCCACATCAATACTGAATCTATATTCTTTCACAAGAAACGAGCCATTCTATTTTGCTCAATCTCTTAAAAGTGAAATGGAACATAAACCTATAAACATTCTAAACAACAAACAAGTAAAAGGCGAATAGCCACTTCATGAAAATTGGCATATTATATCTATGAAAGCAGAGGGATAAAAATTAGCTTCTTAATTTTGCAACAGATGATGGTCAAATGAACAAGTTTTTATTAAATTTTCTCAGACAATCTAGATGCTTGCCATAAACATGAAAGTTCTCAGTGCCATGAGAGTTCATTTTATTCAAAAAAACATAAGCTACGACCACAGATGCATACTTTACCATTCATTCTTTTTTGCCGAAAATATAAATTGGTCATCTCGTCTTTGGCGAAAACGACATTCCTCCTGCATTGAAAACTTAATTCTTAAAAGATTTTTCAGTTATGTGCAACAATACGAATCAACCTCAATTTTATTTCTAATGCGGACTAATAAAGAAAAAATTGATGCTTCTATACAATTGCTATACTTACCTTACTGTGAACATCATCAAAGTGAAGGGGCATTAGCAATCTCCTTTAGATGCCAGTAAATATTGCAGAATACATACAGAGCATCTTTGTGGACCTTAGAACTCCAATATTCCATTATCCTAACTTGATTCTACAATGTGCATGTCAGGATAATGATCAAAAGGAATCAAATCCGCAAGTTGGAAAGAGAGAAGAAACAGCAGAGTAAAGCATAAATCGAGAATATTACTGAGAGAACTTCTGACTAGCGGTATGCATGATATAAAAGTACCCGATGAAACAAAAGAAACCAGCATTATGGAAGGAGAAAAACAAAAACCGAGAACACAGTTAAAACAGATATTTATCTTTCTTTGTGCCCTTTCCTCCAGTTTTCTTACCTGTATTTATGAAAAGAAAAGGTGAGAACAGAATCATATAATATAAGGCAACCATAAATTGATCGAGAGTGCTTGCAAGATATTAAGTACCTTTGTTTGCCCCTCTCATCTTTTTGAACATCTTAATTTTGGCGAGAAGAAGATGGGGATGATGGCCACCACATAGAAAAGGATACTCGGATCGGAATAACCTTACGACCCAACATCTTCCATTTGTTTATCTTCTCTTCATTTCCCACTCTCTCCTTCCATTTAGTAACTACGTCTTCACTTCAGTAGAACTAGACCCATGAGTTTTCTTCAATCCTTTATGCCACATCAATTTCCTCAGCATTTCAACTCTGTGCCACCTTCCTGCTCCTGCATATATATTCGAAAGAAGCACATACAATCCACTACACTGAGGATTCAACTCAGCCACACTCTGTCCTATCCTTTCCGCCATTCCAACCTCGCCATAGATCTCACAACCAGTCAATATACTTCCCCAGATCATAATGCTGGGTCGAATCGGCATCGATCTCACTAGACTCTCGGCTTCTGCTAAGTGCCCAGCTCGACTCAAGAGATCGACTACGCACCCATAGTGTTTGACTGTGGGCCTAATACCATACACACTCCTCATCGAGTTGAAGTAGTTCTGACCCTCTTCGACCATTCCAGCATGGCTGCATGCCGTTAGTACTCCGATGAAAGTAATATGGTCAGGAACGACCCCGACCTCCTCCATTTCTTTAAAGAGTTTCAGAGCATCTCCACCATGGCCATGCTTGGCCAATCCTATGATCATGCTAGTCCACGCCAGGACATCCCTTCCATTTAAAGTATGAAAGATCCGAAGGGCGCTGTGGGCATCCCCAGTCTTAGAATACATATCCATAAGATGGGGATGATGGCCACCACATAGAAAAGGATACTCGGATCGGAATAACCTTATGACCCAACATCTTCCATTTGTTTATCTTCTCTTCATTTCCCACTCTCTCCTTCCATTTAGTAACTACGTCTTCACTTCAGTAGAACTAGACCCGTGAGTTTTCTTCAATCCTTTATGCCACATCAATTTCCTCAGCATTTCAACTCTGTGCCACCTTCCTGCTCCTGCATATATATTCGAAAGAAGCACATACAATCCACTACACTGAGGATTCAACTCAGCCACACTCTGTCCTATCCTTTCCGCCATTCCAACCTCGCCATAGATCTCACAACCAGTCAATATACTTCCCCAGATCATAATGCTGGGTCGAATCGGCATCGATCTCACTAGACTCTCGGCTTCTGCTAAGTGCCCAGCTCGACTCAAGAGATCGACTACGCACCCATAGTGTTTGACTGTGGGCCTAATACCATACACACTCCTCATCGAGTTGAAGTAGTTCTGACCCTCTTCGACCATTCCAGCATGGCTGCATGCCGTTAGTACTCCGATGAAAGTAATATGGTCAGGAACGACCCCGACCTCCTCCATTTCTTTAAAGAGTTTCAGAGCATCTCCACCATGGCCATGCTTGGCCAATCCTATGATCATGCTAGTCCACGCCAGGACATCCCTTCCATTTAAAGTATGAAAGATCCGAAGGGCGCTGTGGGCGTCCCCAGTCTTAGAATACATATCCATGAGAGAAGTGCTAACATTAACATCCTTACGGCCGTCAATCTTCTCTAGATATGCATGGACTCCTTGGCCTAAAGCCATCAACCCTCTACTCGCGCAGGCCCCCAATACCCCGAGCCAAGTCACATTATCTGGCTTGCAACCCGTGCTGCGCATTTCACCAAACAACCGTAGGACGTCGTCGGTCCGGCCGTGTTGGTTGTAGACTCCGATCAACGCATTCCAAGACACCTCATTTCTCTGAGACATTCTGTCGAACAGGACGTGTGCGGTTCTGAGACTGCCACACTTGGCGTACATATCCAGCAGGGCGGTGGCGAGAACGACGTTCGATCCAACTGGGTCGAATTCCAACTGTGTGATCGTGCCGTGAACCCACCTCCCGCTATCTAAGTCCCTGGACTGAGCGCAGGCCGCGAGAGCGTGCACCATCGTGATCTCGTTCGGCTCCACTTGAGCGGCCTCTACCATCTCCCTGAACAAGCTCACCGCGTCGCTCGGCCGACCGTGGTCCACGTAGCCCGCGATCATGGCGGTCCACGTGACCACGTTCCGGTTCGGCGCGGCGTCGAAGAGGCGCCGCGCGGAGGCCGCGTCGCCGCAGGAGACGTACATGTGGAGTAAGGCGGTGGCGACGTAGACGTCGGCGCCGAAGCCGGTGGCGACGACGCGGGCGTGGACGCAGCGGCCGAAGGCGGGGGCGGGGGTGCTGGCGCAGGCCTTGAGGGCGAAGGGGAAGGTGAAGTGGTCGGGGGCGAGGGAGGAGCGGAGCATGTCGCGGTAGGCGGAGAGCGCGGCGGCGGGGTCGGGGCCGAGGGAGAGGGCGCGGACGAGGGAGTTGTGCATATAGGTGGTTGGGGCGCGGCCGAGGCGGAGGAGTAGGGCGCGCGCGTATGCGAGATCGGCTCCCCCGGCGGGGTCTGCGCAGAAGTCGACGAGGCGGCTCAGGGGGACAACGTCGCGGGACAGGGCGGAGACGACGGTGAGCGCGTGCAGCTGCTTCAGCTGCCTCATGCTCCCGCATGATTCGAGGAGCCACACGATCCTGCGCCGGTCGATCATTTTCGAACGGCCTTATTATTATTATTATTATTATTGCCGTTCGGTCTTCGGAGAGAGTTGCTTGTTTGTTTGTTTCTTTGTTTGTTTGTTTTTTTTTCTCAATTTTGTTGGCTGGTTCGCGCTGCTGCTCCAGCTTCCTAAAAGTGAGACGAGCGCGCGAAGCCGCGAAGAAAACATATTATTATTATTATTATTATTATTATTATTATAAAAGGCCGTCGTTCAGCTGGGCCCTTGGAAAATGGCGGGCCGAAGCACTGAAGAAGGTCAATTTGGGCTGATTAGGCCCGGGCATTCGAAATAAGCCCGGCCTGAGGCCTGATGTCTCACCGTCGTTTTAGTTGGACTAGAGATAAATGCGGTTGCTCGGAGACCTGGTCCCCTCGTTAGGACGGGCCTGCGACGGCCACGTGTCGGGGCGCAACGGTGCCGCGGGGGATGACGTCAGCCGGCGCGGTTCTCGTGCGCTACTGTGCTTCGCTGTACCCTCGGACGCGGGATCGATCGCGTGGTCCCCACGCACGTGGAGCCATCGGACGGTCGGTTTTGCACGGAGAGTCCAGGTCGTAACGTCCAGGCCGTGCAGGACGTCAGCCGGCCTCTCGATCGATCCCTTCTATTCTCTCTCTTTTCTTTTTTTCTTCTTTGTTTTTTTTTTTTTTTTTTTTGTTTTTTTTTTTTTCAATTTCTTTCTTTCTTTCTTTCTTTTTTTTTATTTGTTTTTAATTTCGAGTCTGTAGTATTTTCAGGTCATAAAATCAGACTCGATTTAACACAGCAATTTGCCAATCAAATTGGAATTATTATATATATTATGTCTATTAAGTATGCATTAATTAGAATTATATATATTGAGTAATTAAGTTGGAAATCTAATTATGCTTTTGACCCACTGCACTGTGATGAGTAGAATCGGAAGTTGTAATTAGCTAGCGGTGTGCTGGGAGAGTTTAGAATTAAATCTTTACATATATATATATATATATATATATATATATATATATATATATATATATATATATATAGATGTTCTAGAAGTATTTCTTTAAATACAATTAATCCCTTAGATCAATTATTTAAAACCCTAAACAAACCCTAAACCTAAACCCTTTGCAAATGTCTCTGTGTTTTTATTTATGTATCAAGGACAAGGAGATTCCAGTGCTATCTAAAAATTGTTTATATATGTCGTCCGTCCATGTTGATTATTGTTAAATATAGGCTCAATTCTTTAGCCGACTTAATGAAAGATTATATTATAATTTCTGTTATTAAACGATGCAGGATTCTAAATTAAGCTTCAATCAATCAATAAAAGAGACTGTAGAGCTTCATATTGGTTGATTGATTTGATGCTTTATCTCAAATCAAAACAAACCCAGCTAAATCTAATAACAACGCAAGCTAGTCCCATTTCTACTTTATGGTGAGGCCTAAGAATCACGAATGAAGCAAGCATAGTCAATATTTTTAAAAAAAAAGGAAAACTAATTTTCTCTTTTTTGGTTTTAGCGGGGCATATTCACAGAGTGACTAAATCTGTTATTATACTATTATATTCTACCGTCTGGATTTGACTTGAATCTAATCCAAATATAAAATAACAAAACAGCTTAGGACTAATTAACAAGCTATGATAAACTCAAGCCCAAATTCAAATCACAGTTAAATTCGGATTAAGGTTGTATCATATTAGTTATTTATGTGAGAATTATAGAAACATATTTGTTGCTTATTTATCAACTGTTTCTAACATAAGTGGTAAAAAATTTAATGGTTAATATTCGAGATTTCGAATTCGAAATCTAATTGCTTTATATTTTCAGCTAAATTTATTTAAAAAATAAACAAAACGGATATGCTATCCCTTTCTCTCTCTCAAAAAAAAAAATAAATAAATAAATAAATATGTTTGTTGCTTACTTGGTCGTTAATTTCTATTGTATATATTGACGTCTTCTATTAGCGTTCCCATTTAATATTTACCTCTCCTCCAATAAACTCTTCTTTCTTGTTTTCCTAAACAAATATTGAAAATATGTATCAACTGTTTGTTTGGTTGTTTTTTGTTTTTTTTTTTTTTTTTTTTTTTTTGTGGGAAGGGAGGTTATAATATCAAGTTGTAGTCCTCATTCTTCTATATAAAGCTCCTTCCCCTCCATTAATATATTCCTTCCCTGAATCACACATCTTGTCCCTACTGTCGTATGATCATCCCATAAGTTTCCTGTGCAGCCCCAATAAGTAACATTGTGTGTATCTTCTTCTTCCATCACTACATCCCTGTCCCATGACAAATGAAGAGATAATTAATCAGAGATAGCTAGAATGGATGAAATGGGGGATAAGATGAATCTGCAAAGCAGCTCGGCGCTTCAACCGCGAGCTCGTATTCTACCTATAAGAAAGAATTCACATGCGGCGAACGCCAAGTTGAAGCCCAAGATCAGAATTGTGCACATAATTGCACCAGAGATAATAAAAACTGACCCCGAGAACTTCCGCGAGCTCGTGCAGAAACTCACTGGGCAGCCCACAAAGAGTATTCCCATGCAAAAGAAGATCAACAAGTATAGGAAGAAGAAGAATTCACTTCCTGCGACAGCTGATGCAGATGCTGTCAATGGATTAATATATGCATGGAATGAATGAAGAGCTAGGCGGAAGATCAATTGTGGTTATTTCGGGGAGATTAATGGGATGTTACAAGGGTTTAGTGATCTTTTGTAATTCGAGGTAACAAATGCTTTTGCAAGAGAAAAAATTAGAAGAATTAGAGAGTTAGGATGCTGCTGGATCATGGTTTTTCTTTTGAACTGATCATTTGCTGATATGTGGATTGCAGCTGCATGGGTTGAATTCGATCCTTTGTTCTTAATTTAATTAACTCTTCTAATGTATGTTGTTGACTGGAGCACTTGTAATATATTAGTGCTTTTTCATTGTCGCCATTAAATAGAGAAAGGTATTGTTTGACTCCATGTACATTAATTCTCGTCCTTGAAAAATGAATTACACACAACTTATCTTATACGTCGCTTTAGTTCAAACTACAGTAAACCTCAAGAAATTAAAAAGAAAAAAAAATAAAAAAAAAATTAAAACCCCTCCAAGTACTGGAAATTAAATAGTTGATTTGATAACTAACCTTGAAGATCTAAGTGATTAATTAAAGAACGAGCGTCAGACTATTTTAATTAATAAGTGTTCACAACGTAGCTAACTAATGATTTGGTACATTTTTGTGAAGTAGCTTTAGTTAAAATTTAAAACGAAATTTATAATAAGAATTAATTGCATCTTGTGGCAAATTGAGACCATAGAAGTAGCAGTACATAATTAATGGAAACTGTTTTTTTATTATGCCTACTTGTTATCTGAGGTAAAAAAAAAAAAAAAAAAAAGACAGACAGACAGGGTTGAACGGAAAAACTCTTAGCACAATCATAAAGTTGAGATTTAATGTACGATTGATGTAAACGATTTTTAAGAGAATGTTTCGTTCGTTTTTTTTAGAAATAAACTTATAGTCAGAAATATGAAGTAATTAAGCTTATTAAGAATACCAACCCATCAAGTGTTTTTCCCTTCTCCTGGGGCAAAGAGCAGAGTTTCCTGCTTCAAGTGAAATCAAAACAATACTCTAAGGCTGCGTTTGGTTCGGGAATAAAAAAAATTTAGTTATACCGGGGATAGATATAAGTTATGGTATTAGCAGCAACTAGTGTAAATTTCTGTTTGGTTGGGTTTAAGAGTTATATCGGGTATAAAGAAAATTGTATTTGGTAATTTAAAGAGGAATAAGAAGAATAAAGATGACTAAAATTTTAATTTATGATTAAAATTTTACTGATATGATTTTAAATATTTAATTTAAAATATTTATTAAAAAAATTATTAAAATTTATATTTTACTTATATATAAAAAAAATATTAAAAAAAATTTATCATATAATTTATTAAAATTATATGATATATTTATTAAAAATTAAAGTTAAAAATTTTAAAAGCTATAAAATTTAAAATTTAAAATTTAAAAATTTTAATTTTAATTGTCTTAAATAATTAGTTAATTATCTAAATACTTAAATAATTAGTTAATAAAATAATTAAATTAATTAAAATATTAGATTAATTAAAGAGTTAAAATAATAATTATAATTATATTAATTTAATTAAGCTTATTCTCAAATGGAAACAAGCCTTATTTCAGGAAAAGGCTGGAATAGTAATTCCAGTCTTATACCAGCTTATTCCAGAAAGACGAGAACAGCTGTTCCCGTCCCTACTTAATTGCGTTTGGGTATAATTAGGGGCGATAAGGGCTTATCCCCCTAATTCTCATTACCAAACGAGGCCTAACATTTTGATGCCTAAAACGATATCAATCTCTAAGCAAGAATTTCATAGAGTTGTTCTATTTATTTTCAGATATATATATATATATATATATATATATATATATATATATATATATATATATATATATATATATATATATATATATATATGTACATATAGGTGTATGCAATGATTTATTTATTTCAATCACTATTATAAGGTAAGAGATGACCAGAACCGGCTCTTTGCCATTATGGATACAACCATAATATAAGCCTACAAAAATAGTTTGCACAATAATGAAAAGTGCAATACTTTGAAACTATTATATGACAAGTAGGGTATCAAAAAAGCAATTAGTAGTCTCAGTACAATGTTTGTAATTTTGACAATTTAATTTATGTAATCCTTGGCTTTTGATTCCATGTTTTCAAAGGCAACTGCACACTCTCAAACTTCATCCAATAGTCTCTCCCTGTCGATCTCGGGCCCGACAGAAACCCGTTAACATAGTTCGGTTCATGTGCGCCCAATAGGCTCAATGGGCCACTGAAAACCTAACGTCATAGGCCCAATAGGCTCAGTGTCCAGCAGCAAAGGGCTTACTTTATGGGCTCAACACCCAACAGCTCACTCTTAATATTACATGGCTAGAAATCAACCGTGTCTAATGCAAGTGGCAAAACACTTGGTGGTTGATACTCGAGACCCGAGTTCGAAGCCTAGTTGCTTCACATTTTCCAGCTAAGTTTATTTCAAAAATAAACGAAGCGGTAGCATGCTACTTTCTCTCAAAAAAAAAAAATATTACATGGCTAGAATTGAAACTATCCGGTATGTGTGATCTGCTTACTATCGGGTTGTTTAACCGTGCTTTTAAAAAGTGATTTTCGGCTCAATAGAGCGTTTGACAACTAAAATTTTAAAATCAAATTTTGATTTTTAGAATCAGTTTTCTAATTTTTGAAGCTCAAAATTAGAAGCTGCTGTTAAAAACTGTTTCTTGAAAACTGATTCTGATTTTGGATTCAAATTTTAAATTTTTATTTTGATTTCAGATTTAAAATTTAATGTTAAATTTAATTTTTAATTTTTAATTTAATTTTAAAAATTTTTAATTTTAACTTTTAAATTTAAAAATTTTAATTTTTAAATTTTAAATTTCAAATTTTAAATTTAGATATTTAATTTCAATTTAAAATTTTAAATTTCAAATCTCAAATCTCAAATTTTATAATTTTAAAATTTATAATAAAATTTTAAAATTTTAAAATTAGATTTTAAATTTGAAATTAAAAACTTAAATTTTGAATTAAAAATTTAAAATTTAAAATATCAACTTTTAAATTATTTGTGCAAATTTAAATTCAAAATTTAAATTATTTTTAAATAAAATTTAGAAAAATATTATTATTTATAAATTAAGAAATATTTTTACCAAACAATTTTAAAAAATCACTTAAGAAAAAAAATACTTTTCATCCGAACTCAGTCGAATGCTCTACAATTTTTAACAAAAAATCAAAATCAATTATGCATAAATAACTTTTCTAGAATTTAGACGAAACGAGCCCTATATGACAAGGTCATATCACTTTTTGTGATAATTATTGAAAAGAGGAGCAACAAAAAGAACTGCAGTTGAATTGGACAACCAAGATATTGCAGCTCAACTAATTCACATGTGGATCACCTAACTTTTTATTGATCAGCTAAGCTGTGTTATGATCATTCAAGTAAATATTCAGGTAGCCAGCCAATCCTCTCAAACTCCAGACTAGTCTCTTGCCGTACATAAGTAAAGAAGCTTTTGTTTTGTAGCCTACATGAAATTTAAAAAACAATAGAAACTATAGAAAAGTAATAAGAAACATGATCGATGGAGATAACTATTTGGGTGACGGGAGAGAAGAAAATCTAGTAAGTAGTTTAGAAATAGAGTCTGCAGTTACTGTATATATTGATTGGTATATCAGAAAAAAAAAAAGAAAAAGCAAACCATTCTGGAACTTTTTAAGTCTGACAGAGGAAACAGGGAATGAGTTAAAATTCCACCCTTATTGAGGACTGGTTTGTAATCTGTATGTCGATGCAGGTGTGACAGACCAACAAATGGCGAGAAGAAATGGAACCGACGAACATAACTTAGGCAGTAGATGTGATCATCAAGTGGGTCCGATGATTAGTTGGTTGATCACCCAAAACATATAAACTAGATTGCTTCTATGTAGGCTAATTAGTAGACTAACCACTATTATGAGAAAATCATCGCTTCCTAATGATGTTGCTCAATAGCATTTCGTAGAATGGGCCTGTAGTGAATTTGGTGTCTCAGAAACACCAGTTGTGTATCCAAATCTGACAACTATGGACTCTGACAATTAGAATTCTATCGGAGTGTGAATATATTTTCAGTTATTGCGATCCATTGACGGTTTGACACTCTTTAATATGAATATGTGATTGATTCTAAATGGCGATTGCTCACTTCTTTTAAACGCCACAGAATAGATTTTATGACCATCAAATATATATATATATATCTATTTAGCCGTTGTCCACTTGAATTTCAAAATGAGAGCACTACGTAATTTATAGAGGAACCTATATTGAAATTAAGTGCCGCTTCAGGTACCCCGGCAGAATGGTTCTCTTGCAGACTATTATTGACTAGAGCATATTCATTGATTTGTTGATGCAAATTTTAAGGCCTTAAGTGTAATGGACAATAGATCAATAATCTTCCCGTCTTTGCTCATCGTCTTTAGCGCAAGTAGTAAGAAGATTAATAAATTTTTTTTTGAAAAAAATATAGCAAGCTACCCGCTTCATTCAATAGAAAAATGAATTAAGCAACAGAGGTGAGACAACAAGGTCTCTAAACAACGACAAAAAACTAAAAATGTAAGAACCGACAAAAAACACACAGATAAAACCCACCTAAGGAGAGCTACAAAGGATTGGTACCGGCACCGTGCATGCTACTCGACCTAGTTCCACCCACTGCACCAGTTCACTCCTAACCAAACTAACTGCGAAAAGGAGATCAGTATTAGACCGCTGGAAGATTACTCTGTTCCAAACTTTTCATATCACCTATCAGTTCGCTGCCAAATAGGTTAGGGTATTACCACTGGCCCTAGACCCCCCCACTCCCACACAGTCCTCCCACACCCCTCGAACCTAAGTTCCACTAGCCTGAAATCCAACGTCCTCATCGTCCAACCCGATCACAAACCGTGAGAAGACACATCTCAAGAACAAATGATCGACCGTCTCTACCATTGATCCGCAGAGCACACAATAGTTGTCCCCTACCCACCCCCGCTTTTTGAGATTATTCGCCGTAAAAAGCTTATTCTTAAGAACAAACCAGATGAAAATCTTGATTTTGGGCGGCATACGCATCTGCCACAAGCCCTGGCCGGTGTAGTCCACAATACCCCCTTCATTAAGGAATGCATAAGTAGCCTTGACAGTAAAGATGCTCTTTTCATGCCATCTCCGGATCACTTCGTCGCTCCCGTTCCCTAGCGTGATACCCCCCACCACTTCCTTCAGCGCTCGCACCCGAGCCCTCCCCCTCTGATCCCGCATAGAAGTTTCTCTTAAGATTTTTAGCCATCTTCATCTGTTGCGGTCGAAACACTCGCTAACTGTGATCCCCTTCTTCTCTACCTCACTAAACAGCTGGGGATAAAGGGATTGCAACGTCATCTTCCCACACCATCTATCTTTTCAAAAGCTAGTAATTTTTTCATCTCCGACCAAGTAGGAAAACCCTCTTTTAAAAATGTCCTTGGTGGTGAGAACATTCCTCTACCATTGTGATGCCGGCCTAAAAGAGCTCCTCTCCCACAGCGACTTTCTCTTCGAGTTCAAAGCTCAGCTACTTCAACGATAGTATATTTTTTCTCAGTCTTTCTCTCAAAAATAAATAAATAAATAAATAAATAAATAAAGGGTAAATATAAATATACACCCCATAAGGGGTGTACATATTACACCCCACCCATTCTGGGTGGGATGAATTTCACTGATCATACCGAAGTGACCAGTGAAAAAAGCCCCATCCCAGAATGAGGTGGGGTGTAGGATGTACACTCCTTATGGAGTGTACATCTAGCATCCCCCATAAATAAATATTTGATGCCAGCAAACCCCTGACTTTATTGTTCAAAAAGCTTCCCCAGAGAGAAAGTTCTTTCTCTATCATTATCGCCAACTGTTCTTCCATTACTAATAATTTTAGGTACATTAGTTTCACTTATTTCAATAATTAGAGTAAAAAAAACCTATTTCAATTTGATTACTGGAGTCAGAGAGAGTAAAATCTTGTGGTTGATTTATTTTTATTATTATTATTATTATTATTATTTTTTTGAGATTATGCTATCTCATTCATATTAGCTTATTTTAAGTTCGTTACGAGTAAAGGGGTAAAGGGACAGCTTGCTGTCTTTTTTTTTTTTCGAAATAATTTGATTACTGGGGCAGGTGCGTGCAACTCGGGACACTTGATTACTGGGACACGTGCGTGCAACTTGGGACACATGGGCGAAAAGTAGTGGCCTTGTAGGTTTAATGGGAGCTTTGTCCATCTATAGTTTTCAGCTTGCGTACACAAAGAAAGAGACGTATTATTAAACCAATATTGCTTGGACTATACAATGATGCAAAATTCAAAGCAATAATGGGAATATACGATCCGCTTGTAGCTTACTCGGATCACTTCGTTGATCAATCCGATTATGATTGTCTCTCTCCCTTGCGAGATCCTATGTGAACCCTCGTCACATGCGTAGAACAGCTCACCAAACATTTGAGACGGAGGGAAGCCAAATTTGGACTAACGTTGGAAACAATCTTGTGGCTGGTTATCTTGTGGCTGGTTGCATAATTTTGTCAAATGTTATGCTAAGACAAATATCAGAATAGCTGGCGAAGAAACCTATACATGGACAAATGATGATTTGAGCTGATTTGAGCTCATTTTCACCAATCCGACGAGAGCACCTGCCATCTCTCGGAAAGTGATCACTCTGGCATCAGTTGGAGTACCAGAGAATAAGCCCATCTGATAATACACACAAAGTACCGAATAAGGTTAATTCGTACGTCAAACTCGTTGGATGCATCTTTTGGATTTTCTTTTTTATAATTTTTGGATATAAATCCTTATTACTCAGCACGGCATACAACATAAGCTTAGCTAAACGGAAACAACACGGGAGGATCGGGAACGAGAGGCGAGCCACAGGACAAACGACAAGGGGAAAGAAAGTAATCAATAAAGAGGGGGACCGCCACTAGCACCAAAGAGTTGAAAGGGCAAAGAGAAAAAAAAAAAAAAAAAAAAAAGAAGCAAAGGCAGCGCAGCCGCCCCTTCCCTATCTATTTCTAAAAGAAAAAAAATAAAGAAGAAAAGAAACAGGCAGCACAAATCGGCAACGACTTTCTTACAATCGACCGCGACTGGACCGTACCCCAACAGTGTGTCTTCTTTTTCGTCGTCGTCGTCGTCGTCCTCCTCGTCCTCCTCTTCTTCTTCTTGGGGTTCGGGTTAGGGTTAGGGATTTAGAACTTGTTGTTGTACCAGAGCACGCCCTTGCGGTTCCCGCCGTCTTCGGGCTCGACGTAGACGCACTCCCGCGCCTCGCGCCACATGGCCTGGGGCACGGGGGTGGCGTCGAAGTTGTAGTAGTCGCCGAGGATGGGCTTGATGGCCCTGGTAGCCTCCATGGCGTGGTAGTGGGGCATGGTGGAGAAGAGGTGGTGGGCGACGTGGGTGTCGGTGATGTGGTGGAAAACCCGGTTCAGCAGCCCGTAGTCGCGGTCCATGGTGGACAGCGCGCCGCGGAGCCAGTCCCACTCGGTGGAGTCGTAGTGGGGGAGGGACTGGTGGGTGTGCTGGAGATAGGTGATGAGGACGAGCCAGGCGTTGACGATGAGGAGGGGGACGCCGTAGACGCGGACCACCCACCAGAAGCCGAAGGAAGCGGCGAGGCGGTAGAGCGCGAAGGAGGCGAGGAGGACGCCGGCGTCGGAGACGAAGATCTGGGCGCGCTCGCGGTCGGAATAGATGGGGCCGTAGGGGTCGTAGTGGCAGGCGAAGCGCGGGTAGGGGTGGCCGGAGACGTTGAAGGCGAGGTAGAGGGGCCAGCCGAGGGTGAGCTGGACGAAGAGAGAGACGACGCGGCCGACCGGGTTGTCGCTGAGGTGGCGGGAGTACCAGCCGAGGGCGGGCTTGGTCTTGGGGACGAACACCTCGTCGCGCTCCAAGGAGCCCGTGTTGGAGTGGTGGCGGCGGTGGCTGTACTTCCAGGAGAAGTAGGGCACGAGGAGGGCGGAGTGGAGGACGAGGCCGACGAGGTCGTCGAGGAGGGAGTAGTCGGAGAACGCGTGGTGGCCGCACTCGTGAGCGATGACCCACACGCCCGTCAGGACGCAGCCCTGGGCGACCCAGTAGAGCCCCCACGCCGCGTACCGGAGAACCGGGCTCGGGAGGGCCGGGATCCAGGCGAGGGCGGCGTAGAGGAGGACGGCGGAGACCACGAGGTCGTGGACGACGTACGAGAAGGACCGCAGGACGGACCGCTGGAAGCAGTGCGCCGGGATCGCCTTCTTGATCTGCCCCACCGTGAAGGGCGGCTTCTCCGTCGGGGACCGGCGGACCGCCGCCGCGTCTCCTTCGCCACCGCTGCCCGGGCCACGCGCCGCGTCCTGCCGCTGCTCCGCCCGCTCCTTCGCCGTCATGCGCCCGCCCGCACCCATCGCTCCTTAATTGGCCTGTAGCAGCAGCAGTTATTTAAATTTGGTCGGTCATCTCTCTCTTTTTTTTTTTTTATTCATACAAATCAAAGGATTTAGAACTAGATGGAGCTTTCTCTAACTTATTAATTTTATTATATGATTTATTTGGTCCATAAAATAAAATTGTTGAGCGGGAAGCACGTGATGGACGTTTGAATAGATACGTCCACCGAGAAGCACGAAACAAGGGGTACTCGTAGATATTAAGTAACTGACCTTACAATAATACGTCCGTATTCCAGCTGTTGGTGGTGCTCAGTGATCAGTAATTCGGTATTTATAATACAGGCACAATATTTCGGTTTGGGCTGACAAGAGGGCTCCACACCACACATGACTACATGAGATATTATTATTATTATTATATATATTTTTTAAGCTACCAATTTTGGAGCGTATTTGTTTCCCCGTAAAATATGTTTGAAATTATTTTTCAATTTAGTAAAAAAAAACATTTTTACGAATTTAAAAAAATAAGATATTTTTTTTTGTTTTGTTTTTTTTTTTCAAAAAATACTATAACATATAAAAAAAGATTCACCAAAATCTTTTGTCACAAAAAATTATTCTTTTAAAAGATTGTACATTCAATCAAACATCTTTAGAAGAAAATGAGAACATAGCTCCCCTCAATAGCACACGAACAGTCCCTTATACCGTAGGCCTCTTCTTTAATCTATTTTTTTTTTTTTTAATATATATAATGATTAAAAAATTAAAAAATAATACAAGGAAAACTAGTATATTGGTGGCAGGCTGTTCCGTGAGGTCACGACACGACGTGGCACGTTAGGCCTTTTGCCATTTTTTATCGCGTTCAATCAAATGGAGAAAGTAGACTGAAGATTATGGGTCTAAAAAAAGGTTGAGCTATTATCCAATGAGATTATATTATATGCTAAAACATTACCCCTATATGACTATTGACTATCCAATTCAATAAAATAACCAAAAGAAAGGAAAGAGCTAGCCAAAGAAAAAGAAAAAAAAAAAAAAAGTATAATATTTTTCAAATCACGTACGTAATCACCGATTAAAGTATTTCTAAAGGAATTAATGCCTGCACCAGTCTAACGCTATATCCTTGCAAAGCATAGATATGACTTTTAATTTAACCACCAAAAAAAAAAAAAAAAAAAAAAAAAGCGGATACAGAAAATGAAATTAGAATAGAATTACGAATGTGCGTATGGAAAAACGATGCAGGTTCCGTACAGATGAGCTCTCTAGTGCACACTAGAGGGCAGTATAATTCGGACAAAATGACAAATTGAAGCACTAGAGCATCTGGACCGTGCAAAAACAAAACGAACGGTCAATCATTACTCGCTCTGATTGGAAGAAAGATCGGGTTGTGTACTCGGTCATACTTGTCGGCCGCTCAACTCATATAGTATAAACAGGAGAAAAAAAGCAAAAGAGAAAAAGCATGCGCATTTTTCCAGAGTGGACGGATACAACGCTTGTACGAAACGGAACGGATGGGAAATGAAAACATATTCAATTCCGTAAATTAAAGCGGCGGCATTGGCAAGTTGGAATAGCATTAGGAAAAGGGAGAGAGAATAAAGAAGTGCTGATAATTACACGCCCCCTATTTTTTCTTTTCTTTTTTTTCTTTTTTTTTCTGTTTTGACGTCCATCATCACGTCATCCACGACGGGAAACCCGAAAGATTCGTCCCGGAAAATGAGCTAGGAAAGGAGCATAAAAAATAATAATTAATTAATATTATATTTGAACCCTGGTACAAAATATCTGGGAAAGTGGAGGACTCCCAACCGTTAGATGCCTCCCGTTCGTTTCCGTCCCCGATTAGATCGGCAACGTACTTTTTTTTTTTTTTTTGGATTGGACAAAGCAACGTACAAATTTTGAACGTAATATAATAATTTCGCATCATTAAATTATTTTAAAAAATATTATTTACATACATAAAAAATTATCAGATCAGGAATGGGAACATAAACAGGAAAAAGGAGAGATCGATTGATAACTAGCACAAGCATGTGCAGAGCGATTTATTTACGGTTTAAAATGAGATGGTGGCCGTGAGAACGGAAACAGCCCCAGATCCGTCAAATTGGACACAAACACTAAAACACAAGCCCTACAGGTCAAATAGGAAAAAAAAACACTAAAATACAAGCCCTGCATTATAACTTCAAATGCTAAATCTGAGAATGAGATCCCCAAAATAAAAAAAAGCTAATAATAGAGAGAGAAACGGTAAAATCCAACCAGATTCATCAACAAAGAGACGGGAACAACGAAATCGATTACGAATCAAGAGAAAACTCCACAAAATCAGCCGCAATATTTACTAAACAGGGTGGAGATTAATAGCTCATTAATGAGCACAAATTATAGCTTTAATATAGCGAAATAAGCAGAAAATAGGAATCTCCCCGTACCTGAGAGAGATACGGCTCGATCGACGCTTCAAAGAGAGATCGAGAGAGAGGGAGAGTAACGTATTCTCTTTATCTCTTCCTCTTCCTCTCTCTCTCTCTCTCTCTCTCTCTCTCTCTCTCTCTCTCTCTCTCTTTCCTTGTCTCTCTCCTCTCCTCTCCTCTGGTTTGTGATCGCCCTAACAATGCCCAATGAGAGAGAGAGACTCTCCCCCTTTGGGGCCCTATTTAACCTCTCCACCCCCTCCCTCTCGTTCGAGGGCAAATACAACCAGTGGTCCCCCAGCCGCGTCAAAATTGGCACCTGCAACTCCGCGATCGCCATACTGAACACGTGTCATGCTTTTACTGGCTATTCCCGATGATCCGGTAAGGGAGGCGATGCGGGGATCGCTCGTGTGGACAAAAGCCCTGTACCCACGAAATCTCCACCGTCCTTTAACAGGGATTTCGACGGCTTGGATGTCATAAGGGCAAATACGCATCTGTTGCATTGAACGTTGAAATGACTTTTCTACCCCTAAAGCTTTGCGGAATTTACGGCACGAAACCAGCAGTCGTGGTTGCCAAGTGGCTCGCCGTAGGCTCCACCCGGCGGGAGATCGTACTTCGCGCCCGATTCGTGGAGCCCCGAGAGCTTCACCCCCATAGATGAAATTACCATTCGGCCCACCATTGCTCCGCTCTTAAATGAGGGCAAAATGGTCCTATCAACCTGCGATCTCCGATGCTCCGTCCGTGACGTCCCCTCGTGCCCTCTAGCTAGAGTCTAGACTCGCATAATCGCATTGTATTTTTCATACCAACAAAAAATTAGGTGAATACAACGAGAAGTTCTTTTTAAAATATTCGAATATTCACGGAGAAAATTAATAAATAAAAATATATAATATTTATTTTTATTTTTATTTGTTTTTATTTTTATATAATTATCTGGGTTTTAAAAATTTAAATTTTTCAAATTGTTATTTTTAATGTATTTGATTTTAATCCATTTAGTAATTTTTTAATTTTAAAATTTGAACGAATTATTTATTTTTTTTTAATTTATCTAATATATTTTATATAATTTATATAACTATATATTTATTAAAATAATTAATTAATTTAATTTTTACATTCGAAGAGCTATGAAATTATTAAAATTTTAAAAAATAAATAAAAATTAGACACTAAAGTTAAAATTTTAAATTATCTTGTTACTAAATTAAAATAATTTATAATTTAAATAAGTTAAATATATGTTTATCAAAAAATATTCAGATTATAAATAAAGAGTAATTGTACAATTGTTAGAGAGCAATGTTATCGTTAGTATAAGATTATATACACTCCATCTATTTAAAAATAAAATATTAAAATAATTAATATTTTTTTAAAAAAAAATTATATAAAATATATATTTTCTTATTTAGAATGTTTTTTTGATGTGTCATGTGGGATGCACACAGGCCGAACATCACATGCTGGGCATGTGTTTGATTCTCCAATGCTACAAGTTGGAGATTGATAATGAATAAATATTTTCTTATGGAAGAAGTATCAGCATTAGTATTAAAATATAATAAAAATTTGTGCTGCTTGGTAAATATATTTATAAAATTATTTTCTAATGCATCAATCAAATAACTAGGGTAGAAACTATCCTAAGGACCAAAGTGGCCATGGTCCTTTCAACTTTTTAATATTATTTATTAGTCCTTAATATTAATTTAATAAAATAAAAATTAGATAGTTATGATTTTTTCAGTTTTTTAATATTTACTTAATTTATTTTTTATGTCAATATAATTTTTTTTTCTTCTCTATATATATTTTAAATAGATAAAAATATATTAAGAGTCGCATACTTATAAGGTATTTTAAAATATATTCACTAACTCTAAATTTTTAATTTTTAATTTTTTTTTAATTTCTACCTAGCTAGTGAGCTATTTTATTTAACAAAAAAAAATATATTATATTAAATTTAATAGCTATTTGATCTAATAATTATTAAATGTTATAATTTTATTTATTAAAAATACTAAGAAATCGATCGATCGCTAACTGAATTGCTATTAACTTTAGTAAAATTTATAGTTATTTAAATGTAATAATATAAATAAAATAATTAAAATTAAATATCTGTAATTAAAAATTAATTTTAATATTTTACATTAATTATTAAATTAATAATTTTTTTAAAAAAAATTTAATTAGATAAAATTATATTTATATACTAAAATTTATATTTAAATATATTTTCACCCTCTCAAAAATAAATTCTGCTTTCGTACCTGCAAATAATTTTTAATATCTCCACAGGTACATTATGTCCTTACAAGTAGCTTCATATGCAGCGCTTCGCTTTCACATGCATTTAAATCAGATTTTTTTTAAAAAAGATATAAAATTTTACTTTGAATTTTTAATTTGCAGATAAAATTATTCTTCTCTTAGATAGTTTCAGATTATTATCTCGCTCAGCGTGCTGAGTTCGTTAAATCACAAAAAATGGCTCTCAGCTTGTTCCCTAATTCGAAACTCATGGTACTTAAATCGTAATAATGGCTCTTCTCCTTTAAGGAAATGTATCTAAACATTTCAAATTGCGGGATGCTGCATAGCCCATCAAAGAAAGGGACAATCTACTAATTTCTGCGAAGCGTCGTCTTCGTCGTCGATGAAATTTAAGATCTTGTCAAAGAGTCGTCGATGAAATTTAAGATTTTGTCGGCTTCTATTTTTTTATTTTTTTTCATTTTTCACGTGTTTCTTCAACTTAGAACATGTTTAATTAAAGTTATTCTATCTGAATTATAGATGATTCATGTCAAAATTATTATATTTAGTTCATACAGTATGTAATCTGATTCATAATATAATATTATAAATAATATAAAATTATTTTAAAAATATTATCGAGTGGAAAGGTGAGTATCTCGTATTACTAATGGCGAGCTATTTTATAAAATTATAAATTTATCCTTTCAAACTATCCAAACTATTTAAATGCGTTATTTTTAAAATTTTAATTTAAAATTTAAAATTTAAAATTTTAAAAATTATAATTTAAAATTTAAAATTTTAAAATTTTAAAAATTCTAAACATTTTAATTTTTAAATTATACTTAAATTTTAAATTTTAAATTTATATTTTAAATCAAAATATTAAATATTATATTTTTATTCAGATTTAAAATTTAAAACTTAAATTCAAGTATAAATTATATTAAGTTATAATTTAATAAAAAACAATATTAAATTTGACCATAAAAATAATTTTTAAATAGATTATAGTTTATTATAAGAAGTATTAAATTTTATAAAATGAATCAAATATAGTAATTTTATATACAATATAATTTAATATTATATTACTGTATTAAACAAAATACTATAACACAAGAACAATCATAATTTGATTCAAAATTTTTAAATATTTAATTATTTTAAAATAAACTGTGATACTATATAGCGCAAACTAGATACGCTCTTAATTTAATGTGAATTTCTTATAGTATCATATTTTTATTTTGAGAGACCCTAATTAAGTATTAATAGTGACGGCCACTTTCTTATTAAGTGATAATATTGTTTAAAATTTATCAATTATAATATTATCATTTCAGTACTATATTAGTGATATAACTAACAAAATTAGATCATAACTCAAGTTATAATAAAAATTTATAATAATTTAAATTTTAAAGAACGAACCATCATGCATCGTAATGTTTGAGAATCAAAATTGCAATTTAGCCGGTTTCACAAGTATCATAACTCAAGATATAAATCCGGCAAAGTTGCAGGAAAATCAGCAAAAAAATTGGGAGAGATAATACCTCTAAAACAAGTACAAACTTTTCAAAAGCAAAGAAAGATTCTGGGGGAGATCTTTCAATACGTCGAATGAGATTGATGAGTCGTCCATTTATAGTAAATGGCAATCAAATTGATTATAAAATGATATTAAAATTTCTAAGACCATAGAAATCTGAAGTAGACATGAGAGCTAACAAGCTCTACCGAGGACACGTTGTTGCGTGTATGGACAATATTCTAGATACCTCATAGGGCGCAAGTGGCATTAATTTTTCGTCAAATGAGCATGTCAAGCAACTGCTGTTGATTGGTTGCTGCAGTATCTGCTCCAGTTGCTTCGTGTGAGGTGTGACTGCTTCTCGACCCTTCAGATTGAAAATGTTTATCGGACCAGGACCAGTTCACTGGCCCAGGATTAGCCCTCTAAATATGGGCCGGACCTCGGTTTATGTTTCTCCGGTTTTCTTATCCCAGCCCGGAAATTTTGCACTTGATCCACTCCGGTCCCATCTTTTGGGGCTTGACTTGGGTTCGGAAGTTGCATATATAATTTTTAGGCCTCACAAAGATAACATACATGGTTCGTAATCTGACCCGGCTTAAGTCCAACTCGAGTTTTGCTTACCCCGAATCTAGGTTGAAAAGATTTCTCAGTGCTAGTTTTGAAAGGATTAAATGGATTGAATTTTTTGAATAATTTTGTTTGATACATTGAAAGTTCAGATATTTAATCGGAAAACCTTGAGATAGTTAAAAAGGATGGTGTATTTGTCCTTCTCTCTCTCGAAAAATAGCTCAACTCAAATAGCTCAACTCAAATTTCACTAAAGAGATTCATAAATAGCAACGTATTATTTATACGTGTTAGATATGTCTCGAATTTTAGAATTGAAAGATTTTCTAACTCTATTCTGTTTTGGTTACCTCATTAAGTTAAGTTTGGATTATATCTAATCTTATAAAGATTATCTCTAATCATAGTGGATTGGTGTATTTTAGGATTAGAATTTTATGAGAGATATATTTTGTACACCACTTTAATTATAATGAAAGTTTTCGCTCCGTCTTCGTCCGTGGACGTAGGTGAGTGGCCGAACAAATTCTACATTTTATTTCTCTTCTCTCTTTCTCGATTTTCTTTTGATATTTTCGCGCCCAACGTAGTGGATCTTTTCCGCTTTTATCATAACAAACTGGTATCAGAGTCAGAATATTCGTTTGGGTGTTTAAAACATCAAGAAAATTTGAGGCCGAGAAGTTTGATCGCTCGAGCAGTTTTGTTTTACGACAAGTTGTCGTTCTGAAGTAGAAGTTGCAAAAGCGTAACTAGAGAATAAGAAAATTGACACTTCAGAGAACCCTAAGGTTTTGCTTATTAAGTCAGGCGACCAAATTCAAGAATTCCGTATATTTGGTTTGCATGTGTAGCAGCACTTTCAGAAATTTTTAGGGTTTTGGTGGAGAAGACAAAAAAATCAAGTCAAGATGTAGATTGTTAGATATGTCTCGAATTCTAGAATCGGAAGGTTTTCTAACTCTATTCTGTTTTGGTTTATTCCTAATATTAGTAGATTCGTATTCCTACTTATATTAGTATTTAACCACTATTATAAATATATCATTATTCCATTAATTTGGTGTAGCGGATGAGAATGAGTATGGATATACTTTGGGATTAAGTTTTGTGAAAGAGACATTTTTTGTATGGTGTAGCGGATGAAAAAGAGTATGGGTATATTTTGGGATTAGGGTTTTGTTAGAGAGACATATTTTGTACACTATTTTAATTATAATGGAAGTCTCCGCTCCGTCTTCGCCCGTGGACGTAGGCGGCCGAACCAGTAAATATTGTGTGTTTTATCTTTCTTCTCTCTTTCCCGATTCTCTTTTAATATTTTCGCACCCAAAGAACTAGATCTTTTCTGCTTTTATCATAACAATATATAAGAAAACATTAAAAAAACATTGATGATGGTAAAAATCTAGCACAATAATTACTTGATTAATTTAGGGGACGTTTAGTTTTGTTATAGGCAATCTTGTAAAGATTATTATCTAATCTGTAATCTGTTTGGTAATGTAATATCATAAAAGATTACTGTGTTTATTTTATTCAGTCTGTCATTCGTGGATATCTCACATTACTAAAGGCGGATCCGTGGGTATCTCACATTACTGAAGGCGGGTAATATTGCATATCATGTAAAATTATAATTTTACTATTCAACCCCGAACCCTTTGAATATTATCTCTTTAAAATTTTGAATTATAAAATTTTAATTTAAAATTTTGAATTATAAAATTGTAATATACCAACGAACTAAATTTTAAATTTTTAATTTTAGATTTTTTTTAAATTTAAATTTTAAATTTCAAATTTTAAATTTAAAATTCAATTATAAATTATATTAAAGTGATAGTTTAATAAAAAATAATATTAAATTGGATCACAGGAGTAATTTTGAAATTGACTATTTATTTTTTTATCAAAATGACTGAATTTTATAAATTAAATTAAATATAATAATTTTATATATATTATAATTCAATATTATAATACAATATTAATTTAAATGCGGTGATATAAGATCAGTAATAATCTGATTGCAGCGCGAAGCAAACCACCCTACAAGTATCTATGGAAATATACTTAAAAGGTCCAACGAAGCATCAAACCTACTTTACAGATGATATTGCATTGGGCCATTTATGGACTCCTCACTGAGTAGCCAATCTGCAGCTCCAACTACTCTCCAACCACGTATATTTTAAAAACGCCAAAACCCCGACCCCAGAAAATAAAATCCGCAGGTGCTCGCGAGCTCCCTCGATCTCTCCGAAGAGGTGGCAAATTTCAAAATCTACCTCGATCCGATCGAAACGTCTCTCTCTTCTTGTTTTCATCCATCATTTTTTTTTTTAAAAAAACGGCGTCGTTAATAGCCAGGAGGAGACGGCATTGGACATTGTGAGATTCCATATTCCTCGACAGGTGAGTTTGATCATCTCTTCGAAGAGGTTCTTTGCAATTTGAGATTTTACTGGGGTTTTTTGAGCAATGCGCGGTTTAGAATCGGCTCAATCGGGCCTTCGTTGGGTTTTTGGCAATCATCCTCGATCACTGCGACTGCTTCTTGATATGTATTCTATGCTTTTTCAGATTCTGTACAATGAATAGTTGCCTTTTTTTGTTTTCCTAAAGTTTCAATCGTCGATTAATTTGTCTCAATACCTGCATTACAGTTTGCCTATTTCAGATGCATTAATATATATATATATATATATATATATATATATATATATATATATATATATATATATATACATATATGTTCTTCCAACTGTTCCAGAACCTTCATATGGATATTAGGGGAAAATAATATTGCTGTGTACTTGTTTCGTCAGGATTTTTGTAGATAAGGAGTTTTGAAAGCAGCTGATTGGACATGGCAATCTTAACTTCTGGGAGGTTGCAAATGGCAGCTGCAAAGCCATGGCTTTCTCGTTCTTCTACCAAGTCCGTACCGGGTGCTGCAATTGATGGGAAAGGCAGGAACCAAGCGAAACTTGCGAGCCTCTGTTATATTTCATCTATAAAACCTCTTTGCAAGAGTTCGACATCAGTGCCTCTGAAGTTGAGCAATATCACACCAAGAGCTGTGTCTGGTGAAGGGGGAAAAGAACGTCCTTCCGGATTGCCTATTGATCTGCGAGGTATCTCTTTGGCCGCAGTATATGTTATGTTTGGCTGGATACATTGACCGTTCAGTTTATTGTTCTACTATATTCTAATCTCGACACAACTACTTAATAGATATTCCGTGTACCGGCATCAAACTGTAGTTTAATTTATTTAATCCTTATTCATGTTATATACTTATAGCGCACATTGCTTGAAAGTTGGATCCAAACTGTAGTTTCTGATAATCTCCCAAATTTAGATTGTGCTTTGAAGCCCTTTTATTATATAATCTAGCTAACTTTATTGTCATCTTATCAATGAACTCAGTGTCGGAAAATGTCTAAGCCTGACGAAAGAGCATAGGTGCTTTTTCTTTCTCCGGAATTTCATCTTATTGTTATATTACGATTGTTAGGTTTTTCTTTTCATAGACAAGCTGGCTATTTTAATGCCCTTGCAGCATTAACTCCCATTGCCGAAACACTTCTTTTCTCCTTGCTCACCAAATATTTATTCAACAAATTCCATCGATACATGTTAACACGTGTCATTCCAAAATTCTAGTTCCTTGAATAGGGCATGTTGTGAGAAGATCGAGTACTATGAAGTTAAGCTTGAACTGAGGGATTATAGTTGTTCGTACGGTCCAGTGGCTTCTTTTACTTCTCCAATTTGTGCATATAATCTATCCTTTATCATACTATTATCACTTATTCTCATTTTTTCTGTCTTATTAGCATTCTTATGATGCTTGTGGCCTACTTCTGTTATATAGCATATTTTTTAGTAGTAAAACATCACTTTAAAGAATCGAGACATTCTTTTACTGTGCTCTATAGGATAGAGAAAGATAACCGTTCAGGATGGTTCTTTTCTCCTTTCAGGTAAAAGGGCATTTATTGCTGGTGTAGCTGATGATAATGGCTATGGCTGGGCAATTACTAAAGCTCTTGCTGCTGCTGGCGCTGATATTCTTGTCGGTACATGGGTTCCTGTACGTAAACTCCATTAGATCTTACCTACACTTACATAGTAGATTGGTTTAATTACGTCATCACCTTTCAAAAACTGTGCTTTCTGCAGGTTCTTAATATTTTTGAGACGAGCCTAAGGCGGGGTAAATTTGATGAGTCACGCCGGTGTGAATTCCGTACTTTAATTTTTCGTTATTTTCTTTGTTGGTTTCTTGATTGGTATTAAATTTTGGCCTGTTGTCAATAGTTAAGTGGTATTTTTCACGTGCAGGTTGGCTGACGGTTCTCTGATGGAAATTATAAAAGTATACCCGCTAGATGCGGTTTATGATAGCTTTGAGGATGTACCTGAAGATGTATGTATGAGATGTCAATTTATTTGTCTGCCTAGGCTATATTTATCTGTATAACACAGAAAGTACTGATCATCGGCTTGGCTGTTTCATACAGGTTAGAACAAACAAACGGTATTCAGGAGCTTCAAATTGGACTGTCAAGGTAGGTTCTAGGTGGCTGTACCTATGTCCACGCTATACTTTTGAGACATCTGATTATACCCTTCTAGATTTACCAAATTTCTAAGGCATTCAACTTCATATTATTCTCCCTTATTGAAGTCTAAACTGATTAAAATGTGAGGTTTGGCTGCTGGCAACACCATAAACTGTGAAGAGTTTTCTTTTGTCTTTATAGGAAGTAGTCAAGTCAATCAAGAATGATTTTGGAAGTGTTGATATCCTTGTGCATTCTTTAGCAAATGGACCTGAGGTAAAGTTTCTACACCTTGGGGTGGGGGTATTTAGGTGATGATATGGATAGTCCATACTTACCGATATTGCAACTTCATCCTTAAACTTTTTATTTGAACATTTTTGTCCTTGAACTTTGCTATGTTTTCCAATTACATCGCTTGACTCCATCAGCAACATCTGTCAAGCTGTAAAAGGATCATTTTACCCCTTCTATTCTATAATCACTTTGCCCTTCACTTTATCTAGAGCAGGGTATGATGGTTGTTTTACAAAACAGCTTTCATGTGCTAAGCAGTGATTTAATGAAATTGCCAGAAGTAGGAAAGTTAGGCAATTGAAATGCTTTCATGAAAATTTTAAGGACTAAGTTGCATCATCTCAAAAGTACAGGACTAATCCATGCGTGTTTACCCTTTTGTTCTGAGAAGAGGTGTCAGCAAGATTCTGTATGTCTGTTTTAACTGTATAGATTTGACCTGCAGGTCACTAAGCCACTCCTAGAGACATCAAGGAGAGGATACCTTGCAGCTTTATCTGCATCTAGTTACTCCTATGTTTCATTGCTCCAACATTTCCTTCCAATAATGAATCCAGGTACCCTGTACCCTTTACAATTTTCGGCTATCTTTTAGTTTTCTTTTTCGAGTTGGAATGAAGGCTACACTGTAACTAGTGCAGATATCCAATAAGCTAGGTCTCGGATTAGATTATAGCATAGTAGTCATTTCTTATTTTCCCTTGCTTTCTACCAAGTGATAGAATTAGTTCACAACCACATTTGTTGCCAGGTGGTGCTTCAATCTCCTTGACGTACATTGCTTCTGAAAGGACAATACCTGGGTATGTTTTCTTTGCTGGCATAATAACTATAAGCAGTCTAATGCTAATAAACATTCTTATCTTATCACGTAGTAAAGTTATAGTCTATAAATCTCAGGTATGGGGGAGGCATGAGTTCAGCAAAAGCTGCCTTAGAAAGTGATACCAGAGTATTTTCTCTAAATTCTTTCATGTTCTGAATCTTCAATGCTTTCTCGTTACATCATTGTCTCTTTTATGATGATAATTGCTTGATAAAATTTTCTTTTGACTATTTCTCGAAAAAAAAAAATTTTCTTTTGACCAGGTGCTAGCTTTTGAAGCAGGAAGAAAAGGGGAAATTAGAGTAAATACCATATCTGCAGGTATACTCAATAATAACTCCGCTAAAGAAAATTTTCATGTAAATCTCCTCCCAGCTATTTACCTCGTACATCTGATTGAACATCAGTTATCTTATCCAAATGGCGCATGCAATTATTGTCAACTGAGCAGAATTGGTTTCTAATCTTGTAACTTTAGTTCTAGAATACCATTTAGCGAGAAACATTATCTTGCAATTCTTAATGGTTAGATTTGATACTAGCAAGTTTAATAAGTATGACATAAGATGATTAGCTAAACTTGGACATCAATTCTTTTTAGTAGTTTTTATTACTTTCATTTGAAATGTTGGGATGATTTTACTGTTTGTTTTGCAGTATAATATTAACGATTCAAAAGTTTACTATCCTTTTCTTTTTATTACCGATTCATTCGTACACACCATTTTGTTTTCCTACATGGACTACATATGCACCTGCATATACACTCTCCCACCTTTTAGGCTCTACCAGTACAGCAAAAGTCAGTATCCCATTTCTTCTTTGGATTTACATTTATAAATTATTTCAGGCCCATTGGGAAGCCGTGCTGCGAAAGCCATTGGATTCATTGAGAAGATGATAGATTATTCATATGCTAATGCACCACTGCAGAAAGAATTATTAGCAGGTGGATAACAAGAGATGCTGAACTTTCTTCATCTTCATTGTTTCTTTTTCCTCCTCCAGTCACTTGAAGTAAAACATATGCTTATCCTTTTACAAACTCTTGTACAGATGAAGTTGGAAATGTGGCAGCATTTTTGGTTTCCCCTTTGGCTTCAGCGATTACTGGCTCTGTTGTTTATGTCGACAACGGGTTGAATATTATGGGACTTGCTACGGACAGCCCGACATTGTCGGTGTAGAATCGGTGCACACATGAGAGAATTGTCCATTAAACTATATCTGATTTACCATTTCCCGCTCCGCATCCAATGGTTTTTCCCTCTCTATTAATAAAAGAGTTAGAACTTTTCATTGTCGAGGTGATAAAGGTGGAACCAGCAGGTTAAACGATGTTTGAGTTTTCCTTGCCATTTACATGGTAAGCAAAATCCCACCTCCAATCATCCTAAGCACCAACTTTTTCCTGCAGCTTTTTTTTTTTTTTTTTTTTTTTTTTTTTTTTTTTTTTTTTTTTTTGTATTCGGACGAATGTTTTTCAGATCAGATTTGGTATATTTCTGCAGCTGGTTGGCTAATTTCTTAAATGAGTGTAAAATGCGTCTCTATGGTTATGGCGGAGAGTGGAGAGTGGAGAGTGGAGAGTGGGTTGGCTTCAAAATATTCAAACTTTGAAGTGCTGGTGATTTTTTTTTTTTTTGATTTATTATTATTGTTTTTTTTGAGGGAAAGGTAGCGTGCTACCGCTTCATTCATAAGAAGGATGAACTAAGCAACAGGGGTAGGCAACCGGGCCTAAAAAAAAAAAAAAAAAAAAAAACAGCCCGCCGTCTAACGGGGTGAAGGTGAGGCCAATTGAGTCCACCGACCCCAACAGTCTCGAGCCTCCCTAAAAATACAGCCCGCCGTCTTTCTGCGCTTCTCAAAGATCCTCCTATTTCGTTCGAGCCATATAGACCACCAAACCGAAGCTAGTACCGAGAGTTTTGTAGCGCGCAAAGATCCATCTCTCTGACAAGAGCGGTTCCAAACCGATGTCGCCGTCGAAGAGTTGTTGAACATAACGAGGTTCGGGTGAGAGGCTTGCAGAATGCTTCTAGTGAGTTGACAGTGTAGGAACAGATGATCAACCGTCTCCGCTTCGTCTAGGCAAAGGACACAAAAGTCATCCCCGGTCCACCCTCTTTTGAGCAGGGTGTCTTTGGTCCTGACCCTGTATCTTAGGACTAACCAAATGAAAATTTTGACCTTGAGAGGGACTTTGATCTTCCATATCTCCCGGAAGCGGAGGTCGAAGACACCACTATTCTCTATGAAGAGATAAAGCGATTTAACCGAAAAAGTCTCGGACTGGGTCCATCTCCAGCGTACTTCATCTTTCAATGGCCGGGTGGTGATCGCGGCGATTGAATCCTTGAGGAGTGCTACCATTTCCAGTTCCGCCGGGTTACCAGGGATGAACCCCCGTAGGATATGCCCCCATTTCCACCTGTTCACCCTCCGACACTACAGCACACAACTTCTCTTCCCCCTAACGGCATCGAAGATAGCTGGAAAAAGAGTGCTTAGTGGAGCCTGAGCGGCCCAAATGTCGGACCAAAAACGGACGACAAGGCCATCTCCCAGCGAGTAAGACATCCCACATCTGAAAATATCCCTCGTGGTTAAAACGTTGCGCCACCACTAGGAGAACGGCCTGAAGGAGGATCCTTCACTCAGCGGCTTCCTCCGTCTGTAGTAGAGCCCTTTGATGAGCGGTCCCCACTGAAGATTCTTGTCTGTGAGAAATCTCCACCACCACTTGGCAAGCAGTGCCACATTCATGCTTTCCAAGTTCAGGACCCCAAGTCCACCCTCCGAAGTACTCCTGCAGACCGTCTTCCAGTTAACCAGGCACAGCCCTCCATCGATAGAAGACGCCCCCTTCCAGAAGAAGGCCCGTCGTAGGGCCTCGAGCCGTTTAACCGCCCATTTGGCCGCCCCAAACATGGAAAGATAGTAGAGAGGAAGGTTAACAGAGTTCACCAACACTAGCCTACCTCCCTGGGATAGCAGTTTTGCTTGCCAGCCTTCTATCCGCGACTCAACTTTGCCGATAACCCGTAGCCAGTCGTCCTTTCGCACCGGTTTGTCGGAAAGCGAAAGACCAAGGTATACTGTCGGGAGTTTACCTAGCTTACAGCCCAGGATGTTCGCTAGCCTCCTCCTTCTGTTGGTCCCCCTGCCAAGGTAAAAGAGTTCTGTCTTCTCCCGGTTCACCTTCAGTCCAGAGGCCCATTCGAGTAGCTTCCAGATGAAGCACAGGTTGTTGATCTGCTTCTTCTTCGCTCCACAGAAGAAGAGGGTATCATCTGCGTATTGAATGATAGATACCTTAGAGTCCGGAGTGGGACCTACCCCCCTTAGTAGGTCGTTGCTAACCGCCCGATCCGTCATTCGGGTTAAAGCTTCCGCCGTCAAAATGAATAGGTAGGGGGACAGAGGGTCCCCTTGCCTAAGCCCCCTAAAGGTCTTAATCCAGTTCGTTGGTATACCGTTCACTAGGATTGCCACCTTAGCGTTACATACACATTGCTTGATCCAGCCACACCATCTGTCATTTGCCCCTAGCCCAGAAAGGACCATGAAAATGAAGTCCCACAGTACCATGTCAAACGCCTTCTCGAAGTCAGCTTTAATCCCCACCACTTCTAACCCGGATTTAGAGGCCCAGTTGACAACTTCGGTAGCCGTAGCAAAGGAGTCAAGAATCGACCTGCCTTTGAGGAAAGCAGACTGGGTAGGTGAAATGACCTCCTTCATAACCCCTTCAAGTCTGTTGGTCAGAACTTTAGAAATGATCTTCTGAACCGCATTAAGGAGACTAATAGGCCTGAAGTCATTAGCGGAATTAGCTTCTTCTCTCTTGGGGACCAGACAGATGTAGGAGTAGTCCATAGGGGATGAGTTCAGAGATCCGTTATAGAGCTCCAGGAAGATGTTCAACATATCAGACTTGACTACATCCCAGAACTTTTGAAAGAAACCCAGGTTAAAACCGTCAGGCCCGGGAGCTTTATCGCTGCCCAATTGGAAAGTGGCTTTTCTGATCTCCTCTAAGGTGAAAGACACAGTCAGATCTTCAGGGCAACTGAAGGCTCTTACACCTAGGAGCTCTGCCCAGTTCCCGGGCGAACCGCGAGAATGCTCCCTCGGGGTGAAGCGAGCTTTGAAGTGCTCGAAGAAGTACCCCCTTTTATCTTCCTCTCTCCGGAGAGTCCGCCCGTCGACCACCACGTCACCAATGTTGTTCACACGTCTCCTACCATTAGCTACCGCATGGAAGAATTTCGTGTTACCGTCTCCTTCCTTCAACCAGCGGAGATTAGCGCGGGATTTCCAAAGAATCTCTTCATCCGCCACCACCCCTCTTAGGAGGGATTTAAGTCGAGCACGTTTCTCAAACAGATGCGGGGGAAGGTTAGTACGTTCCTCCATAAGGTCTAGCTGATGAATCTCACCGGAGAGATGATTTTTGGTTCGGGAGATGCTGTAGAAGCTTGAGGAACACCATTCCTTGATGCGCTTTCGGCAGTGTCGTAGCTTGGCCACAAAAGTAAGCACTCCCGAGCTCTTGGGGGCAACCTCATTCCACCACAAAGGTAAGTTAATACAAAAGTCCTCCCGCGTGAGCCAGACCATCTCAAATCTGAATCGAGGTGGGTTGAGTTTGTGACTGGTAGATAGTAGAAGCGGCGAGTGGTCAGAAGCTATCCTCGGACCGGCCACAACCTTAGAGAGGGGGAAGTAGTGATCCCACTCAGTGGAGATCAGAAAGCGATCAAGTTTGGCCAGCGATGGGCTGCTCTGCGAGTTTGACCAGGTAAACTGCTGGTTGCTTAGAGGCAGGTCCAACATTTCCAGCTCATTGATGAGACCAGAGAACAAAGCCATAGCGCGCCCGCTCCAGTTACTGCCTTTCCTCTCGTGCGAATTCTTGGTTAGGTTGAAGTCCTTACAAATTGTCCATATCCCTCTACAGTCCCTTTTGAGGTCGGCGAGCTCCTGGCAAAACTCCGGCTTATCGTTCCAAGTGGGGGGGCCGTACACATTGGTTACATAGAAGCAGCTCCCGCTGGGGATGTGGGTCAGCTGAACCGTAAGCGAATGGTTGCGAACTAGCGCCCCGCTACAGGAAAAGATGTTAGAGGGCCAGCAAGTGATCAAACCCCCCGAGGCTCCCGCCGATTTGATGAACAGACATTTATCAAAATGGGGTCCGGCAAAGGACCTAAGAAAGGATCGGGATACCGATTCCACCTTAGATTCTTGGATACAAACAACCGACGACTTTAGCTTAGAGACAACAGACTTGACAACTGCACGCTTATTCAGGTCATTTAGACCCCGAACATTCCAACTGAAAATCTGAAACATGGTGACACACATACCACACCTGAGCACAGACCACCAGCAGTGATAGGGGCCCCTAAGGGAGGGGGCCGGCGAACCGTAGGAAGTCCGCTGCTTCGTCGTTAGAGAGGCGGATCCCACAGAGAGCACTTTTTGCCTTGGTGGGCACAGTAGAGACGCCCGTAGTCAACGAAGACCTACAGTCCCGAAGCAAGGCTTTACGCGCCATGGCTCTAGCGACCGAGTCACCCGAACCACACTTGGCGAGCCGAGTACTCCTGCGGAGGGGCGATGGGATGGAGCTCGAAGGCTGACAGACTAAAGCAGAGGCGCCCTCTCCTCCAGAAGAAGTCAAAGGAAGCGCGGTCTCCATGGTTGTGCAGGAAGACCCCTCGAAAAGTGGGATACCAATCCCACCCGCCGGCGGAGCCGAAGGGTGCCGGGCGGCGACCTCGACGCAAGAAGGCGCAGGGTCCAGGTTAGCCTCTCCAACCAGGTCCCCCCCCCCCCCCCCCCCGTGCAGTATCAATCAGGTAGTCACAGGGCCCAAAGAAGTGCAGCGAACGAGGAGGGTATGCTGCTTCGACGACCACGGCGAAAGAGAGAGAGCCCCAGTCGAGGCTAAGGCGCAGCGGCCCACCAGCAGATACGAAAGGGGGGGGCCCCTCATTCGGCCCACCAGAAAAGACAATAGCGGGGAACCCCATATCCGGGCCACCACCCTCTCCAAGGAGACTCCCGCCTGGCCCCGACGGCGCGGAAAGCCCAGCCCAACTTGGGTTCCCCGACACATCCACACCCACCGGTGGAGGCCCAACTTGCAAAGGGCTCAGCAGGGGCCCACCTGCGAGACTCCCTCGCCCCAGGCCCCTCCCACACGCGGGAGTCCCCACACGCTCCCGGTCAAAAGCCTGCCCTCACGCGGTCCCCAAGAACACCCACATTCCGAGAATGGCGCCCCACCCGAAGAGTTTCCACCCTCGTGCAAGGGAGGTCGCCCACGAGGTGAACCTCGGGGACATCCCCGCTCCCGCTCAGATCCTCCGCCAGAGAGAGGAGCTCCACCAATCGAGGTCCCCAGCGGAAGATCCGCCGCAGATCCGCCAGGCGAGGGTACCAGCGGAAGACCCGCAGCGGGTAGCTCGAGACTAGCGACCCCCCTCGTCTCGGCCGCGGCTCCCGCCTGCCGGGCGGCACCGCCGGACCCCGTTGGAACAGGGCCCAACCTTCCCCCGTCACCTGAAAATGAAGAACGGGAAGAGAAAATTCCGGGGGGGCATGGCAGTCGTCGCGCCTCACCCGAGCACCAGCGACGCCTATCCCTCTGCTCCGGCGGAAAACCCGATTCATCCGTATCCGCCACCATACGGTCCGTGGAACTGGGGTCGGAGTGTCCATCACCTGCGGGGTTCACCCGCCTGGCGATGGAGCGCCCGAGTGGGTCCGTCTGGTCGGCCCCCTCGTGAGGATCCCCACCGGCGAACGGAGTCCCGCGGTCGTCGCCCCCCACGGGGGCCATGCGCGTCAGCTGCACCGTGATGGGAACGGTGAGATCCCCCAGGGTGATCAAGATGCTCTCCGGGATGTCAGCAGGGTCGTCGACCGCGATCTGACAGCAAAAACCACCAAAATCCATCATGTTCAAGCTCTCCTCCTCCCCGCGCAGATACCTGCCGAAAGGGCTCACGATTATTTTTAAAGGAATGCACAAAGCTGTAAGATTGATACACCGTACAGCCATGCTTGGCAATATTTGTTAGATCAGTCACTATCATTTCTATCGAGCCTAACTTTACCATAGATGGAGAACTAATTAAATAGCTAAATATAATCTCTGTTAAATAATTTATTGAGAGAGAGTGCGCCAGCAAGGACCACCGTAAGAAAGTCTTGCTTGAAAGCAGCAGCCAGCAAAGATAATAATCTAACAAAAGCCTGAAGAAAGGCTAGCTCGATCGATCTTAAAACCGTCTACCTGCTGCTGCGAATTGTGAAACTTTTGCATAAATACATTCGGGAGGGAGGTAAAAGAAATAAACGAATCACATGAACAAGAATGAATAACTAACAAAAGAAGATTACAAAAAAGAAAAAAAGATAGAAAAAAAAAGACTTATCAAATAAAACATAAATTTGATAGATTTATGTTTTAATCATTCTCATTTTCAAATCTAATTTATTTGTAATTAGTTAATAGAGAGATAGAATATTTATATATATATTTTGTAGAGATTCTTTATTTTTTATCAATGAGCAAGAATATTATGTTTCGTTATATTAAATATTTATTAATGTCATGAATTTATTTTTTAATAAATTTATTTTTAAAATTTGATTTATTTTTAATTTGTTAATTATAATTATTTATTTATTTTTTATAATATGAGTGAAATAATTTTTTTTATTCTATTTAAAACTTCGTTTGTTAATTTATATTCGTTTTTAGAGATATTATAGATGTATATATATATAGAGAGAGAGAGAGAGAATGGGAGAATTGAGCTTTTATGCTTTTAAAAATGAGCTTTTATGCTTTAAAAATATTAGTTACGGGTAATTGAAAGTTTTTAGTTTTTGGATGAAAGGATGTGTAATTAGGATGAAGGTTTAATGGATATATATATATATATATATATATATATATATATATAGAGAGAGAGAGAGAGAGAGAGAGAGAGTATGACTAATATTTTTTTATTAGTATAATTACTTTCGTACTTATAAATTAATTTTATGATAAAGCTTCAAAACCTACAATTCATTCTGTTAAATATAATTTAGAATGTGTGAAAGATTTAGAAATTAAATTTTATAATTTTTTTATATTATTTAAGATTTTAAAATTAACAATGTTTAACTGCGGGTATATAATACTTACTAATTTAACGGCGTAAGAGTCGAAATTGCTTGAATTTTTAATAAAAATTTTATTTATTATTTAGATAAGAATCAATAACTATCAATTCTCTATTTTTAAAAAGTCGTCCGATTTTGATCATTCATTTTATACTCACTTAATCAATTTTATTATAATTTTAAAAAATTAAGCAATTTATTTTCTAAAAGTTTTAAAAAATTACGATTTTTTTTTAAAAATTTTTAAATATTATAAATCATATTTAACGGTATGAATTGTTGATTCGAAAATTTTATTATTGAAAACGACCTATGAGCACTAAAGACTCCATATTTATAAGATTATAGTGAGAGAGAGAGAGAGAGAGTAGAGTTTATATGTTTTTAAAAGTACAAGTCCGTGAATTTTTTATTATTGAATTTGTATTGAAATTTGTGCTTTTGTAAAGTTAACTAAAAAGAGAGAAAGTATAAGTAAATAGCACAAATTTCAATGCAAATTCAATGATAAAAAATTCATAAGCATATTTTTGCTTGTGCTTTTGAAAGCATATAAGCTCCACTATATATATATAATTGAGTTTCTATGTTTTTAAAAGTATCAAGTTATTGGTGCTGATAGGTTTTTAGCCATTGGATGAAAAGATATATGGCTAGAAAGATAGTGGGCCCCTTGGGTTAAGGGATGAACTTAGTCAAAAGGGCAGATCTAATGGTGGAAAACGTACAATCACCAAATGCTTGGTGCTTATAAAAACATACTAGCCGCACTATATATATATATATATATATATATATATATATATATATATATATATATATATATATATATATATATATATAGGCTAGAATACTATCGATAGCACCAAACCATTGTTGCTATCAAGTTTTTAGCCGTTGAATTAAAATAATATACGGTTTGGATTATAGTGGTCCCCTAGGGTTTAATAGGTGGTTGGTTGAATAGTAAAAATCTTAGGGGACCACTATAATCCCAACCGCATATCTTTTCATCCAACGGCTGAAAACTTGATAGCACTAATTGTTTGGTGCTATCGATAGTATTCTAGCCGGACTCTATATATATATATATATAGAGAGAGAGAGAGAGAGAGAGAGAGAGAGTGTGTGTGTGTGTGTGTGTGTGTGTGTGTGTGTGTGTGTTTGGTTAGTATGCTATCGATAGCACCAAGCACTTGGTGTTACCAAGTTTTCTGTCATTACATTTACCCTTTTGCTCATTCTCAATTCTTAGATTATACTATTTTTTCAACCACAAACTAAATCCCAGGGGCCCACTATCATCCTAACTGCACATTTTTTACTTAAAGAGTCAAAAACTTAAAAACACTAATGACTTAGTTCTATTAATAGTATAGTAACATGTTCTATATACTTCAAATTGAATAGATTATATTCAAGGTGTCAATCGTTGGTTTGAAAGCTCCATCATCGAAAATAAATCGATAACTACGAAGCTCGTTAGATACCGATAGTATTCCCGCACAACTCTCTCTCTCTCTCTCTCTCTCTCTCTCTCTCTCTCTCTCTCTCTATATATATATATATATATATATATATATATATATATATATATAGAGAGAGAGAGAGAGAGAGAGAGAGAGAGAGAGAGAGAGAGAGAGAGCTTATATACTTTTAAAAGCACAAGACTAACTATACTTGTGATTTTTTTACTATTGGATTTGTATTGAACCCAGCCGAGTGGATCCCTCATCGGTCTAATCGTTTGGCCGCGGCGCATCACATCAGAGGGTTAATTCAGAGGCCGATCGCGTACCGAACTAAGTCAACGGTCAGCAGCGTATTTCGACCCCAACAAGGGTTTAATGGGTGGTTGGTGAAATAGTATGATCTAAAAAAATATAATTAGTCAAAAAGATAAGTTTAACTGTAAAAAATTTACAAACATCAAGTGCTTGTTACTTTTGAAAGTGCCGTAGTTGAATTATATATATATATATATATATATATATATATATATATATATATATATATATATATATATATATATATATATAATTTTTAAATGAAGCGATGTGCGATTAGAATGATAGTGGGCCTCTAGGATTTAGTGGGTGATTGAAAAATTAGTTTGATCTAACGGATGGCCATGATCAAGCGGATACATCTAAAGACAAAAAATTTGGTAGCACCAAGTATGTAGCAGACTATATATATAGCAAGGCTACTATACTATCAATAGTATCAAGCACTTGGTATTATTGAGTTCCTGACATTTGGATGAAGAAATGTGGAGTTAAGATAATAGTGATCCTCTAAAATTTAGTGAGTTGTTGGTAAAATAGTATAAATTTTAGGTAAACATCTTTTCTTCCAAAAGTCAAAAAATTAATACTATTAAATATTTGATGCTATTGATAGTATAGTAGTCGAACTCTCTCTCTCTCTCTCTCTCTCTCTCTCTCTATATATATATATATATATATATATATATATATATATATATATATATATATATATATATATATATATATTATATAATAATTTTATCATATGATCAATAATTTTAGTCACGTGATAAGATTTTCTTCACCCTCATCAACATGATTCTTTATTTTTTCACTATCAAATTTTTAATTACTTCTTCATCAATGCCATCAATGACAAGTGATACCAAGAATCATGAATAACCCACAAGATTGTAGTGAGCTTAGTGGGTATTTAATTTAGACATTAGTGGATGTCTTAAGTGTAGGCTTAGTGGGTGAGTTATGTAGATGAGTCTATAAATAGTGGGGTTGGCCAAGATCAAAATAACAAGAGAGAGTTGTATCTTATAGTTGTTATTTTCTAAGTAAAAGAGTACTTAGTTTTTCTGCAGAATTTCTACTTTTTTTTTTTCTTTGTTTTTGCAGTTAGTGATAGGGCGCAAAGGTCCGAACTAGCAAACAGAGAGCAAATCATGTCCTTTTCGAGCAGGAAGGCATGCGCCGCACTAGCTTTTGCTAGGCGAAAAGTTTAAGTCCGTAATTTTTATCTCAAATTAATTCATCATAATATTTTTTCTTTTCCCTCTTTTTCCCTCCGTTCTGATTGAAGGGATTGTCGTCATCTTTACTATCACATTCGTCGATGAAAATATCATTGGATTTATTTTCATCGTCAATCAAATATCATTGGTTTTTTTTTTTAATAAATATTTTTTCTTTTCCCTCTTTTTCCCTCCGTTCTGATTGAAGGGATTGTCGTCATCTTTACTATCACATTCGTCGATGAAAATATCATTGGATTTATTTTCATCGTCAATAATAATTTTTTTTTTAATAAATATAACAAATAAAATATATAAAAAAATATGAGTAATGCTAGATGTACATTATAAATGGGGTGTACATCTTACATCTATCCATCCTGGGATGGATATTCATCCACTCGTAACATCAAAGTGACGAGTAAAATTAATCATATCCTAAAATGGGTGGAATGTAAAATGTACATTCTATTTAAAGTGTATATTTATTAGTATTTTCATAATAATATTAATAGTTAAATTTTTAATTTTTGGATTAAGCGAGCTGCGGATAGTGGTTGAATATATATATATATATATATATATATATATATATATATATAAATGATCTGCTATTGGGCAAAACGTGGTAATTTTAAGACCATCATATCGATATCTTCCTCTAAATCTCTGCCTCTACTCTGGTCCTCTACCTCGCCCTAACTCTCTTCTCTTCCTCGCAAATTTCCAATCCTTTCTAAGCGATCCAATCGCCGATGGCGTGTTGCTGCTCCCCTTCCCCGCGATCTCCAATTTTAAAATACACTGACCCTAATTCATTCTCCTCCTTCCCTCCCATGGCGACCTAGGGTTTTCCATCGAGCGATTCGGAACCCTAACCCTAACCTAGGAGAGAAGAGGATAGGAGAGGAGAGAAGCGCGGCGATGAAGGCGTCGATCAAGTTCCGCGAGGAGCAGAGGCCTCTGCTGCGCGCGAAGGTCCCCATCAGCGTCCTCGGAATCCCATTCGTCTCCGGCGTCGCCGTGGGCGACGCGAAGGAGCTCCGCCTCGACCTCGCCACCGCCTTCGACTCCGGCCCCTCGCTCCGCGTCTCCTACCGCCCCAACGACCCCTGGAAACCCTTCTCCCTCGTCCTCAAGACCGGCGCCGGCGCCCTCGGCTCCCCCGCCACCGCCCCCTTCGCCATGTCCGCCGAGTTCAACCTCCTCGGCCGCGGCTCCGGGCCGAGCTTCTCCGTCCTCTTCAAGCCCCGGTTCGGCGACTTCACCATAAAAAAAACCACCCGATCCGACGCCTTCGCCTTCTCTCCCGCCGTCACGAAGATCGCCGTCCAAGGCGACGCGAACGACGAGGGATTGATCGACGGCTCAGATACACCGATCATCGGGTTCCGGCCGTTCGACAGCGGGGTCCACAGGGCGGCGAGCATCACCGCATCGCGGGTCGGGATTAGCGGCTTGCTCTCGGGCATGGAGGTCGCCGCGAGGAGCTTCCTCCCGCTGCGGGGCGGCGCCGCCGTGAGGTTCCGGTGGGGGCTGCATATCCCGCGGGAGCTCCGCGCCGCGCTCTCCGGCGACTCTGCTAAGGTTCCGATGGCGGGGGTCTCCCTCAGCAAGATGCCGCTCCTCGCTATGAGCAAGGTCTCGATCGAGCACGTGGCGCACGCGGAGAAGGAGAAGGAGAAGGAGAAGGTGAGGGAGGAAGCGGAGAAGAGGAAGGCGGCAGCGGAGGAGGCTGTGAGGGGCCAATTGGAGGCACTGCAGGCGGAGAGCCGGCTACTGAGGAGGGCGGTGGAGGATCTCAGTGCAGAGGTCCGCGGCGGAAGGGCGGGTGGTCCCTTCTCCGGCAGTGCTGCTGACCTCGGCAAGGGCGGACACGTGGCATCTGTGATGAAGAGTGATCGGCGTGCTATCGGGAAGGCGGGGGATAATCCCGGGAAGGCGGGGGATAATCCGGGGAAGTCGGTGGCAGAGGAGGAGCTGAGGAAGGCTTTAGATGCGCGGCGGAGTCTAAAATGAGGCTGAGGGTGGAATTATGTAGAGTGGCGTAGGCCAAATATTATTGAGGTTTGAGTCTTTTATTAGCATAATTGTGTTCTATAGTGCTGATGAAAAATGCTTTTGTTTCTCTAGTAGAACTTGTCCTTTTGCTTGAATTTTAGCAACTAAGCATGCCATAGATGATGCCATATATGAAATCATTATGTTTCATTTTGCTGTGTCCTTGTAGTCTTGTAGATGGGCTTTGCATTGCATTGCATTCCATTCCAGACTTGTGTTTTAAATGTTTACCTGATGTAATGCCAGAGAAGCAAGGTGAACGCTCAGAACTTTTGTGTAGGAGAATAACAGATCGTTTCAGCCAGTCATGTCAGTCTTTACCCTGAACTGGAAAAGTTGCAAGCAGGAAATCGGGAAGACGTTTCAGCTTTTAAAACAGTGCTACACTTTGAATTCGGAGGATTGAATTGGCAGCACTTAATGAAAATTAATGTTGTTGTTATTGTTATGTATTTATAGGATATGATGAGAGGTAGCGAGTTTGCCAAATAGAGCTCCAGTTTTTTATACTTGCATTGGGTCTCTTGCGGCTGGTATGATTACTGCAATACTTCATTCTCTCTTGATGAAAACTATCTCCAGGCAATATTTTATTTTGTGGGTAGGGATACTGCTCGGAAATGGGCAAGAATTGCAACAACTTTACTCGGATTGTAGCAATTTCTTATTATCCCTACATAGAATTCACTCATCAGTGTCCCAATGCACGTGACATTGTCACGTGCTTATCACTTTCCTTCTGAGCGCGTGATTCGTGAATCTTTATTATCAACTTATTTGTGAGAAAAATTAGTCTCGTGATAATAAAGCACCACCTCTTTGTTGTGTTTTTGTATTTATTTTTATTGATATATGATCAAGTATAACACTTTCTCACGAGTAAGTTGAGTGGTTTGATTTAGAGCACTATTCCATACGTATTTTGAATTCAGAACACCATTGGACGAAGGGTCACGCCCATTTTGCATAGGGCTCTATTTAATTTAATTTTTTTATAAAAATTTATAATTTAAGTGTCATAATAATATGGCATAAAATATATATCAAATTGATACATTCTAAAAAAAAATATTGAAACATTTTAAGATACCTGTTTTGTTATTCAAAAGAGTTTATAAAAATATCTAATTTAAAACATTATAATGCAGGAGTGCAATATTCATAGAACAGATAGAGAATTTAAAAATATGCTGTCATTTTATATACCGTACAATTTAAATAAAAAATAATACATGATATTTTAAAAATTAAAAATATCTCCTTTCTTTTATTATTACAACCTATTTTAAAATTAAAAATAAATAAATAAAAAGCATTATGTCCTTGCCTTTATTATTTCATTTCATGATATTTTAGACACGTTAGACCGTATGTAATAATCGATCCTATTAAGGGTAGCTTTGTAAATAAGTAATTTAAAAAAAATAAAAATAAAATAAAAATAGAAGTAGATTAACTTGAGTGCTGGTTATCGAACCATTTCCTGTGCTCGATCGTGCTGTGAGACTTGTACCTGAGGACGGGCCGAGGAAGAGAACCGACGGGAGAAGAGAAATATATATACACTAATTTTAATTTTAAAAAGGGAAAGGAAAAAAAAAAGAAATTACAAAGGACACCAAAAACCTAGAGTAAAAAAGGGAGGGGGGAGGGGGAGAGAGAGAGAGAGAGAGAGAGAGAGGGAGGAGGGAAGAGAGAAAGAGAAACCCTAACCGCGAGGTGATGGAGGCGGCGCGATGAGAGATCGGCATCGCCATGGCGAGATCGGAGGATCCGGAGGGGGTGAACGAGGAGATCTGGGGGACGTGGGAGGAGCTCCTCCTCGCCTGTGCCGTTAGCCGCCACGGTACGCGGAGCTGGGACTCCGTCGCCATGGAGGTCCAGGCTCGGAGTCCCTTCGCCCACCTCCTCACCCCACACAGCTGCCGCCTCCGCTTCCGCCACCTCCGCCGCCGCTTCTCCGACGCCGACGTCGACGCCGACGCCGATCCAGACCCCGCCGACGTCGTCCCCTGGGTCGAGGAGCTCCGCAACCTCCGCGTCGCCGAGCTCCGCCGCGAGGTCGAGCGATACGATCTCTCGATCGTGTACGCCTCATCTGATTCGCTCCTCGCGTCCTATTTTATTTTTTTATTCATTTGTATGCGTCGTTGGATCAAGATCTAACGGTGTTTAACGCTCTTGATTTTTTTTTCCATTTTTAATATTATTTTAGATCCTTACAATTAAAGGTCAAAAGGCTTAACGAAGAGCGCGAGCGGAGCCTGCCGGAGACGGAGTCCGGCGAGGTTAAGCCGGATCCGAACGGAGAGAGGGAGGCGAAGGACGCTGGATCCTCAGGGTCGGCACCGGAGGAGGTCGCCGGAGATCGAATCTCCGGCGGTTCGTGCAAGGAGTCCAACTCGACCGATCTAAAGGAGGCAGCGCAGGGGGAGGAGGAAGGCAGGCCCGGGAAGGAGGAGAAGCCGCCGGAGGCCGCTCCGGCAGCCGGCGGCGGCGCGAAGGTGGCCGTGGTGGAGTCCTGCGATGGGAGCTCCGGCGGTTTGGCGGCGCCTCCGCCGCTGGGCGGCGATTCCGGCGAGTCGGCGACGGAGACGAAGGAGGGGGAGGCGGAGAAGGAGAGCAGCGACGTGCAGAGCTCGGCGAGCCTCTCGAGGAGGCGGAGGGAGCGGCGGAGGAAGAAGGTCTCCGGCGGCGGAGGGGAGGCTGAGGGGAAGGGGGAGGGGGGGGAGGGGGAGGAGGGGGAGTGGGGCACCTCCCTCAGCGCCGCTGAATCACAGCCGTTGATCTCCTTCCTCGAGATTATCCGATCGACCAAGTATGGGACCGTTTTCGAGCGCCGGCTCGAGAGCCAGGTATATTTAAACTTTTCGTCGCGTCGTTTACCCGATATATCGGAACCGCAACTTACAAAAACTAAAACACCAAGAACGAGCTAATAATGCACGACTCGTTCCTTTTTAATTTGTTTCATTTGTGTGCGATAATTCTCTGAATCCTAAAAATGGTCTAAAATAAAAATTTTCACAAAGAAATGATTGAATCGCGAGTTTTTGAACGTATCGTCTCGCGAGTTCGGTGAGCATATTTGGTCCACCTGCAGAAACCAATGGCGGTTTTCTGTGCAAGAAATTCAAAGAAAACGAGTCATGTGGAACTTATTGCGTGCACCCGGTGTATCCTTACATAGCACGATGCACCATGCATTGGTCCACCTGCAGAAACCAATGGCGGTTTTCTGTGCAAGAAATTCAAAGAAAACGAGTCATGTGGAACTTATTGCGTGCACCCGGTGTATCCTTACATAGCACGATGCACCATGCATTATTAAAAATTTTATTTTTGAACAATCGTTATCTATAGTTTAAATACTATTATTTTGAGCAAATTATTTATATTTCATACCTTATATTTAACGTACGAATACACCAGTTGCAACCAATATTTCTTATGGGTTCCCACCCGAGAATTCAAAAATGTTAGTGTGTGAATTTGGACCGGCGGATCCGGACACGTGTGAGTGGCTTTATATAAAATCAATCTCCACCGTTGAGTGCGCTCGTTTACGACGACGGAGGAGATAAGATAGTTGGAAATATGTGGTAACTGGTAGACGGTGCTTCCTCGTCGTGGCTGTAATTTGGTGCTCGTTAGGGCAACGTCGACGTTATATCCAATTATCGATTCCCACCGTTTTTGTAACCATCTTGAGCCTAGAATATCCCTGCGGTATAGCACAAACTCCACTCCTTTCTGAAATAGTATTGGTTCAATTAAGCCTACCTTAAGCTTTTGTCCTAATTTGCAATTATTTTTCCTGCTTAAATTATCTCATTAAAAGAAAATTCGCATACTTTGGAAAAGTGTGGTAATTGATATATATATATATATATATATATATATATATATATAAATAAATTTGGTCATTTTCTTAAAATCTTTTGGACATAATTTTGATTTAAATAAATTACTAAATACAAGGAAAGCGATGTAATAATTTAAATATTGGAGATTATTGGGTCAAAAAAAAAAAAAAAAAATCCAGGAAAGCGCGAGATATCGAAGTTTGATACGGCGACACGTGGATCTAGAGATGGTGCGGGGGAAGCTGGAGAGGCGGGAGAGCGGGCGGCGTCCGTATGCGAGCGCGGCGGAGTTCTTCCGCGACGTGCTGCTGCTGTGCCACAACGCCCAAGTCTTCTTCCCCAGAAACTGCCCCGAGTCCCTCGCCGCCTCCCACCTCCGCGACCTCGTCTCCAAGGAGATCGCCTCCACCCTCCCAATGCCCCTCCGCGCACCGCCCGAGGACCCTCCTCCGCCGCCCTCGTCGCCGCCGCCCTCGTCGCCGTCGCCGTCGCCATCGTCGCCTCCGCCGTCGCCTCCGCCGCAGCCTAAGTCCTCCTCGGGGGCGGTGGCGCCGAAGCTCAAGGCGGATCCGGATCTCGCCGGACCTCCCCTCGAGAAGCCGATCTCCGCCGCGACCCCGATGATCGTGTGCCGAAAGCGCAGCTCCATCGCCAAGGCCGCGCAGCCGGCGCCGGCGAAGGAGGAGAAGGCCGAGCAGGTTCGGAAGGAGCGGGAGAGCGACGAGGAGGACCCCAACCCTCCTCATCCTCCTCCTCCTCCGAAGAAGACGACTAAAGAGAGATCCGGAACGAGGGGACTGAGAACGAACAAGAGCAGGGGGAGCAGTGGTGCCGGTAGTAGCTTAAGCGCTTCCCTGAGGAGCTCGACCGCGACTCCCTCGCCGAGCTTTAAGCCTCCTAAGTCCGTAGAGAGTACGACCGCCGAAGCGGCGAAGAAGCCCGAGAAGAAGAGCGGCGGCGGCAGCACCGCTGCCGCGAAGAAGCGGACCGCGGCCGATTTCCTGAGCCGGATGAACCGGAGCTCGCCATCGTCGTCGAAGAGCGCGGCCGCAGAGACGGCAAAGCGGGGCGGCGGCGGCGGCGCCGCCCCCTCCAGAGCGGCGGAGCAGAGGAAATCGGGGAGGGAAGATGCGCGCAGGGATCAGGGCTCCGGCGGCGGCGGCGGCGGAGGAGGAGGATCCTCGAAGCAGCAGGGGGCGGAGCAGAGGGCGACGACGAGGAGGAGCGTGGGGAGGCCGCCGAAGAGGGCGGCGGCGCCGCCCACGCCGCCGCCGGCGAAGAAGGCGAGGGGGGAGGCGGCGAAGCATCCGCCCCCGCCCCCGCCGTCCTCGTCGTCGAGGAAGCGCGGGCGCAGGTGAAAAGGCGCAAGTTACGGTGGCGGCATTGTGTGTAAATTAGGTGACAGTTTGGGGTGTCCTTAACTAGTGGTCATAGCACTCTAAAAAATGCTTTCTTTTGTGGGTGTTTTTTTACTTCTCTTTATATTAGCCTGTTTCTCTGTTTTTTTTTTTTTTTTTTTTTTTTTTTTTTTTTTTTTTTTTCTGGGGCAGAAACTAACCAACTCTAGTTAACACTGAAATAGTCTTGTTAAGTATTTTACTAATTACCTACTTTTTCTTTGCTTGGTTAAAGAGTCCCCTTCAAATTTCTTTTTATTTTTTTAAAAAGTTAATTTACATTTTACTACATTGTATTTTAATATTATTTTTATTTGCTATATTTTGTTAAAAATTTTTATTGCACTATTATATTATTATTATTTTTTATCGAGTAAAGTTTATATATTTTTAAAAATATAAGTATAATTATACTTGTAAATTTTTTATTATTAAATTTGTATTAAAATTTATACTATTATAAAATTAATAAAAAAAAATACAATAATACAGATCTTAATACAAATTCAATGTTTATATTTTTGAAAATATACAAGTTCTATTTTTTTTATCAATTAATCTTTACACTATATTTTATTTTATTTTTATTCATTTACTATAGATATTACTAAATTATTATTATTTTTGCTTATTTTTTAACTTGTATTTTTTAATAGGGTTAATTGCATACATGTCCCTACAAATATGTCGAATTGCAAATATATCTCTGCAAAATTCAACTTTTCATATTTATTCCTTCAAAAATCCACCGTTATTCAAATATGCCCCTACCGTCCATCTCTGTTAGAAAAGTTGATTTAACCCTAGGTTAAATGCTTAACCTTGGTTAGATTAAAAAATAAATTTACATATTTACCCTTTTCATATTATACCTTTGGAGGGATATATTTGTAACAAGTATAATGGTATTATTTTTGGAGGGATATATTTGTAAAGGGGCAAAAAAATAATTTCATATCAAATCTGTTAAAAAATAAACAGATTCCAAACGGGGATTAACCAGATGGACATATTTGAATAACGGTGGATTTTTGAAGGGATAAATATGAAAAGTTGAATTTTATAGGAATATATTTGTAATTCGACATATTTGGAGGGACATGTATGCAATTAATCCTTTTTAATAAGTTTTATATAAAATTATAGATTTATTATTCAAAAAAATAGGTAGTTGAGTGGTGGTTCTTTTTTTCCAAAAAAAAGTACAGTAAAAAGGTAAAAAGTTTGTAAATTATAGTGTAGTATATTGTAATTAAGTCAAAAGAGAGAGAAAAGGAGAAAAAAATTTGAGGTGGAGATTTTTTTTTTTTTTTTTTTTTTAGGTAACGAGATGGAGAATTCTGATTAGTGGTCTGACCGCACAACCGGGTTTCATACAGGAGAATCCTTTAATTTTTTATTTTTTATTTATTTATTTTTTAAAAAAAAAAACATTTGGCAATTCCTTTTATTTATTCAGTAAAAAAATTTAACTATTAAAAATAAAATATTATTTTACCTGATCTAAGACTGCACAATTCGTCCCATTATTTTTATATATTTTTTTATTTGTTTAACAACAAATAATAAGTCTGATTATTGATTTCGAAAGATAATATTATTTTTTTTCACTGCCAAGGAGAATTTTTTAATTAGTGTGTTTTTTTTTGTTTACAAAATTATTTGTTTTACAAAAGCATGATTTTGATTAAAAAAAAAAAAAAACGAAAGCAGAGCTAGAACATGACATTTGGCCATCAAAATTATTTTGGCATTTGAGAGGCAAGGGCTCTGTTTAATTAAAGTATAGTTGGGGTAGACGATTGATATTTTGCTAGTTAGATAATCAGGAGTGAATCAAGACATGGGAGGGTTCGAGCTCTACTTGCGCTTGAAAACAGAGCTCGTGTCGTGTTAATTCTTTTGGCCTAATTGGGTATAGTTTCGCAATCTGGTGTATGCAGGATCTATCAATAGTGGAAAACTTTTCTCTTTGATTGGTACGATTCTTCATTCTTGGCGCACATATTTTCCAATTGATGTTAATTGATTCTCTTTCTACCTAACTAATGGAGGTAGAGCTGGACGTTTATGCCAATTGTACATCATTCACTGGCAAAAAGAAGAGCATATATATTTGATCTTATTATGCTTTTTTTTTTTTTTTTTTTTTTTTTTTTTTTTTAAAGCAAATATTGGATTGCTTTTATTGTGGAGCACAATTATATTTTGAGGTCTAAAAATGAAAATAATAATACAACTTCATAGTTCTATTTTTTTTTTCAAAAAAAAAAAAAAAACTCTAGAATTAATTGGTCCATTTCCGGTAAACTTCCCAGGATTCCAGCTGAAGCCCGAATAAGAAATTAGACATCACCTATTTGCAGGTGAGAAAGGTAAGTGTCACCCAAGCTTCTCAGGAGTCAATTTGTGGGGACTAGGCAAATCTATTATTAAAAAATTAGCTACAAAAGATTGGTTGCGGCTAAGTCGAGAGAGCTTAGAATTTAACTTTTTTTTTTATTTAAAAGAGTTAATAGTCCTTATCCTGCGAGTAATTGTTTGGTCGTAACTAGTTGTTTTTAGGATATACTCCAACATGCATTGATAGTGTTAGATAATAGACTCTTGAATCTTGAAATTTATTTGTTTGTATAACTTGGGCAAAACACTATATAGACTTTTGAATGTTTCTGCTTGTATAACTATACTGGAAGCGCTTTACTCAAACTATTTTCAGTATTTTTTTTTTTATTGACAAAAAAATTTAAAATAAATTTTAATGAATCTCATGTTTTTATTGTTTTTAATTTTTTGTAAGATTCTATTAATTATCTGCAATAAAAATATATATATATTTTTTAAAAAAAGTCAAACAAAAATAGCAACACGAGTTCTAGAATAACTGTAGAATAAACGAATTCAATCCGGATCAATACTATCAACTTCAGATATATGAAGATATATTAAAACATTATTACTATATAATTCCACCTTAATTTCGTCTCCGACCACCACTTAATTCCGTATCTTGATAAAGTCTTATAGTTCTTGTTCAAAATAACCGGGATGTAATTATGTAATTGCAATGGTTATCTCTTTTACAATGATAGAATTATGATGGGTTCACAAGTATGTCATTCACCGCCGTCATAAAAGAAAGAGGATCATTTTATATATATTTCAAATTCTTTTCTCTCATTATGGGAATAACTACCAAGTAATGGGTAGTAGATCTAGCTTTTCATAACTATTCCCACAATTTTTTCATAATTTACTTAATGGAGCGGGTAATAATACTAACCTCATCCAATAAATTGTGAGTCGGTCAAATAGAGCCATTCCGAAATAGATCATATGACTTAAGTCTAACATTCTTCCACTTGGTTTATTTGACTTAACCACACCTTATAGATAAAATAATATACTTTTTTTACTATAAAATATTGATGAGATTAGAAAATTCATGAATTCACATGTGGTACTACTTTTTAAGAGGGTCACCATCCACTCCAACAGTTATAGAAATTAAACTTAATATTTTGCTACAAATGTTAATAGTATGAGTCATAGGGGCAAACACTCAAAATATGATAAGTATGACCCTCCATGCACCACAATACTATCAACATCTTAGCCTTAGCAATTTATTGTGAAAAGCTTTATGAATTGAATAATCTCAAATCTATTCAATGGTCCAAAATATAAAATAGATAATCATACAAAACAAATGCGATTACATAACTATCATAATGTACATTACTTAACACAGAAAAGCAACTAGTGCATGAGAGACCTATATTCTTTACATATACTGCGTACAACCCTGGTGCTAGCCTTTTGGTTAATGGATATGCGAGCATATATTATGTCATAATGTGATTTACATATACTATATGATTATCAACTCGGTCATTAATAACATAGAGCTTTATATTCAAATAACGGCATGAAATAGAGCTCTTATTGCTGTTAGCAAAAGAAATTGCAGCTCTATTATCACAGTACATCTGCAGTGGCCATTCTATAGAGTCCGCGATCTTAAGGCCGGTAATAAAGCTCTTTAGCCAAATAGCTTGTGATAAATCCTCGAGGTAGGATATAAGCTCACCTTTCATTGTGGATGGAGTAGTTGTCTTTTGTTCGATGCTTTGCCATGTAATGGCACCCCCTGCAAGTAAGAAGATAAGGCCAATTGCGGATTTTCTACTATCTAGGCACCTTGCAAAATTTATATATATCTGAGTAATCTACCACCTCGAGATGATCAGACCTCCAATATGTGAGTATGTAATCACGTGTTCCTTGAAGATAACACATGGCCTTCTTGGCAGCCTTCCACTGCTCTATATCGGGGTTGCTCTGAAAACGACCAAGTAATCCAACAGCATAGGAAGTATCTAGACGGGTATGCATATGAGTATACTGTAGCCTCCCAATTGCTGAGGCATATAGTATATTCCTTATCTGCTTTCTTTCAATTTCATTTTTCGGGCACTATTTTTAACTAAGTTTATCTCTTTTCACAATAAGTGTAAATCTAGAAGAGCAATTTTGCATTCCAAAATTTTCAAGTACTTTAGATATATAAGTCTTCTGAGATAAACCAAAAATACCTTTATGTCTATCTTGATGAATCTCAATGCCGAAAACATAAGAGGCTTTACCTATATCTTTCATCTCAAAACTTGTGGAAAGAAACCTCTTTTTTTTTTATGCAATATTCCTAAGTCATTGCGGGCAAGTAGAATATCATCAACATATAATGCCAATGTTATGAACTTACACCCATTGACCTTTAGGTATATGCACCTATCAACATTATTTGGTGTGAATCGGTATGACAGCATTACTTTATTGAATTTAAGGAACCACTAATGAGAGGATTGTTTAAGTCCATATATTGACTTTCTCAATTTGTATACCATATGACTTTTATCATTTGCAATGAAACACTAAGATTGCTTCATATATTCCTTTTATTCTAAATTACCATTCAAAAACATCGTTTTCACATCCGTTTAATGTAACTCAAGATTATAATGAGCTACAAGGTCCATAACTATTCTGAACGAGTCTTTTGAAAAACCGGAGAAAATATCTCATTAGAGTTATGTCCTCTCTTTGAGTGAAACCATGAGCTACAAGTCTGGCCTTATACTTTTTGATCTTACCTTCAGAGTTCCTCTTGGTTTTGTATATCCATCTGCATCCAATAGGTTTAACTCCTTCAGGTGGATCTACTAGATCTCAAACATGATTTTTATCTATAAAGTCTAGCTCTTTCTTCATGGCACCAAACCACTTACATGAGTTTTCACTCTCCATGGTATGTGGAAAGGAAATAGGATCATCTATGTCTTCCAAAACTTCATTCGGCTGTTGAAGATACACCTCATAATCTGAAGGAATAACAAATTCTCTTGTTCTTGTAGATCTCCACAAACTTGTACCTTGATATGCATCTTGCGGTGGTTGAATTGATTGTGGCTCTACTATAACAATTGATTCTAAAGGGGTTGACTCTTCCATTCGAATCACACTCATATGAATGTGTATTAGAGTTTCCATATCACTTGATAAACCTTGTGACTCCTCAAAATTAACTTCACGAGGTACGTCATCCCATTGAAATTACTATTTTCAAGAAATCTATCGTTTATTGTTTATATAATTTTAGGTGTATGTCATAGCCAATAAAATCTATAACCCTTCAATCTCCTTGGATAACCAATATAAGTATCCACTAGTTGTCCTAGGAGCAAATGCATTTTTATGTGGATTACAAATCTTAACTTCAGCAGGACAACCCCAAATATGCATATAGTGTAATGATGGTTTTCTACCTGTCCAGAGCTCATATGAAATTTTTTGAACAGCCTTAGTAGAAATTTATTTAGCACATGTGCTCTTGTCTTTAAAGCTTCACTCCACAATATTGAAGGAAGAGTAAAATGACAAAGATAACGTGCCAATGGTCCTTCCCTTTATCCCAATTCTGTGAACCGGCCATAGTATTCGCCACCTCTATCCAATCCAACTATCTTTATCACTTTACCTAATTGTTTCTCTACCTCTGTCTTATAATCTTTAAGCGTTTGAAATACTTTTGCCCTATCAGGCAATCGGTAAAAATACATGAAACATGAATAGTTATCTATAAATATGACAAAATACTTTTCACCCATAATACAAGAAGTAAATGGTCTACAAATATATGTGTACACAATTTCAAGGATAGAGTTGTTTCTTTTGACACCCTTTTTAAAAATATTGGTTTGTTTTGCCTTTATGCAAACAATACACGTATCAAAGTCAGTAAAGTCTAGGGGCCCTAACACCCCTTCCTTTACTGGCCTTTGAATTCTCTCCTTAGAGATATGCCCAAGTCTTCTGTAGCATGGAAGATTGTTCATTTAATAGACTTCGCTTATTGCCGATTGATGTGTGTTGGACGACCCAAGATTCTTCAAACTAATATTTAAGATTAAGTTAATGCAAGCCATCGATTAGGTAATCAGAACCTACTATGCTAGAGTTCTTATAAATTGATAAACTGAAATTTTTAAATATAAAAGAGTAGCCAGCCCTATCTAATCGAGATATAGAAATAAAATTTTTACTATAAGAAGGTATATAAAATGTGTCGTCCAATTCCAGCATGTACTTGGTGTCTAGAACCAGCTTACGGTTACCAACCGCTCTCACACATGACGCCATTTTGTTGCCTGAGAAGTTGTAACGTTCACGTTCAGTTGGTTCCCTCTGGTTTAGAAATTCCTACAAGTTATTGACAATGTGCACAGTAGCACCCGAATCAATCAACAACTATATTGAGCAACATTACCTAAATTACACTAATAAGAGATAAAATAGGAGTTACTTTTTTTTTTTCCAGCCACGTTTTATATTTAAGACATTCTTTTTTTGTGTGATCCCTCTTATGATACAAGTAGATTTGACTTTATCTTTACCACCATAGTTAAATGTCCCAACTGATGGATTGGTCTTTTGCTTCTTTATAAAGGGTATTCTCTTATCTTTTTCAGCTTTTGAAGTATTTTCACAGTGGTAGACCAAATGTGCACTTTGCACTCTCTCACCTTTAATTCTCTCATCCTCTTGAACACACATTTACAGTAGGTCATTAATAAACCGCTTCTCATTCTGTGTATTATAGGAGATCTTAAAAGAACCCTACTTAGCTAGTAAAGAATTTAATATAAAGTGGACAAGGAAAGTCTCTGAAATAGTAAACTCCATCTCGTTCAACTGAAAGACAATATCTTTCAACTCTATAATGTGCTCATGAATGCTCCCTGAGCCTTGAGTATTTCATGCAAGCCATCTTAGACATTACGATGTTTGCTTTAGCTTTATCAAAGCTGACTATGGCCTTCATGAAATTTTTAGCTATTATGCAGGAAGGAATAGAATCATGAATATTCTTGCCAATATAAGCATGCATAATCATGAGGCTAAGCCCATTCGGTTTCTCCTATTTTTCATAAAAACTTATTTTAGCGTCAGTACTTTTAACATGAAGTGGAGATGGTTTATTCACTCGAAAAACCAAATTTAAATCCATGCACCCTAATGCGGAAAAATTAAAAAAAATTAGATACATTCAAAAAAATCCATTCGAAAAAATTAGATCCATTTAAATAAGAAATGCGGTTGTCATTATCCAACACAACAGATGTAGGAATAACTACAAAAAAATAAAACATACCCACATTATGATCATGAAATCATAATAAAAAAATAAATTATTAATCTTTATATTTATTTTATGAGCATGCTTAGGAGTCATTACAATCCCTACAAAACTCTAAAAATTTTATTCAGTATAGACTAGTAGGTCATAGTTATTAACAACAAGTCCCCAGCGCAAGTGACAAAAAGTTTGATGGTTGATATCCGAAATTCCGAATTTGAAGTCTAGTTGTTTCACAATTCCAGCTAAATTTATTTTAAAATAAACGAAGCAGATAACATGCTACATTTCTCTCTCTCTCAAAAAAAAAAAAAAAAAAAACAAACAAACAAACAAACAGTTCATGCATTAATATTTATAATAATAGCTCTCCTTTGGGCGGTACTATTATTCTATACATTAAGTGCAATTTTGATGTCACTTAACTTCAACACAGCTAAAATTTCAAATTTTTATAATTAGGATCGCTTAAGTGACTACACTAATTATTCCAGTTTAAAAGTATTATGGCTTTATAATGACACCATGATATCACACCCTTACTCAATTTAGATCTATTTTGGATCAGTCAAATCTTTTACATCACATAATCAATATTACATCGCAATATCAAAATATAATTACAACAAAATGACTTATGAAAATTACAATCATTTAATTACAACACAAATAATAATTACAATAAATAATTATATTTACTTTGAGCCAAAAGTTACACACATTGAGCACATGACACCATATCGCATAGGCTTGATTGATCTTAATAGGTTTTAAAGGGTGGATATAAAATTTAAGTTTCCCATCAAATCGATCAATTTGAAAATAAAGAATATAAAAAACAAAACTATATAAATTATAATGACTATGAGAAATAGGTCTTTATTATATTCAATACACATTAGACCTTTAATTAATTTCCATTCAAACACATTCATCCAAGATAAAACATATCATATATTCTTTCAATATTGGAGTAAACATTCTCATTTAAAATGATAAGAAAATAATTAAAATGTCATCTCATTTAGAAATATATCAATTTTTATTTTCACCCATTAATATCTTATAAAAGTTCAAATACTAAACTAATTTCATTTTTTTCTTTCTAATTCTATCAATTCAAAAAAATTTAAAGTAAACATATTAAAAAAAAAAAGTGGCCTAATGAAATTCCATGACGGCAACCTGAGCTCTGATACCAATTAATATTAGAAAAATGCGGATTATACTTGATGCCATGGTGAAGTATATTTGAGAATCCTCCTTGACACCTTAATCTCGTCTCTGAGCACCACTCAATCCCGTATCTTCGTCTCTGAGCACCACTCAATCCCGTATCTTGATAAACTCCTATGGTTTTCGCTCACCTACGGTTCCGTTCAAAATAAGCGGAATGCAATTATGTAAATATTGTAATGGTTATCTCCCTTACAATGGTAGAATTATGATGATTTCACAAGCTTATTAATCACCACCATCGAAGAGAGAGAACCATTTCATATATATTTCAAATCTCCCTTTCTCATCATGAGAATAAATAGCGGGATGAGAATAACTACCAAATAATGAGATTCCCACAAATTTCTCACTTAATAAAGCAGGTAATAATACAAACCCCATCCAATAGATTGGTTCGGTCAAATAGGGCCACTCGGAAACAGATGACATGACTTAAGTCTAACAACAAACAAACTTTCATTTGATCATTCTATAATAGAGCATGCAACCAGTGAGCACAATATATACTCTCTTGAGCTGCCAATTTACAAGATGCTGGTAGTTCAGAAATTATTAGGAACACAAAATAATCCACCTAAAAAGAATACCTAACCAAAGCCCTAGAGTCCAAAATCAATCTGCAAAACGAATCAACAATATCACAAAACAAAAAAAAAAAAGGGGAGGGGGGGTTTACCATGGTCCATTCAAACTGTTTCGCATGGCCATACATAATAAAATAATATCAATACTAATATATGTGCACTATGTTGCGGGGGTGCACTTTAAAAGCCAGTCCACCCTGATGGTTGCTGGTTCTCTGCATTCGTTGTTTCTCCACTGAATCTCTGTGAAGAAACCTCTCGAGCATCAGTCCCGAATAAATGTGCATTATTTGGTGGTGGCACTACGAGAGTTTCTAGACCAAAGCCCAGTAGATCATTAGATGAGCTTGTGGCCTTTTGTTTAGTTGAATTTTGCCACCCATTGATTGGACCATCTGGCAGTTTACTATGATAAGCATTTGGTGTTGGCTGGGCTTTCGGCTCAGTGAATGCCTGCCACTGTTTGGCATCCGAGTTGGGCAATGAAGAGCTGCTTGTGAACATTCCATGGTGGAGTTCCTGCACAGTTCCTTCAGTTTTCTCCCTTTGCTACAATAGTTGTAAGGACCATACATATAGTTAATTCGGTTATTTCCTGTAGTCAAAAAACAAAAGCTAGATATTTGCAGGAAAAAAAAGTCTAGAGCTTCTAGTCCTATAAGATTCCAAGTCCCAATGGCAGAAGCTCAAAATTTCTGTTTGGCCCTAGTGTGGCGTGTTGCTGATAATGAACAGCTTGTTTGGGAAAAGTTATTAGGAGCTTTTGCTTTTAGAGCTAGTAATCTCATTTTACTTCCCACCACAGTAGGTTCAGAAGTATATCTGCTAAATGCTCTACTGCAGGTGTTCCAACTAAAAGCAGAAGCCAAATAGGCACTTGAAATCTTTTAATTATCGCTGTAGGAAAAGCTCTTAGGAGACTTTAACAACATTACTAGAGCTTCTTTGAATAGCACTTCATGGAAGATCTAGCTGGACCGGACAATCCCTTAGCAGAACCAGAAGAAAAGAGGAAAATGTCGGTGCAATTTTTAAGAAGATTAATTGAAGAGAGCATCAAATAAATTAAGGAATTAGGGTAAAATTTTACCAGAGTTTGTAACTGTAGATTGCTCTTCAAGCTACCATTTCTCGCAGCTGCTGCTGGTGCTGCTGCAAGGGCTTGCTTCAGATGTTGGATCTCCAGCCCTTGGGAATGACAGATGGTGGACAGTTTCTCATACTTAGAATTTATCTCGCTTTTTTCCACGTTAGTTTTCTTGAGTTGTTCCTTGAGATTCTGTACTTCTGCTTCCAACTCTTTTCTCCTGAATAAATTATCTTTGCTATCGCCACCAGTGCTCCCAGAGTTAAGCTTACAGGTATCAAAATCAGCCACAAATGTGTTAAATGTTGCATTCTGAAATGATGGCTTTTTTTCAGGATTTAGCATAATCGTTTTCTGAGAATTATGAATTGAAAAATCGGCATTAATTCTGGTGTCCATTTGATTCTGACTCTGCTTGGTTAATGAAGTTTTGATCGGTTCTTGCTCGAATAAGGGGCGATTATTTTCTACTACCGGCGGATTTTGCACATGCTGTGTGGACCAAAATACACCAATTGGAGCATCGCCTGTTCTTGAGGATTTAGAATGCAGCACCTCCATGTCAGAAGCTGGTGAGGTACTTCTCACCTGTTCCTTTGATGAAGGTGGAGGAGGAGGGCTTCTCCTAGGCATCATAGGAGTCCTTTTGTGGGCTTCTGCATAATTAATACTTCATACATCAAAATCATCAAACTAAATGCTAGGAGAGAAAAGATCTATAGAACAAAGAATAGAGACAAAGAACATGGATTATTAAGTAAATAGTTACTACATGATTGAAAGTCAAAATCCACTAGCTATGATTTTCACTTTTTCTCTGTTTTGGGGTGGCAGGGCTGGGGGTTCTTGAAGCATAGATAATTCATTCGAGTACAATTATATATTGGGCATATAGATTTGTTTATCTTTGTTTGTTCGCAATTACTTTTGGGGTAGAAACTTAAGGTGTGAGAATAAAACAGAGAATGCAATCAAAATTCTATGCAAGAATCTTCAATGACACCAAAGAACTAAATTCACAAACCTTTTTTTTTTATAGAGAGAAAGGTAGCATGCTATCTGCTTCGTTTATTATTTCTTTTTAGAAACAAATCAGCAGAAAATGTGAAGCAACCAGGCTTTGAACTTGGGACCTTGTGTACCAACCATCAAGCCCTTCGCCACTTGTGCCAGGGACGGTCGGTAAATTCACAAACCATTTATATACCAAATTTTACATGTACATGCAGAAAAGCTAAATTATGTTTTCAAAATTTTCTCACCTTCATCAAGCAAAACTGAAACAGGAGTCAAGCCAGTAGCAGATGAGATTCCATCAGGTAGGTTTTTCTGCAACTCCATAGGTAGTTGCTCGTTAACACGAAACCACACCTGCAATTTACAAGGGGCATACTATCAGCAAAAAGGAATTTAGCTACTTTTCAGCTATGAGGCTACTGCATATGCAAGAATCTTCTACAACTAACCTAGTGTGATGGAGATGAATTGCCAATCAAGCAGAGCCCTTGCCTGTGTAATATCCGGTCTTGCACATGGAGAGGATTCCAACATGTCTTTAATGAGGCCTGTAATGAAAGAGCTGCATTTAGGTATATCAGGGATTCGGTAGTTTCCATTCAGTATCTGAAGCTTTGACTCGCCATCAAATGCCAATTTCAGGTAGCAGATTCTGTAAAGAAGACATCCGAGAGCCTGCCAGATGTAGGAAGATTAACAGATGGATTGGTCTAACTTTACAAAGGTCGCATATGAAAAGAGAGGATAAATGCACTAGACACACAAAAGCCAAATGACTCAAGTGCCCCTAAACTTGTCTAGGGGTTCAAGAAAGAAGGGCAACAGCTGAAGTTGACAGTCATGTGCTATTGGCCATTACAAAAAACTGTTAGAATTAGCGGGTAGGTGGTAGATTGAAATAGATTGATTGTTTCGGATATTTATTATCAAATTTCTTCAAAGTTCAAAGGTGTTTGATGCATATTTCCTAATGTACAATAGCTTTTTTTTCTTGGTCGAGAAGTACAGAGGAATACTCTAATCATGTGCCGATATATAAAAACAGCCCGATTACATCATCAATGACTATAGTTCAGTAGCGAATGCAAATCATATTGTGCATATACAATATAAAGTGCATATGTACAGATTATTTTGCAAGAATACTTGGAGCAATGAAGATTCTGACTAAGTGCGTATCATAGTAGCAAATACAGAAGATCTCAAATTCAAGTTGCTCACCCAAATGTCCACCTTTTCACTGATGACCTCCTTTCTGTAAAGATCCCACATCTGTCAGAAGGAAAACACAAGCACATTTAATGCATGTGTGCTCTAAAACAACCACTTCAAGTTATTTTTAAAACAAAAATCATCAAAACTGAAAAACAATGTGATTCTATGTTATACCCAAGGATTTAAGTGCCGTGGCACGGGGTCGTGCCGAAAACTTGCCGGCACGGTACGGCACGATGCGTGCCGAGCCGTGCCGATGAGTGCCGGTCACAAAAAATACATGCGTGCCAACACATAATGGCATGAAATATTTAATTTCTTTAGCAACAAAATTTTTTAATTGCTTATTATGTATCTTTATCAAATATTTTAAACTTTATTAAAAAAATTACTTAGTAATTTTAAGAAAAAAGGGTTTTGAACTGTGTCATCGGCACGGGAGCTGTATCGTGCCGGTATCTTGTTGGCACGGTACGGCACGGTAGATACGGCCCGTGCCGATGGATACTTAAAACCTTGGTTATACCTCAGGGGCTCTATATGCTGGAGTTGTATGCTTTCTAATGTTGTCTTCTTCAATGCCCATTTCCTCTGGCCTGTCAAAACGCTTGTGGTTGGTTGAAATGCTTCCAAAATCGCATAGTTTCCAGGCTCCATTAGAACCAAGCAGAACGTTTTCAACTTTCAAGTCTCTGTAGGTTATGGCACATAAGGTTTTACATCAGAAGTTTGGCCAAGGGGGACTTTTGAGAAAAATAGGCGAACACTTTGCGTCAGCAATTACTACACTTTGCGTCAGCAATTACTGTCGCACTAACATAAAAATGTGAGAATTCCATACTGCAGACATAATAAGGGTGAAAATGAATTTGTACTTGCATATTGACAAAATCAATGTCTCGTATTTGAGATAAATCCTGATATGGAGATCTAAACAAATACCACATTTTGCAAGCATTTCCATTGCACAGGAATATACGATCAGTTATAAAGATCTTTGATACAGAAGTCAATATATAGCATACTTAGGTAACATATACAAAAAATAAGAACCAGAGAAATGCAGGAGGCATCTAAAAACTAAGTCCTAATTCTGATATATGCGACTTCAGCAAAGCAAGTAACCTAAGACACCAAGAAGTCAATTCTCTTCTAGTACATCAATAGTAAGAATCGCAATTTTCAAAAGCAGATGCATACATAAAGACTACATACCTATGAGCAATGGGTGGCGACTGGCCATGCATGGCAAATACAGCATTGCAAACATCTCTGAAAATCAAAAGCACCAGCTTCTCCTCAAAGTATGTGCCTCCTCTGTCCGCTAGAGCATTAACCAATGACTTTTCGCAGAACTCCATCAAGAGTAATGCTTCCCTCATCCTGCCTGTATCCATTATGGTATGAGCAACAAGATTGACAACATTTGGATGCCCTTTGAGCAGCAGCATTACATTGATCTCATTCATGATAAGATCCAACGACTCCTGATCATTGCAGATCATATGCTTTAGAGCATAATGCTTTGACGCGTCTGCAGTATCACGAGCGATATAGACACAGGAAAACCCTCCTTCCGCTACGACATTTCGAACGTTGACCTTCGTATTGCCGAAATCAACTGTGCGGCCTTCTAAGTTGGTAGGTTCTTTACCCACGAAGGACTTGAACATCCACATGATCAGAACGATCAAAAATAATTCTCTGATTTCTGTACAAAGATATAAAAGTTGAGAAATCAGAAGGAGATATATCAATAACCTTTGGTGCCTAATTCTAGTTATTTCACCAACATCTGATCAACATCGTCTAATAAGGTCTATTATCAGATCTAGGACATCAGAGAATAAGATGTATTGGAAATATCTCTTCTCATATCTATAACCAGCAGTAATTTTTCTTTGCATTTGAGATGTTAAATCGTATCCAATCGTAGAATAGATGTGCAATCGCTTAACGATGACCAATGGCTCGCATCTACACTAAGAAATAAGGATCAGATCCACAGATGGAGCTTCAAAACCATTCAGATCAGGAAACAAAGCCGTAGTTTATAAAAGATTATGTGAAATGCTAAGATCCAATGGAGACGATAAGAGAGTAAACGGAAGAAGAAACCTACGCACCGAAGAGAAGATCTAGGAACTCCAATGGCGATCGCGATACTCAGATCGTAAGCGCAATGTGGATTCGGAGAAGAGAGATCGGAGGAGATTAGATGGATTCGTGTCTTCGAGGATAATGAATGAGAGGAAGAGGAGGAGGAGGAGAAGAGAGGAAGCGGCGAGGAGAGGGGCGTGCCACCAACTGAGGGGCGTGTATTTATAGGCGTAGCTTTTTCCCGTAGCGAGAGAGAGAGAGAGACGTGGCACAAGCTGAAGGGTTCTGTTGACTATTCGTCAAACCTTTCCATCATTAAAAAAATAATAATTAACTCCGATTGATCTGGATTATGCAGCTGTTGGTTAAGTGCGATTTAACCTTTCAAGAGAGCAAGCATGTAACAAAAATTTTATGATATGCGTATATAACTAATCTTATAATTAACAAATCGCTGATTCTCTTTCAATTTGCAAGTATCAAGGTTGCATTTAAACTGATCTTATACTTGACTGGGATCGTGTAGGAATTTTTTCTTCAATTTTTTTTTGTTGAGAAAAGATAATTTGCTACCGCTTCATTCAAAAGTTCTTGAGCTAAGCAAAGGAGTGAGACAACAAGGCCTCAGAGAGAGAGAGAGAGAGAGAGAGAGAGAAAATCAACAGAAACCATCCCAAAGCTTAAACAACCTCGGGATAGACTCCCTCAACTGGTGATAACTGGCATATTTATTATCGAAAATTCTCCTGTTACGCTCGTTCCAAATCGTCCACCAAGATGCCATTAGAGTTCCCTTTCCCTCCTATCGTAGCTACCCCCGGAGTAACATGATGTTCTCCAAAGTTCGCAGACAAAGTTACAGTTACTCACACCCTGTTTATTCGGAAATAGGGTAAGCAATAAGGATTTGGAGAGCTTTCACACGAAGCAAGTAGGTGATCTACGGTCTCAACCTCCGACCTGCAAAAGACACACCGCTCGTCACCACTCCATCCCCTCTTAAGGAGATTGTCCACCGTTGGTAACCTGTGTTTCAGGACCAGTCATACAAAGATCTTAATCTTGAGCGGGGATTTGGCTGTCCACAATTGACCGAACGTATCGACCATAACACCCCCCTCCTGCAAGAAGTTATATGCCAACTTTACCGAGAAGCCCTCTGAGCTGGTCCACCTCCACTTAATTGCGTCCACACCTCTGCCAGGGAGCCTATCAGACACCATTGCTTTCAATTCCGGTACCCCGGCATTCGTCCGTAGGATACAAGGCGGTAACCCTCTCAGAATCGTACTCCACTTCCACCCTCTGCCCCCGAAGCACTCATGCACCTTGCGATTTTTGCTAGCAACATGCTGGAAAATGGACGGGAACACCATGCACAAGGAAGACATGCCCCCCCATTTATCCCGCCAGAATTCCACCCCTTTTCTATCCCCCAGCTCATAGTGAGCACCACACTTGAACATCTCCTTCGTACTCAAGACACTCTTCCACCACTAGGAGTAAGGAGTAAAAGAGGCCCTCTCCCGAGATGGTCTCCTTCTGTTGTAATAGAGCCTGGCGATCAAATTACCCCACAGAATCTTCCCCCCGGACAATAGCATCCACCACCATTTCGACAACAGGGCCGCGTTCATACAGGCCAGGTCCAACACGCCCAAGCCTCCCTCATTCCTGCTCCTGCACACCAGCTTCCATTGCACCATACAATGTCCTCCCGAGACCGTTGTACTCTCATTCCAAAAGAAAGCCCTCCTCAGAGCCTCCAACCGACATAGGACCCACTTTGGCGCTCTAAAGATCGACAGGAAGTACAGTGGCAAACTAGTTAGCACCGAGTTCACCAAGACCAGTTTGCCTCCTCGGAAAAGGAGCTTTGGCTGCTAACCGTCAATTCTTTCCTCAAACATGCTTATGATTTTCCACCATTCCTCTCTACCCACGCCTTTGTTAGTAAGCGGCAACCCCAAATACCTGATAGTGAACCGGCCCACCCGACAGCCCAGAAGCGCAGCTAGTCTCGCCCCCCTGCTACTCCTTCTACCCAAAGTATAGTAGCTTGGACTTACTCCTATTAATCTTTAACCCCGATGCCCATTCAAAAAGTAGCCACACAAATAAAAGGTTCCGGACTTTTCTCGCATTGGCCTTGCAGAAGAAGATAGTATCGTCTGCATATTGAATAATTGAGACCTTACTCTCCTTAGAGGGGCCCACCTCGCTGAACAATCTATTCCGAACCGCCTCTTCTGTCAACCACGCGAGCCCTTCCGCCACCAAAAGGAACAACATTGGGGATAACGGGTCACCCTGCCTTAGGCCCCTTTTAGTTTTGATCCACTTAGTAAGGGCCCCGTTGACCAAAATAGCGAAATTGGCATTGGCAATACACTGTTCGACCCACCCGCACCACTTTTGATTCGCCCCCAGCCAACTCAAAGCCTTAAGAAGAAAAGCCCAATTCACCTTATCGTAGGCTTTCTCAAAATCAACTTTGATGCCTACACACTCCACACCGACTTTAGAGCCCCAATTAGCTATCTCACTAGCTATAACAAAGGCATCCAGGATCGATCTTCCCTTAATGAAGGCGGCCTGCGAGTGTGAAATGATATTGTCCATAACCTTTTCCAGTCTGTTAGCCAGCACTTTGGAGATGATTTTCTGGATACCATTGAGCAAGCTAATAGGTTTGAAGTCCCCCGCTGCTTTGGCTCCTTTTTTCGTAGGGACCAAAACGATAAAAGAATAGTCGATTGGTCAGGTATTCAGTTTCCCATCGAACAAGTCGGCGAAAATTCGAAAGATATCCTCTTGAATGATCCCCTAGAATTTCTGATAAAACCTAAGCCCAAAGCCGTCCGGGCCCGGGGCCCTATCCCCGCCTAGCTGAAAAGCCACACGTTTAATCTCCTCCCTAGCAAAAGGTACCGTAAGCTGCTCGGATCTAAGTAGCGGTTGGGAGCCATACACCCTACTCCAGTTACCTATAACCTCCGTATCAGCTGAGAGCGGGGCGAATAGTCCCTTGAAATTTTTAAAAAAGTACTCGCTCTTCTTGTTTTCTCTACACAATATGGACTCATCTTCTTCGACCACCTCGCTAAAGTTTCTCCATCTTCTCCTATTAGCAATAGCGTGAAAGAAACGAGTATTATCGTCCCCTTTTTTAAGCCAGTGTTACTTAGCTCTAGATTTCCACATAATTTCCTCCTCCGCCACAATTACCGCCAACTGGTTCTTCAGCGAGCTACGCTTCCCCTGTTGTGACGTTGTGGGGCAGATCGTTTCCTCAAGTAAGTCCAACGCTCGAATCTCGTCGGAAAGGGCTAACTTGGATCTGGAAATGCTATGGAAATAAGACGCGCTCCATTCTTTCCAATTTGCACACTGAGCGCTAAGAACTTGGTCGATTTGGTGGAGCCAGTTTAGGCTGGGACTGTTCTAATCCAATTTGTGATCCTACACCCTTTTCTCTAGTCTAATCTGGTTCTAATTAATTCATGTTCTTTTCTCTCTTATTTGCTCTTGGGTCCGTGAGGGGTAGATAAAGGAGGTTGGCAAATAGCAAGCTGGACCATTTGGGTGAAGGGACTTGATAGCCTCGTAGGAACCACCATATTGAAGTTTGCACTGGATCCCCTTTCAAGTTCGGATACAGCTCAAATGTTAAGATTGTCAAATTGAACCGGGCTAGGCCGGCCCAACTCTAACTCTAAAGGGTATTGAATTAAGGAATTAAGTACCGTGGTATGGGGCGTGTCGCTCTCCGTCTGGTACGGTATGGTACGATACGGGCACGCTTCCGTGCCGACACGTGGCAGCTTCCGTGCCAATGAATATGCATGACCTTCCAGTGGCACATTCTGACAATAAGATTGTCAAATTGAACCGGGTTGGGCCGGCCCAATTCTAACTCTAAAGGGTTTTGAATCAAGGAATTAAGTACCGTGGTATGGGGCGTACCGCTCTCCGTCTGGCATGGTACGGTACGGGCACGCTTCCGTGCCAATGAATATGCATGACCTTCCAGTGGCACATTCTGACAATTTTTTTTTTTTTTTTTTTTGTTCCAAATAAACTCTTATAATATTATTTTGAAATATTTAGTCAAAAAATTATAAATATTAACTATATATAGCTTATTATACTCACCAATTAACATACTAATAAATTTTTTATATATATAAAGTACAACTATATTTTATAAAAAATAAAAATAATAATATAATAATAAAATTTATAAGTATAATAAGTATTTAATCATGTATTTATTGTAAAACTATGTGTTAAAATAATAATAATAATAATAATAATAATAATAATAATAATAAAAGAAGAAGCTCGGCACACTTGGCACGGTACGGACGATATTCATTGAGTATCGCTCTGTCTCGAATAATACCCAACGAATATGGTCCAGACGGAAAGTAGATACTCCTGTACCGTGCCCCTATTACGTGCCGCCTAGTGCCGTGCAACACAGGGGGCACTTAATACCTTGTTTTGAATACACTTCTAAAGGATGGGGTCACTTCGTATTGTTTTAGATCCATATTTTGTCTGTCTAGCCTAAAGGGCAAATGCAAAATTGTCTTATGAGAAGAATTACTCGAAAAAAAGCAGTAAAAACTCTTTATTGAAGTCCTCTGATCAACTATTTCTTAATACAAGGATGTAAACTTTTACGTTGGAGCCACAGCTTTTGGAGTATGTGTGATCTTGAAGACGCTAGATTGTTTGCAGTTCCTTTATCTAGTATGTTAGTTTGTTCGACCAAAAAAAAAAAAAAAAAAAAAAACAGGGTAATAACTCTTTTTAAATCTAGGAGTGATCTCTTTACTATTTTTTCTAAAAAGATATAGTTTTGCATCGGTTCAAGAATAATCAATAATGATAAAATTATAAGAGTTCATTCATCAGCATATTTAATTGTATAGAATTTATGACCTTACGTATAATAATTTAACAATAATAATTATATATTGAGAACTAATATTTTTTATTTGCTAAATATTTGACTGCTATACACAATAATAAGATGTTCAATGAGCCACACTAAGTACCAATTATTCCTAGCGCAAGTGGTCAAGCTTGATGGTTGATACCCGATATCCGATTGAGTTCGAAGTCTGATTGTTTCATATTTTCAGCTAAATTTATTTTAAAAATAAATAAAACGGATAATATGTTATTTTTTAAAAAATAAAAAAAGAAAGAAAAAAAAAAAGTGCCATGCACACCAAGTAAGTGCATAATACCCACAATTTTGTTGGTGAGCGCAAAAGTAGATTTGGCCAGAAATACTTTTGGGCTCAACCATTGGCCAGCTCAAAACTGGGCCCCAAATTCAGCTAGCAGGAAACGTGGAATGCACAACCATAGTGACCAGGGCTGGCATGCACTGTGAGTACTGTAGCCGGTGTAGGTACACTTTTGACATTTTCAGTAGCTTATGATCTGCAATGAAGTCGTTTAGATAATATATTGTCTCTTTCCTTTTTCATAATAGTAGAACCACAGCACCTGGAGCATCCTCACTGTTTAGGTATTAGATCGAATTAAGTGCGATAATGACAGGTAGATATGGGAAGATATATACATATTGGCCTATCAATTAATATGTAGGTCTCCGAGCCCACTACTAAACAGATACTCATCTCCAAAAAAAAAAAAAAAAAAAAAAAAAAAAAAAAAAAAAAACCACATTATCTTCTTTTACTAATGCTTTTGGTTTGCAGCAGATACTTTTTCTCATTAAAAATCCCTCTTGACGTTCTTAATTAGAATTTCTTTATTTTGTGAAGAGTCCGTGGAGTAAATAAAGATTTGCCGTCGTCATTTTACGGACGTCAACATGTAATGCCTATGCTTTAGATTTTCATAGACAAAGACACTTAACCAAAGAATATTTATATGATGGAGAAGAAGAGTCCACGACACTGATCAACTCATTAGTCATTAAAATATATATACCACATAATAGAACCAAAAAAATGCTAGCTTTGCAATGAATTTTAAGTCGTCGACCAATGGAGAACATTCTTAACACAATGCAGGCATGCTGTGGAAAAAGAAGTTTGTTTTACTAGTCAAATATTCAGTCTCTTCCTTTATTACAGGCCAACGAAACCTACCTGGGTGGACCATTCTTGACCCATACGTTAAAATTAAGAATTCTGACACAAGCGGTTGCGAGCCAACAACCACGTGGCAATACCTGCAAATTGCATTTAGAAGTGAAACAAAAAAATAGCGCTCTCTTTTTCTCTCTCTCTCTCTCTCTCTCTCTCTCTGTACATGAAAATAAATACATAAGGAGTGTAGGATCCTCATTAGTGTACATTTATATTTACCCAAATATAAAACAAGCACAGTCGTATATATTCCGAAATTAATTATAAATATTTGTACCAACTGTTTTCAAATAGTAAAATAATTAATAATTAATTTTTAATATTTTGAAATTCGAAATCTATAAATATTTCATACGTTTAACTAATTATTTTTTTAAAAGAGTAATAAAGAAAACGACTAACATATTATCTTTATTATTAAAAGCATTGGTAACAGCTTATATTTTATTATTATTATTATTATTATTATTGGCTAAGAGACGTCTATCTCATCTCCGCCGAGCCCAAGTCCGAACTCTCTATATATATAAATACTGCCGTTTTATAGTCCCCATTTGGAACCAACCCTTTCGCCTTGATCTTGTCGAGGGCTCTGGAAGGTTCCCGAAGCATCCATCCGATCGCCGAGGAGCCCGATCTCGATGGCGGCGGCGGGGTCGTCTCCGCCGTGGAGTAGGTTGGAGGGGAAGGTGGTGATGGTCACTGGCGCCTCCTCCGGGATCGGCCGCGATTTTTGCATCCACCTCGCGCGCGCCGGGTGCCGCGTCGTGGCGGCGGCGCGGAGGATCGATCGGTTGAGAGCTCTCTGCGAGGAGATCAACGCTCGGGATCGTCGTCGTCATCCTCGGCGGCGGATCGGGATCCCTCCGCCGTCCGATCGGTCGCCGTGGAGCTCGACGTGAGCGCCGAGGAATCGGCTATAGAAGCCGCGGTGGGGAGGGCGTGGGACGTCTTCGGAAGGATCGATGCGTTGGTGAACAACGCCGGGATCCGAGGTGAGAGATTATTTGATCTTCGAGCGATCTCACTCCTTTCTATTTGTTTTTTTTTAATCAAATATAAATTAAATGGAATGTGGTCCTTGTTAATAGAACACGAGGGAACCTCGAAATCGGCTGGTCAAGTTTTGTTTTTTTAATTTAAAACTGTTCATACTTTTTTATTTATTATTTAATTGGTCTAATTTCATGAGGTTAGAGAGGGATTTGTTGGTAGATTCCGTTAAAACGATTTGTTTTTTTTATCCTTCACTCCAACAGAGGAAGTAGTAACCACGCTTTCGAAATTAAGCAATCCATCCATACCCCCCCCCTTTTTTTTTTTTTTTTTTTTTTTTGAGAGAGAGAGAGAGAGAGAGAAAGCGATATCTATTTTGAAAGAAAAAAAAAAATATCATGCTATTCATTTTATTTGATTTTATTTTAAAAAAGACCGGTCCGTGCCATACATGCTAGGACCGGTCGGTGGTAGTATCGCTCTTATTGATTCGCCAGGTATTAATAAGACTATAAAGTCCTCATCTACTACCATTTATTTTCATCTATCACATAGCTAATTCCCTTTTATCATTTTTAAATATTTAGTTTTATAACTTTGTGGCTACACTTTTGTTTTGTTTTGTTTTGTTATTTTTTTTGCAACGTGTTGTGACCGGTATGATATTAATTTTTCACAAAAATTGATTGATGATCCTGTGACCGGTAGAGCACGTGGGTCCTAATAATGAAAAACTGAGGGCTTGTTTGGTAAATCTTACTTGGGAATAATAAGAATAAGATAATTATCGAGAATACAATGGAATAGTCGTAGAAATGTTTGTGTTTTAGTACAGTGTGAGTTCAATTTATTTATCATATGGGCTGTGTTTCTTATCTGATGTCTTGTGATTGATTACTGGAGTGCTTATATTGTTGTACTGGTAACTATTATTTGTTGACATTTATTCGCTCACATGGGCTTCTTTTTTTAGTTTTTTTATTAGATGCAAATCCAACTTTTATCTCTCTTCCAATGTTGCTTGGTTTATGCTCCAGGTGGGGTCCATTCCCCTCTAGATTGGTCTGAGGATGATTGGAATGGCAACATCAGGACAAACCTAACTGGACTATGGCTGGTAACAAAGCATGTGTGCAGGCGCATCCGCCATGCGAAGCAAAAGGGATCGGTGATCAACATTTCATCCATCGGCGGTATTAATCGTGGACATCTACCGGGGGGAATTGCTTATTCTGCATCGAAAGCGGGTGTTAATACCATTACTAAGGTAGTGTTTACATACAAATTCTTTATTTGCTTTCATGATCAAAAGTGCAATTATCTGTAATTATCACAGTATTCCCCTCAGAAATACTTTCTTCTCAATTAGTGGGCTCTCCTAATAATTTGTTAAATTATGAATCTCACATTGATTAGCAACAAGAATCAATCTTGTAGAACATAGGATGCGGAAGGATTTCCGCACCTATACAATAATATGTGTAAAAAATTGTTTTGCATGCTAGTTTTAAAGTTGCAATAATCAGAAGCTACAACTGAATACAATAAGCTGCCATTTATTAATCTGTCATTAATTTTGTAGATTGCAAAAAAATTGATTTATTTTTTGTGCAGGTTATGGCTTTGGAATTTGGGGAATATAACATAAGAGTGAATTGCATCGCACCTGGGCTATTCATGTCGGAGATAACTGCTGCTCTCATGCAGAAGGAATGGCTCAAAACTGTATGCGAGAGGACAGTTCCCTTACGAACATATGGAATGTCTGATCCTGCATTGACGTCCCTTGTTCAATATCTGATCCATGATTCCTCAGACTATGTGACGGGCAACATCTTCATCGTCGATTCTGGTGTCACCCTGCCTGGTGTTCCCATCTTCTCTTCTCTTTGATCTCAGACTATGAGCAGCTAGCTGGTCGTGAATAAATTCAAAACCCTCGGAGTTGGAATTCCATTGTACTCAAAACTAAGTGATACTAGATGCAGTTTGGGTGTGAACTTGAACCGTAATTGGATGAAGAATTGAGAGTATGCCATGGTTTCAGGTGATCACTATTACATTTTATCATATTGTTATTGTTCTCTGCAGGGCAATTGCAAATATTGTTGCTCTGAAATATCAAGCTGTGCTCTGGTGAGTTACAAGTAATCATTATGCATTGATCAAGGTTGTAAATTATACAAGCTTTATCGGTTCTTCTCCTTTTTCAGAGTATTATACCAACTCATCCATTGATCAGAGTTGCATGAACAGCTACCAAAGAGAGATAAAGAGCATGTAAAATCATTATCAGCCTGAGCGCATAGCATGCGCTCATTGTTTCCAAAGCAAGTTCTTTGTTCTGGAAAAGATTGAAAAAAGGGATTTGTTGCAGGCAAAACTTAAAAATGAGTTTGTAGGTCCAAACGTAGAATGACAAGAGGAAACTCTTATTTCCGAGAGAGTGAAAAGCTAGTTGATGGATTTCAATTAAAATATATTCATAATTTGGATTTTATTTTAAAAAAAACTCAGACAAATAATTCAATTTGAATAGCACTTAGTAGACGCCTTGTCTGTTGAAAGAAATTTCTGGAGGTGAAAGAGAATTTCATCAAACTGATCTTTTAAGATGCACATTGAATTGCACTCTATTGTGTCTTAAGATTCGTACAAAATGAAATATAAGAAGGTATTTCCATCGTTTGCTAACGCACGACTTCGTCTATTATATACAAAAAGAAAAGAAAAAAACTGTAAATCACTGACGGTTGTTTCGTCACACAAACGCATTCATTTGGCATAATATACTGCAGTTTAATTACAATTCCCCTGGCAACCAACTGGCTCGTATGTGAACAAATTAAGCTTTCTGAATCCCTTTCTTTCTTATTTTGCGCGTGTGCATGTGTGTGTGTTTTGTTTTTCATTATTTTTCTTTGATGTGCTTACTGTAGAAACAGGGATATTTACAAGTACTCTCGAATGTTTAAACGAGTAATCTCTTTCAGGAAAACTTACGAACAGTAAGTCATAGCAATCATTCTCTTTTTTCAAAAAAAAAAAAAAGAAAAAAGCACAAGAAATGACCCTTTCGCAACTTCTTACAACATATTGACTAGAAATACTACAAACTGTTATGACACATCACTACTAGACAAAAAGATGATAAGAGGATTTTAAGAAGAACCTTTTACCATATAAGGCTGCTTAAATCTACACAAAAATTACGGGCACTCGCTTACATTGCCGTCATTAAAAATTTCCTACATTATAAATCATGAGAAGAACCCTAGTTGTCTCCAAAACATGCGAACCAGGCAGAGGTTAAATGCGCATCTGATGCACCTCATTGCTTCAGGATAAGATCCATGCAGCCAAAGCTTTCTTCCTTGTAGGAGGAACTCACAAGAAGTTCTTGTGGCGGCGACTAGTATTTCTTATTGCAGCACTGACCTTTTGAATATTGGTGCATTTCTCTTGGGAAGATGATTTCACTTTTACCGTAAAGATATCGACCTCTTCAACTTTTCCCATTCTTCGGGTCCTTCAGGATGAAGATTAACAACATATTTCTCAAATCGCGCATCCGAGCACGCAAGAATACTACTTAAGGCTGCTTGGTTCTGCACCATCTTTCTATTCTTGGTTGGTATCACTATCCCTTGCTCTCTAAGCCATTTATACATTGAAAACCTACGGTTCATTTTCTCCATATTATAGCACAAAAATGTCGGGAAAGCAACGAGTGATTCTAGAGAATAACCTAACTCGTTCAATAGATAGTCGATCTTCTTCTCGATCACATCGGTTGATTGGTTAAGTATTGGAGGTACTGATTTGATCATTTCTGAAACCGTGTGGTAATCTAATCCGGCATTCACCACACAGTCAAATCTTTCCTGCAGTTGGTCCCCTCTGCCTCGGAACTTGGATAGTGCTTTTGCCATCTCATCAGAATTCTCGACAAACCCTAGCTGTAACAAGAAGTTGGTCTTTTCTTGAAGAAAAATGCCATCGACCTTTGGTAAGTTCACTACATTGCTCTTTTTTCTTGAGACCAAATTACTAAACCGGCTCGGGTCCTCCTTGATGATGCCACACAACTTTTCAGCCGACATATTTAAGTTTTCTAATACAGCATCCGGTCTTTTACAGGAACAAGAACCCAAAACTTGAGGATGAGAACAGAGAATATTTGCAATGTCTTGTGTTTCCATTCCTATCTCAGCTAGGAAGTGCACGGACTGCCACAAATTCTTTGTGAAATTTCCCAGTAGAATGCGAGGATACTGCAGGAACAAAGTTAATATGCTGTTCATCTTGAGCCCTAGTTTCAACAACATGGCGACAAGAATATATATCTTTTTCCCTGAATCATCGAAAATAAATTTTGGGTATTTCTTAATTAAACTGGCCAAATCCCTCTTGTCACATCCCATTCCATCGAGGAAATTCAGCATCTCAAGTATTCTACTCCAACTGTACATGCTCTTGTCAGAAAAACATCCTCTGATCCAATCCAGCTCAACCCCTAAACTCTTCAATTTGTTGAGAACCTGAAGAAATTCCACATCTATATTCCCAACTAAGAGTGAAGGGCAACAAGTGATCAATTTGATAATGGTGGGCTTGGTTAGGCCAAGATTCTCAAAAGCTTGAAGCTTCGAAGACAAGACGCCGTAGCCATATCCAAACATTTTAGTTCCCTCCTTGTACATCTTCCCAATTTTACTGCGAGGAACCCCGTAATTACAAAGCACACGGTAATTCTCAAGCAGAATATCATCATCACCAAGATACATGAGATTTCTCGGAAGGAGAGGATAAAATTCTGAGGGTTTCAAGCCCAAGCTCTCGAAGAATGGCTCGAACTCATTAATGGGGTTGTAGCGAAGAAACTTAGCGAGAGACCGGCCTATATCGTGCTCGTTTTCAAATTGAGAAAGGAGATTCTGAAGAAAGACGGGGCAGTTCTTGCTCATGTGCTCTGCATCAGTGAAATGTAAGCTTCTAGTACCGTGGAGGTACTCAAAAAGAGCATTTTGGGCGTCTAATCTACCGGCTCGAGAAATCCGTAAAGCCAAAGGGCCGTCCTGAGATGGTCTTGAATCCATTACTGCGTCGTAATCAGAAAACGCCGATCGAGTACCGGAGAAGAAGAAGAATCGGCGCTGCCGACGATCGAGCAATTTACGAGCCAAAGTGAAGTTTGGAGCATCGGCAGACAAATTACTAGGACAAAACCATCCTGTTCCCGTTCTAAAGCCTAATGATGAGTAGTAGTAGTTCCTCAATCTTCCGGAAGATACGGCCGGGGGAACCAAATTGTTGATACAAACAAACCATTTTTTTTGCGGCAAACGGCAAGACGGGTCACTCCGAAAACCAAAAATTCTCATAGAAATTTCGGGGGAAACGAGAGAGCTACGCATTCGGAAGCAACTCGCAGTTGGAACTAATCGTTTAGCGAAAGAGAGCATGACTATTCCAGGCTCGGGAAGCCTCTGACAAAAAAAAAAAAAAAAAAAAAAAAATCAATCACCGTCCGTCCATGCGTAGTTTTTCTTCAGATTAAAATCATAAATAGAGCTGGGTTTTACGCCCTTACCTCGATTTGGGAATCGGGATCTCTCGACCTCGTCCTTTGATCGAAGAATGATCCGCTGATGCGTTTGGGGCGTTGGCGAAACCCTACACTAAGTCGCTCCGAAAGGGAGGTTTTGAGGGAGGAGGAACTCCCAAGGAAAAAATGAGCCCCTTGAGGAAGAAGATGTGTTTTCATCCGTCTGATTTTAGATCGGACGGTTCAAAACTATCGGCCTAAATAACACACTGATCACACTGGTGGGGGGTTCTGTACCCTCCTCTACTAAACCCTTATATTAATTAAACCCTCCACGTACACGCTTTCTAGTTTCTCCGTGCCAAATCAAACAATCCCCTCGCCCTAAGAAGAAGAAGAAGAAGAAGAAGAAGAAAGGGAGATCTCTTCGCGTGCGTTATAGCGAATCGCTGGGGGCCTATCGAGCGATTTGGGAGATTACCCAAAAGCTGGGGCTAATGAGGTAACTCTGTTCTCTTCGAAATTTGGGATTTTGGCTCTTTACTTTACTTCCCCTGCATCTTCTCAAATCTCTTTCCGAGTTACTATGACCCACTGGAGGAAAACCCTGGTTTTGGTTTCTCGATTTGGTCCGGTGGAAGCTCGGGGTTTGTCAAAAGCCCTAGCTTTTTACGCTGCCGATGCTCTCTGCTGTAGAAAGATTCAAACTCTCCGATTTTTCCTTCGAGATCTATGTGTGATAGAATCGTCCGCTTCCGAATGGGCCTCTCCCTTTTCTTCTAAAAGAGCATGTTTCTCCCATGCAAGCACGCGTTCTTGGGTAAAAATCTCGTCTTTTGCGAGGAGTAGAGGTTTTAGTAATGAAGCTACAGCTCAAAGCCCTAGAGCTGTCGAGGAAGATCAAGAAGCAATTTTGGAACTGTTGCATGGAGCGAGACGGAGCAGCCGTTCGGTGGTGGAGGCTCAGGAAGCACTTCTGGACTACCTTCACTGCACGCGAGGATTAAACTTCACGGATGCCGAGCGCATGAGTAAACACTCCCCTGTTTTTCTCCACAAGCTACTTGAGAAGGTCGAAAAGGGGGAAGAAATAGGCAAGGCATTGGCCCGATTCTTTCGCTACCACCCAATCAATGAATTCGAGCCTTTCTTCGAGAGCATAGGTCTCAAGCCTGGCGAGTTCAATTCATTTCTGCCTCGTGATTTAATGTTCCTTTCTGATGATGAGCAATTGCTAGAGAATTTCCGTGTTCTTTGCAATTATGGGGTTGCTCGTAGCAAGATAGGGAAAATATATAGGGATGCTACTGAAATTTTTAGGTATAAATCAGGTGTATTGTTATTGAAGCTTCAGGCTTATGAGGGATTGGGTCTCAGTAAGAGTAGCGTTATCAAGATTGCGGCCTCGACTCCAGTTGTTTTGATTGGTGAAGTTAATGCGGAACTCGTGAAAGTTCTGGAGTGCCTGGATGATTTTGGAATCCAGCGAGATTGGATTGGGAGTGTTTTGTCGGATAGAAAGTTGTATGATTGGCGTAGGATGAATGCTCTTTTACAGTTTTTTATTGAATTGGGATTTAGTAAAGAAGAAATGGGAGATTTGATTAAATGGCATCCGGACTTTTTGCTCGATGGTTCTGGAAAGATGGTTTTCTCGGTGGTTGCACTTTTTTCTAAATTGGGAGGAGGGAAAAAAAAATTATTCCGTCTATTTTCAAACTTCCCAAGCATTTCGATTGGCAATTTTATGAAGAACTTTCGAAAGGGTCTACTATTCTTAATTGAGATTGAAATGAGTCCCGAGGATATCGAAAAGCTTTTGGTTTCTCATCCAGAAATATTTGGTTCTTGTTCACTAAAGAAACCGAACAGCATATTCACATATCTTAACGTCGGGAAAAAGCGTTTGTGTGTAATTATAAAGGAGGATCCGCATCAGCTAAAGAAATATACATTGGGGACGAAAGTATCCCGTCTCCCAAACTCCGGTGCAAATGAAAGATCACTTAGGGAGAAGAAGAAATTCTTGGTAAAAATAGGGTTTGCTGAGGAATCAGAAGATATGAAGAAGGCACTCAAGGTTTTTCGCGGTAAAGGTGATGAACTTGAAGACCGGTATAATTTTCTGGTCAGAGTTGGTTTTGATCCAAATGATCTTGTTAATATGATCAAATTAGCTCCGCAGGTTCTGAACCAGAAAATAGATGTCCTTGAGAGCAAAATTAGCTTCCTTGTAAATAACTTAGGATACCCCTTAAGCTCACTGGTGGCTTTCCCCTCGTACATGTCGTATACTGTTGGGAGGGTCAAACTTAGGTTCTTGATGTACACTTGGCTCAAGGATAGGGGAAAAGCTAGTCCGTGTTTAGCACTGAGCAGCGTCGTTGCTTGTTCTGATAAGCTGTTTATGAAGAAGTATGTAAATTCACATCCAGAGGGTCCTGAAGCCTGGGAAAACTTCAAGAAAGCATTATCATTGAGCTAATTATGTACACCCTTATTTGATTATGTTCTGTTTTTTACATAGATCTTCTCCCTTGAATCTATTAACCAATTAGCAATTTATTAAGCCTTAAGTTAAATAATTATGGATAAATATGATTAACTTGTTGAAAGCTGACTCTTTTTTTTTAACGTCGAATGCCACAGCATTGATATTACATTGACGTATGTTTTTAACCTGTAGTTTCGCAACACCTTTCTGGTGCACCTGCTTCTATCTTTTGACTGGGAAGCTTTAATAATTTCTCTTTCGGCTATTATGCTTGTTTACAGATTTCTACTGATAATGATAACCATGAGAAAACCGAGTTTGTTGTGCCGGCTTGAAAATCTGTGTTTCCGTGTAGATGGCGGGTAAATCGCAGTGCTAGCATGCATGCTTTTACGGCAGAAATATCTGGAAACATACTGATCATAGCGTCTCTTTATTTACATGTTGATTGCTTTTGGCTCTGACTGATGCTTCTTAATTGTCACAAATCTGGTACATATCCTATAGTTCCTACTTAGCTGGAATAAATTACTGTGCATCAGCCGGAAAATCTGAATTATTTGTTTAACCAGAAAATTCGCCACTCGATTGGCATGCCAAAACATTCCATGTGATGATACGAAGATATGCCGTATGAGTTGTTTATGTTTGTGTTGTATTTTCGACAGGCTCAGTAGTCTTTTGCAATATTGTTCTCTATTTTTTAACTTAGTAGGCAACATCCGAGGTTTTTATCATGTTGGCTATCCGGAGGTTCTATAGATTGTCTGCAAGTAGCATATCTCTGTAATCTCAGATAGTAATTTCATCCAGTAAATTTCATCTTAAGAAACTGCCAAATTATTAGATGCACCTGTAACAACAAAATTGAGCAATTATTCTTCTTGGACATTGAGGTTGCGATTTATCCATGTTGTTTTATGTCGTTGCTCTGGTTGACACGTTCAATTGTTTGGGATTACAATGCAGAGACGAGCAGGCATGTCGCAGTAGAAAATAAAAGATAAAGAAAAAGGCCCAACCCTCTAATTAATCCTCTTATTCCTGAGAAGAATCAGGCTGAGCCCAAGCTGCCACTAACCCATTTCATTAGCAGGCCTGGGCCTTGGGCCTTGGGCATTGGGCCGGACCTCGGCCCAATCGGAGCAGTTGAGAGAAATCTTGGGAGCGCAGTGAACCGGTTAAACCGGACGCATCACAAAAAAAAAAAAAAAAAATTGTACGGGCAAATATAAATAAATAATAAACGCATGAAGGCTACAGTTCCCACCAAATTAGAATCAAACCACATCATTCACAATTCACAACCCGACCTTATCCTAATTTAAAGTCACTATCCCGAATAAGCTGAGCAACTTTTACAACCTGTAATTCATGAATATGCCGTTAGTTTCTTGAAGACACTATATTATTTTACCCGCAAGTTAATTTATTTTATTTAATTCTATAGAAATAATTTTGGAATTGATACTTTTTATCTACTAATTACTATATATATGTTTAATGAGTCAAAAAAAAAAAAAAAAAAAAAAATATCTACGTAGAGTCTAAGGACATGTTTGTTTGAAGATTTGAGATTTTAAATGAGAATCCGAATGAATGATTTTCATATTCTTATTTTCATTACAAGTAGAAATCAAATTTTTTCAAAATAACTCCCACCATCCAGGCCGCGGGCATTGACCGTAGACTCTCTTATTATTATTTTTTGTTATCAATTGATGGATATAAATTTAAATTTGGGTTTTAATTTTTTTAGTTCAAATTTGAATCCAATGTAAGGTTTTATTTATTTATTTATTTATTTTATTTGTAGTTCGATTTTTATATCTTGACTTGAACTTGAATTTGAACTTAATTTACTTATTAAATCATATTGTTTGGATTCGAATCACGAATTCATATATAATTTTAATTTGTAATTCCGAATTTGGATTCAATTTTTGATTACAAGTTTAAATAGTAAAATTAAATTTTAATTAAAGTTTTAACGGTTGAGTTTGTTGTTTGAATTTAACTTATATCTTTGAATTTCAACCTAAATATGAATTTGAATTGTGAATTCAATACAATATCTAATTTTGAATTTAAACTCGAACACAAACTAGCTAGAGATCAAATTTAATACATGTTGTTAAAATTATTACTATTTTCTTAAGCAATCATTAATAATGGGAATCAAGTACCATTCCGATTCTCAACATATCAACAAGCTAGATAGGATGTAGGATGTACACCCCTATAAGGGTGTACATCTAGCTTCCCTCTTCTTTTATTCTTTTCACACTCTACGCTATCCCGTTTTGGGTGGGAGAGCAAGTGGGCGCGCTTTCCACTTGTATGGTCCCTGTTTAGCTTATATTAATTTATGAAGAAAGTAATGGCAAGTTTGTTTCAAAATAAAAATATAAATTTAATTACAAATAAAAATAAATAATAAAATATGGATATATATAAGTATACATTCTTTCAGGGGTGTACATCCTACATCCCATTCTATTCTGGAATGGAATGAATTTTACTCGTCATTCGATATTACGAGTGAAATAATACCCATTCCAGAATAGGGTGGGATGTAGAATTTACATCCTAAAAGGGGTGTACATCTAGCATCCCTGTATTTATATATACCCATAAAAGAATACGCTTGTAAGCATTTGAAGCGTGAGTGCGTGAGTAAAAAAAATTTAATTACTTTATATTTTTAGTTCAATTTATTTATGAAAGAGATAAATAAAATTGATTGTGTGTTAATTTTTTTTTTTTAAAAAAAAATTATAGACCATTTTAAACACGTACTATCAAGTTTCGATAATTTCTATTTTAAATTATTATTTCTATGTAAAGACTGAGTTATTTTTTAAAATTAACGACCGAATACATTAATTTTATAGCTGCTAATTAAGAAAGTTTATAATTTCAACATCATGTGAGCAACCATTCGGAACAATCAAATTTGAGAGAATTATTGTTGAATTTTATAAAATTTTAAAATTAATTAATCAAAATAATTTAAAGTAAAAAAAAATCAAAATTAAATAAATATCAGCCAAATCGACCGACCGTTTAACGTAAGTGGCAAAAAATTTGATGGTTGATATCTGAGCTTCCAAGTTTCGAAGCCTAATTACTTCACATTTTCAGCTAAATTTATTTCAAAATAATTGAAATAAACGAAGTGGATAGCATGCTACATTTCTTTATCAAATTTTTTTTTTTCATATTTTCAGTTAAATTTAATTCAAAATAAACAAAACGAATATCATACTATCTTTCTCTCTCAAAAAAAAAAATAAATAAATAAATATCAGCCAAAGAAAATAGTGGTCGGAGCGAATTGAAATATTAATTAAAATGGGCACATATTCTTATAAATTGTTAGAGAGAAAAATCAAAAGGCTCTTTTGTATACATATAGTTGCAAACATACAAAGTTACACAAAAATTCTTAAAAAAAGAAAAAAAAACCAGTATCTATTCTTAGAATGATCGACCAGTGGAATATTATATCTTTCACTCTTGATCCTAATAGCTTTGTCCAACAACGTACGTAGCTTGCGCGCTCCTTCCTCAACTTATCAGTTTAATTCTCTAAGGCAATGTTTGGTTGGGGGATAAAGGGAAAATAACCTTTTTTTATCTCCCAATTCTTGCCAAACAGTATTATGAAATGACATAGGATAAATTTTTTTTTTATCCCTGGTTTAACGGGTTATTCTAGAATAACCCGTTAAGCCTTATTCCTCTCCCCCCATGGAATAGGGTTTTATCCCTGTGGGTAGTGAATGGGCTAAATTATAATTTATTATTTATAATTAAATTATAATATAAAATAAAAAATATAAAATATAAAATATAAAATATAAATTATAATATAAAATATAAATTATAATATAAATTATAAATTATAAATTATAATATAAAATATAAATTATAATATAAATATAAATTATAATATAAATTATAAATTATAATATAAAATATAAATTATAACTAAATTATAAATTATAATATAAATTATAATATAAAATATAAATTATAATATAAATTATAAATTATAATATAAAATATAAATTATAATATAAATATAAATTATAATATAAATTATAATATAAAATATAAATTATAATATAAACTATAATATGAATTATAATATAAAATATATAAAATATAATATAATATAATATAATATAATATAATATATAATTTATTATTTATATTCTTAAAATATAATATAAAATAAAAAATATTATTTTTTTAACATAATTTATTATTTATAATTAAATTGCTTCAAATTTAATATAATAATTAAATTAATTTTTCTATAAAAAAAGCTAAGGGCAAAGTTGGTATTTTTATCAAAATTCTGTCTTCTTTTTCCACTATTCTCTACTATTCCATAATTTTAACCAAACACAATTTTAACTATTCCAGAGAATACCAACTTTTCAACCAAACGCAATTTAACTTTTATACTTCATTATCCCGGAATAGCAAGCTATCCCAGGTATAAAAAAATTTATACCTCTTAAATTTATCCCTGAACCAAACATTGCCTAAGACTGCATTTGGTTCGGGTATAAACGAAAATTAATTTTTTTAAAATAAATATAAGTTCAGAAAAAAGTAGAAACTAAAATAATTTTGTGTTTGTTTGAGTATAAAAATTATATCGGGAATAAGAAAAATTGTGTTTGATTAATTAAAGAGAAATAAGAATTATAGAGGGGATTAAATTTTTAATTTAAGATAAAAATTTTATCAGTATAATTTTAAATATTTAATTTAAAATATTTATTTAAAAAAATTATTTAAATTTATATTTTACTTATATATAAAAAAAATTATTAAAAAAATTTTGGTTTTTAAAACTTTATAAATTTTTAAAAATTCAAAATTTTGTATATAAAAATTAGTATAAATTTTAAAATTTTAAAAATTACGTATAAATTTATTAAAAATTAAAAATTAAAATTTGTATAAATTTTAAAAATAATAAATTTTAAAATTTTATAAATTTGTAAATTTATTAAAAATTAAAATAAAAAATTTTAAAAACTATAAAATTTAAAAATTCTCTAAAGTTAAAAAATTAAAAGTGGGAGCAAAAATTTTAATTTTAAAATTGGTATAAATTTTAAAAATTTTATAAATTTTTTTTATAAATTTAAAAATTTAAAAATTAATAAATTTTTTAAAATTAAATTTTTAGATTTATTAAAAGGTAAATTAAAAATTTTAAAATTTATAAAATAAAAAAAATAAATTTTAAATTCTATAAATTTAAATATCTTATAATTTAAAAAATTTTAATTAAAAAAAAATATTATGGAACAATTCAGGGAGAATAACTGTTCTCCCTCCCGTTTTACCGTTTGGGTACAAAGGGGGAATAACCCCCTTATCCCCTCTTATACCGGTACCCAAATTGTACCTAAGGTATCGTTTGATTTTGAAATAAAAGAGAACTAGTGTATAGCTAAAACTATTGTAAAAATATATTTGGTATGATAATGAAAAATAAAAGAAATAAAGAATAGCAATTATATGAAATAACAAAATTGTCCTTAAGTTTAATAGTTTTTTAAAATAAATAGAAATTTTACTGGTATGATTTTAAATATTTAATTTAAAATATTTCTTAAAAAATTTATTAAAATTTATATTTTACTGTATATAAAAAATTATTAAAAAATTTTAAAATTTTATATTTTAAAATTTTTAAAATTTTAAAATTTATAAATTTAAATATCTTAAAATTTAAAAAATTTTAATTTTTTTTTTTAAAAAAAAGCAGGTGGGGACAAGTTTGGAAAACCTAACTTTGTCCTAACCAAGGAGGTTTATACAAAATTTTTAAATTTATTAAAAATTAAAGTTAAAAATTTTAAAATTTACTAAAAATTACAGTTTCAAAATTTTGTATAAATTTTAATTTTTATAAAAATTTTAAGTGGGAGCAAAAGATTTAATTTTAAACTTTAAGTAGGAGCAAAAATTTTAATTTTTAAATTTGTATAAATTTAAAATTTTTTATAAAAAATTTGTATAAATTTAAAAATTTTAAAAATTAATAAATTTTTAAAAAATTTAAAATAAAATAAAATTTTTAGATTTATTAAAAAGTAAGTTAAAAAATTTAAAATTTATAAAATAAAAAGATAAATTTTAAATTTTATAAATTTAAATATTTTTAAAAATTTAAAATTTTTTAATTTTAAAAAATTAAAAAATAATAAAGTGGAACAAGGTTGGGTAGGTGAGGCGGGGGGGGGGGGCTTACCGGGTTATACCAGGAATAACTTTTAAATTTTATACTCTTTAAATTTTTAATTTTAATTTTTAATAAATTTATAGATTCATAAAATTTGAAAATTTATTAATTTTAAAATTTATATAAATTTTTTAAATTTTAACTTTAAATTTTAATAAGTTATAAACATTTTAAAATTTATACAAATTTTTATATACAAAATTTTAAATTTTTAAAAATTTATAAATTTTCAAAATTTTAAATTTTTTTATATACAAAAAACTAAATTTAAATAATATAAATTATAACTAATTTTTTAAAAATAATTTTTTTAATTAAAATAAATTTTTTTCTTTATTCAATTTATTCCAAATTATCAAACAAAAAATAATTTTCTTTTATATCTAGTATAATTCTAAATTTTATATAAATATAAAATTATATTAATTTTTATTTATTTAGACATAAATTTATATTTATTTTTTAAATAAATAATTTTTGTTTATATTCGAATCAAGCACATTCTAAGTCAATAATAACGAGCCGAATTCGGACAAGATAGAGCTCACACGTGTTCAGCTACGTATATATGATAGGTACCACTTGAGTAATTGTGAGGAGGAGGAGATATCACTCCCATCATATCCCATTGCTGTGCTATGCTTTGCGTAGTTGATGTTCACTGCATGGGGAGTGACGAAACTACCCTTAGCAAGTGTTTGGTTTGGGTACAAAGGAGGATATCCCCCTTTGTACCCAAATAAGATTGGAATGGCGGGAGGGGGGAATGGGATATCCCCCCTCTTACTGGGTTGTCCCGATACAACTCGGTAAGGGGGGGGATTTTCCATTCCCCCCTCCCCTCCCAAACAATCCAGAATAACCCCTTCCCAAGGCAGAAGGGGCACTTTGGTTTTTTTTTTTTTTTTTTTTTTTTTTATTTATTTATTTATTTATTTATTTATTTTTTTTATTTATGCTTCTTTTGATTTTTTTTAATTAGAATTTTTAAATTTTAAAAGATATTTAAATTTTAAAATTTTAATTTTATAAATTTTAATTTTTTTTAATTTTATATTTTAATAAATCTAAAAAATTTATTTTTTTGTTTTAAAAAAATATTAATTTTAAAATTTTAAAATTTATACAATTTTTTTATAATTTATATAAATTTAAAAATTAAAATTTTTACTCCTACTTAAAATTTAAAAATTAACTTTTTTTGCTCCCACTTAAAATTTTTATAAAAATTAAAATTAATAAATATTAAAATTTAAATAAATTTTAAAATTTTAATTTTGAAAAAAAATACTAAAAAAGAAAGAATATTTTAATCTTTTAACACAAAAGTCAACTATCTATTCCTTTTATTCTTCAATCACTACCAAGCACTATTTTTCTTATACCTGGTACAAACCTAATACCCAACCAAACACAAATTCACATTATACCTAACTTGTTCATAAATTTATACTTATCCCTGGTACTACTAATTCTTTCTAATACACGAACCAAACAAAGCCTTAGTGGTCATCGTTTTCAATATTTTTAAAAGGAATAATTGCCTGTGTACCCCTGAGATCTGAAGAAATATCTGATTTACCCCTCTTATTTTTTTTCTTTCCAATATACCCTTCATACGTTCCACCGTTATTAAAAATATCCCTACCGTTTTTCTTCGTTAAGTTAACTAGAGTTAAACTAGAGTTAAATAATAATCGGAGTTGAAAACTATCAGATATACCTATTTTGCCCGGGTTTAGGGTTTAGGGTTTAGGATTTTAGGGTTTAGGGTTTAGGATTTTTTGGGGTTTTAGGGTTTAAGGTTTATGGTATATTTGAAAGGGCAAAATGGTAATTTCACACAGATAACGGCAGCTCCAAACGGTACACTAACAGAGTTTAACTTCATGGGTATTTTGGAAAGAAGTTGGAACGTAAGAAGGGTAGTTTTAATATTAGCCTTCTAAGAGGGGTAAATCTGAAAACAAAAAAATTTTTAGGGGTATATACGAAATTGCCTCTTTTTAAAATTACATATCAGTTTATTATTAAGTTATTAAAAAAATAAAAATATTTATAAATTTTAGAAATCAAAATAATTTTTTTTAAAAAAAATAATGTTATCTTATGGATCACGAAATATAAATTTAATTGACTCAATACTTGATTTGAAAATTATGAAAAATCTTAATACTTACTTTTTTGATATATCGTAATACTTGATTTGCAAATTGTAATGTACCAGATTCTGGTATATAGATAAGTGTAAATAAAAATGGTATAAAATACTATTTTTATTGAATTTAGAGAAGTAAAGGATGATCTGAAAGCGAATTGGGCCGAAATCGGATTAAAAATGAGACATTTAGAGTTTTATATGAGAAAGTGGGCCCAGATGTTTGGCAGAAAATTCACAGTGTCAGAAAATTCTGAAAAAATTCTGGGAGCTCCGTAATTATGTTTTAGGGCCACAGTAAAAGTTTCGCGTTGATCGAATACCCGGATAGTGAGAACGTGGTCCGCCAGCGATTTCGCATACAGTAGGGCTTTTGGTGACCCAGAGATGGTCCAAACTGAAAAATTAAAGGTACCTTGAGGTAAATCAAGTTAAACTGTGGCTGCCCGTCAAATTTGAGCGAGAACAGGCGAGAAACGGACGAAAACGGACGAAAACGGGCGAAACCGGGCTTGGGCCCAACTTTCGGGCGCCCGAAAGTTGGTTCCGAGCGCCCGAAAAGTACTGTAGCGGGCCGGATTTTTGGGCTGCAGCGAACTGGGCTGCACGGTAGCGAACCCGGTTCGCTGTAGCAGCCCGGTTCGGGCTCGGGCGAGCGCCCGGAAGTTACTATAGTGCGCCCGAATCCCGAGTGGCACGGATCCCGAGGCAGTTGACACGGATCCCAAGGCAGTTCGCACGGATCCCGAGGCAGTTGGCGCGAATCCCGAGGCCCAGCATGCGCGCGCGGCGCGCTGGGGCGCGCGGCTCGAGGCGCGCGGGGTAGGTGGGGGACGCCACATGGCGTCTCCCCATTGGACGCACTGGCCGAGGGCACTGGCGCGCGTCTGGAAGGCGCGCGGGCCCTGGCGCGGTGTCAGCGGGGGAGGCCACGTGTCGGCCTCCCGTTCGCAGGTCAGCGCGACGCTGTGGCCGCGTTGACACGCGGGCGCGAGTGCGGTCCACGTGGCAGCCGCTGATTGGCTGCCGCTGGTCCGTTGTCGCGGTGCACGGGTCCAGGAACACGTGTCGCTCCCTGATTGGCCGAACGTGGATGACGTGGAGCCTTGCTGGCGCGGCGTGGACGCGTGGATCGCGGGGCGGAGTTACTTTAGCCGCCCGAAACCGCGATTCGGGCGCCCGAATTGGGTTTTTCGGCCTATAAGGTCCCGTTTGCTCCCATTTCTTCCCCTTTTCCCCTTTTGCTCCAAACTGTGCGTACCAGGGGAGGGAAGGGGCGATTCCGTGGGGGGCTTTGGGGTATCGCGAGCACGCCGATGACCCCGTGGAGCGCGCGCAAGGTGTTCCAAGGAGCCGAATAGTCGCGTGTACATGCGTTGGATGGCGCGATGGTGTCGAGGTAGGTCCCGCGCGTTGTTTTTGCGGTGTTTTGGCACAGTTTGAGTTTTCCTTTTTGGATTTGGATTTGACCCCATGCCATTGTGCATGTTAGGGACCGAGTTTTACTGTACTATTTTACTACACAAACTGTCGCCGGGCGTGTCTGGGTGCACCGATTTGCGTGCGGACTCGACAAACATGCACCGTTTTGCATGCGGATGAGAAAAACGTGCACCGTTTTGCATGCAACCTTAAAAAAAACGTGCACCATTTTGCGTGCAAACTCGAGGTACGTGCATCGTTTTGCGTGCAAGCTCGAGAAAGCAGGAACAATCGCGGGGAGTCCAATTGCAAGTGTTTATAAGTAATTGGGTACACCGCAAGGTGGGGGATTCTGCCGAAATTGGGTGACCTCTCCCCTTGCTCCTTTGCTTTTGGATCTAGAAGCATGATAGTAAACTGTTAGAGGCGTTAGGGAATCATGATAGTAATTGCATGCGTAGAGGACATATATTATTTTATGATGGATATGAAAATAATTGCATGCGTAAAAGTGAACAATTATTTATTATTGTGATCATGTTAGGGTGTAACCCTAGGAACCATGAGAAAGTATAAGGAAAAAGAAATGCACGATGATAGTGAGACCTAAGAGAAAACCTAGATTTAGGTTTAACGAGTGGAATGATGATCTAAGAGTTTAACCTAGATGGACGAGTGACATTATCTTAGGGAATAACCTAAGGTTGAAAATAGAGTATTTAACATAGAGTCATGGAACTCTAGGTTAAACAGGATATGGAACTTAGGTAAAGGAACCTAAGATGAACTAGTGGAGTTAAACTCTAATGATGAAGTAGAGTTAGTGCAACTCTAAGTTAAACATGGAACAGGAAAATAGAGTTAGTATAACTCTAGGATTCAGTGAGGAATCAGGAGAAGAGGACGTAATCCCAAGATTTAAGAATCAAACAAATATAACCCTAGAAAGTCATAGGACGTCTGGGCAAATGGACAAATTATTTTAACTCCAATCTGAGTTAAATAAAGGAAAGGAAAAATGAGAATTGAAGTCAATAAACTCTAAATCAGATAAAATTGAAAGTGACTAGTGTCCTTGTGACATAGTGTAACTTTAAGGAAAATTGAGACATAGGGTTGTAAATCGAGAACAAGTAAAAAAAAATTTAAAAAGGGGATAAGAAGCTAAAGAAATTGCCAAGTGGCAAGACAAAGTGTAAATATAAATGAACAAGAAGTTCAAATCTAAATTGGTGTTAGAGACACCCAAACTATCCTAGAGTAAAGAACTTAGGATAAAAAAGAAAAGCTTAAGAGAAAGCTAAAAGTGGCTTAATAAGCAAGATAAGCAAAATGCTTAAAACAAAGAGAACAGAAAGAAAATATAAATGACGCCTTCGAATTTGAGACTCGTCAAGTGGAGTAGGACTCCCTGGGCAGTGACCCGTCGGACGAGGTACTTTCGAAAGGCTAAAAGAGAAAAGTAAAAGAGAAGCATTGAGGCATAAATGCTAACGGGAGGGTTGAGCATATGTCACTCCCGGATAGATGAGTGCCAAGGTGCTTTAAACTCATCTGAAATCAAAGTGTAAAGAAAATGCTTAATGAGCAAAGAAGCTAAAAGCTTGATTGAACAAAAGAAAGGTAAAAAGGAAAAAAATAAAGTATATTGGGCCGAGCACTACGGGAGGCGGTGCTACAACCTGTTCTTGTTTGATTGGGGTTGTAGGCTATAAAAGAAAAGTCTAAATGGCTAATGGGAGGGTTGAGCATATGTCACTCCCAAGTGAATTAAAGAATTAAAACCAAGTTGCCAATATTGGGAGGGTTGAGCATATTTCACTCCCGGGGGAAGTGTGTGAGCAAGACTCAGCTTCCCAAAGAAAAGGCAAGATAAAGAGCTAAAGGCAAAAGAAAAGAAAGAAAAGATAAAGATAAAACGGGCGTACCTTCGGGGGTGAAACGTAACCCTTATTGGAGCTATGGGCAGTGTCCCTCTCCCGGGCAGTGACCTGTCTGGCACGTTTCTCCCGTAGGACGGGGTAACACTTGCGGGTGTTATCGACAACCTTAGAAATCTTATCTTGTGGTAGCATGACTATCGGGCTGGGGCCCGTTGGATAAGAATTTCTGAGGGTTAACTTGAACTAAAGCATCAGAATGTAAAGAATAAAGAGAAAATAGAGTGGCCAAGGTGGCCGGGTTAGTTTAACCCTGTATACAGCGGCATAGTGGCCGAGTTGGTGCATAGTAGCCTGGTATGGTTGGACAGAGTAGTGTTGAGATGATGAGTATACACAGATAGTGTAGTGACCCATTATATGCATATCAGCATTTTAATATTGAGGATTATAGTTTCTCAGCACTCTATTTTTATTGCTTCCATTGGACCAAATGGTGTAGGACAGTTATTCTCGGTGGTTGAACCCATTGGGAACTTTAAGTAGTTCTCACACCCTCGGATGACCATTTTTTTAGGTTCAGATGCAGTCAGCGAGGCATGCGACAGGGGCAAGGGCCCAGCAGCATAGAGACCTAGAGGGTCTAGCAGATGTAACCTTTTTATATTTCTCGAGTGAACTATGTATGGTGAGAAAATAATGTAAAAGAATTGTAATAATTTTATTTGCAAGTTGAGAGATGGAAATGTAATAAATTTAATTTATGGTTCACTATTGTATGCTTTCATTTCCGCTTAAACTATTTGTTAATGAATGAAAGTTTTAAATTAGTAGTGATTTTTAGTACTCTGATATTGAGCTTCCGCATACACTTGATGTATTATCATGGATGTTACCGTTCCTTTCGGGTAGTGAGAGGTCATACTCGATTGGCGGGTCTGTTGGCGTACCCGAACTGTACAAATTGGCGGTCTCGGGGCGTGACACAAATTATACTAAATTTTAATACTTAATTTTTTAAAATATTTTTTTTTTTTATAAATATCTAAAATATTATTATTTTAATAGTAAAGATAACTATACTCTATATTTTTTTTAAAAAAATATATATTAAAACTCCAAAGCTAATGAACAAAAAAAAATTACTTATATATAATTTTTTATTAATAATTTTTTAAAATTAATATATTTTGTATAATATATTTTTGGCCTCCCTAAAATTAAAATTCTGATTTCGTCCCTAAATCCACTTGAGTAATTGTGAGGCTGAGGAGAGGAGATATCACTTCCATTATTTCTCAGTAGCTGATGTTTAGTGGGAAGTGATGATCCAACATACCTTGTTGTAAAAAAAAAAAAAAAAAAAAAAAAAAAAAAGAAAAAAAAAAAAAAAAAAGAGCAATGTTATTTCTGCACCCAAGATATAGATTTTATATTTTATTCATTCAACGATGAGAATATTTTTATCTATTACTTTAAAATGATAAATAAATTTATTTCATTCTAAAATAAATGAAATGTAAAATGTATATTCTTTTTGAAATATACACTTAACATTTTTTTCAAAGAAAACTCATGAAAAGATGGTAACTATTGAGAACGTAGTGCTCTCAGCATTATGAGTACAAGCGCCACACGTTACCATACATACAGAAATCTTAATAGAAAAATATTTTTTGTGTACTTCTAAAATAATATATATTTTATATTTTATTCATCCAAAAATAAAATAAATTTTATTAATCATATCTAAATGATTAAACGTCGCACCACCCTTGAATAACATTTCTGATATTAATAAGTGGATGGGTATTATTAAGGGAATGTATAAGTATACACCCCTTTAGAAGTGTATATCTTACATCCTATTCTATTCTGGAGTGAGATGTAGACGCGTGAAATACACTCTGCCCAAAATAAGGTGGGGTATAGGATATACACTTCCAAAAGGGTGTACACCTAGCAAAGCCCACTATTAATCAAGAGAATATTGATTAGATTTGAACACGTGGGGATGCAGAAATTATTGCTTGTGCCGTTTTATTCTATTTAATGCATGGACTGCGGGCGTGGTGCACGAGAAAGTGAAACATTGAATTTTGGACGGCCATGGATCGTTCCACTGATTCTCCCTGCCCTTCTGTATTTGTTGATGAGCATATATAACAAAAACATTAATGAGTTCTGACCTTTCCATTTTCATTTTCAAATCAGACAATGTGGGGACGGAAATAAAAATGATTGCTCAATGATATGACAAAAAGGCCCAGGCGGAGAAGAAGACAAGTGAGAATGCACCACAAATTAACGCCATTAAAAAACGATAACGAATGGAATGGAGTGTAGGGATAGCAACGGGGGGTATATATAAGTGTACACCCAATTTTGGGTGTCCATCTTACACCCCACCCATCCTAGGGTGGGGTGAATTCCACCCATCACTTCGAAGTGATGGGTGGAGAAAACTCCACCCTTGGATGGGTGGGGTGTAAGATATACACCCAAAATTGGATGTATGGGTAGCAAAGAACTAGCAACGGGAGTCTTCGTCCCCACGGGAATGGGAGCAGGGATTTCCATTCTAGCCGCTCAGCAATTTTATTTTATTATTATTTTTTTTAAAAAAGAAAATACTAAATTAAAATTTTTATTTAATTTTATTTAAATTGGTTTGAATTTTATTTAGTATCAAGTTAAATTTTTATTTACTGTCAAATTATTAAATATGCGTCACATAGTAAATTACTAAAAAAATACAGATATTGTATAAAAATATAAAAAATTAAATATGTTTAAAATATTTAATTAAATTATAAATAAATAACAACTATAAAATATCATATCTTTTATGGGGATGGAGGATTTCACAAGTTGCAGAATAATATATCTTGTTTCTATCATGTTCCTGGCAGGGAAAAAAAAAATTCCCGTGAACCCGACCCAAACTATTCGGTTCGGATCCTCAACAAAGATCTAAATTCGTAAGAAAATTTGATATTTCTAGAATGAAGAATTGTGCAAGAAAAATCTAAAGGTTTTGCTGTTATTTTATGTGAAAATAATAATAATTGATTAATTATTTTTATTATATATAAGTAGGAAAAATTAATTTTTTAAGCATAATTTAAACATGAACCGTTTTGAAATAGGCCTTTTTAACTTCTAATTTTTAATTTAAATTATTTTAGCTAATAAATTTAATATTTATTTTAGATTTTAGGTATAAATTATTAAAAAAAATTATTTGCTTGAAAATAATTAAAATCAGTACAATTTAAAAATAAATTTTTACATTAAAAAAGTTTTAATATAATTACTAAAATTATTTCCCAATTTGCATAATTTTTTTTTTTTATTTTGAGATTTTGTAAATATGGGTCATCTTTTTCGTTTTTATAAATTTGATCTGAATTTTATGATTTCGCACAAAAATGCCCTATTCCATCTTCTCCATTCCAATCCTTTCATATATTTAAAAAAATACGGTACGATCCGTCGTCAACAACATTAAATACATGTTCCTGCAAATCACATCAATTGTTTGATTGGAATGCGAATCAAATCTTGTCAACTTTGCTGTTTGCTGATTCAAATAAGTACATTTCTTTCACAGACAATGCTAGGTGTACACCCCAAAAGGGATGTACATCCTACACCCCATCCCATTCTGGAGTAGGTATACCCCCACTCGTCATTCGATGTGATGAGTGGAATTCACCCCAACCCAGAATGGGGTGGGGTGTAAGATATACACCCTAAAAGGGGTGTATATTTATATATACTCTTCTTTCACTATGTAGTACAGTACGCAAACATAATGTTAGGATTTGATTAGATTTGTAACTGAATCCTAGTTGGATTAAGATAATATTTAAATCTTAAAGAGATAAGTTTGTTAAGATTTAAATATTGATTAGAATAAAAATCTATTTAGACTAGGATTTGGATAGCTTTTATGTAAGCTATAAATATAGCACATGTGTTATTATTTTATTGTGGTGTTATGGAGACGATGGTGGTAATACCCATGGAGGTGGTGGGGGCTAGGATTTAGCCACACCCATGTAGTGGTATCTACACCCACGGTGATGGTAACACCCAAGGAGGTGGTGGGGGCTAGGATTTAGCCACATCCATAGTCTTCTAGTTTTATAGAAGACGAGAGAAGTGAGTCTTCTAGGTTTATAGAAGACGAGAGAAGGGTGACGAGAGAAGTGAGTCTTCTAGGTTTATAGAAGACGAGAGAAGGGTGAGAGAGATTCAGGAGGTAGAAGAAAAGAGCAGTCGGTGTAATTCTTTTCTTAATGAATGAATCTTATTTCATCCGCATATTTTTTTGTTTTGGTTTTTCGTCTCTTTGTGGTTGTGCTAATTCCAGTTATGTTGAGAGGACGGATTTTACGGTAAAAATCCGATTTGACGTTTCCGCTGCGGAATCCCAACTCTAGGCGATACCGGTGTGGATTGCGGTACCGAAGCGGGTTGCGGATTCAGAGAATCTGGTACCGGGGCGAGTACCGGATTTTTCCAACAATTGGTATCAGAGCTAAAGGTTGGCGATCCTCAGGAGAGATCAACATCAGAGTACTGGATTACCGATCATCACGGGAGACGATCACAATTTGATTTCGCTAGACGTGTTGGACTCGAAGGTATGTAATTTTTCGGCTTCAGGTGGAGCTAGAGAGTCCAAAAGCGAGATCGGAGATGCAGTCGCTCAAGGTGGAGCGAAGGAGAGCTCGATGTAGCGATTGAAGACTACAAATCAAATCAAGGTGGAGATTTGTTAGGATTTGATTAGATTTGTAACTGAATCCTAGTTGGATTAAGATAATATTTAAATCTTAAAGAGATAAGTTTGTTAAGATTTAAATATTGATTAGAATAAAAATCTATTTAGACTAGGATTTGGATAGCTTTTATGTAAGCTATAAATATAGCACATGTGTTATTATTTTATTGTGGTGTTATGGAGACGATGGTGGTAATACCCATGGAGGTGGTGGGGGCTAGGATTTAGCCACACCCATGTAGTGGTATCTACACCCACGGTGATGGTAACACCCAAGGAGGTGGTGGGGGCTAGGATTTAGCCACATCCATAGTCTTCTAGTTTTATAGAAGACGAGAGAAGTGAGTCTTCTAGGTTTATAGAAGACGAGAGAAGGGTGACGAGAGAAGTGAGTCTTCTAGGTTTATAGAAGACGAGAGAAGGGTGAGAGAGATTCAGGAGGTAGAAGAAAAGAACAGTCGGTGTAATTCTTTTCTTAATGAATGAATCTTATTTCATCCGCATATTTTTTTGTTTTGGTTTTTCGTCTCTTTGTGGTTGTGCTAATTCCAGTTATGTTGAGAGGACGGATTTTACGGTAAAAATCCGATTTGACGTTTCCGCTGCGGAATCCCAACTCTAGGCGATACCGGTGTGGATTGCGGTACCGAAGCGGGTTGCGGATTCAGAGAATCTGGTACCGGGGCGAGTACCGGATTTTTCCAACACATAATAATGCAAGTGTGCAAACATCCATCCAAAATTTATAATACGGATATAAATAATGCAATGCTCCTCATGGTGTTGCTTTTTTTCTTTGAAAATGGCCTACAGTAGTTGAAAGAGACTTGTAATGAGGATCTCAGTCACGTGATTTTGGAGGTTACAAAAACCGCGACCTGTTCTTTCAGGCAGTTTTCTCGTAAATTAGAGAAAAATACTCATTAATCTAAGTTAATTTTCAGAGTAAAATGTAAAATAATGTTTAAAGTCGTTATAGAAGTAAATAATTTCGTTTTAAAGATTAATACACGACTCAAAATTTTTAAAAATAGATAAATTTATGCATTTTTACAGGAAAAATGCCATTTGTACGTTAAAAAAGATATATATAGTAGAATTTTCATTAGATTAATTCGGAAGTTCTTTAAATTTGTACTTTAAAAAGAAAATTAAGAAGACAAAAATCCAAATTAAGTCGATGAATAAGAAGTATAATATGCACTCTCCATTTAGAATGTATTAGTACAAGTATATTTTTTAGGTGTTACCTTAGATAGTATTGCTTGTGCAAAAAAAAATGCTATATGTAAATTAACCACTAGTAGAAATATACATCTTACACCACGAGAGTTAAAAACTGATACATTTTTTAAAATTTTAGTAGAAAAACACCTTAACAACACAAGAAAAATCATATAGGCCACAAGGACTCTCTAGATGTTGATTTTGTACTTGCCCTTTAATTTGATGTATAGACACTACTGATCTAGCTACATGCAAAAAGGCCACCGATATTTGTTGTCCTTTCATGGTCTCGTATATTCTTTTTTACTTTGTGGTTCGCAGTTTAATTGCTACTTTTACAACATGTTTTGGTCGCAAGCCTGTTTTGATTAAAGTTTGGCTGCAGGCACGGATTGAGCTCATCTCTCTGTTATTTACAAAAGTAAAAAACAACTTTTTCAAGGACATTTTGGAAAGTATACCATTTTTCATAGAGGAATATTACTTGTACAATTTATTTGGGGTGTACGATGCACATTCCATCCATCTAAGAGTGGGGGTTTCTCTACTCATCACTTCGAAGTGACGAGTAAAATTCACTCAATTCTAAAATATATGGAATGTAAGATGTACATCTTTTTTGAGATGTATCATTAGCATTTTTCTTTTTAATATATAGTAAATTTTTTTTTTTTTTTACAGCCTTCGAATTACCTTTTAGGCCCCCCTATCGAAACCATACAGAAGTAGTGTATTAGTTAAAAACTGAATATGTTGATTCATATTGTAAATTTTTTTCAGAAATGGTTGTTTGAATATCTTTAGGCAAAACAAAAATACAAGAAAATAATGTCATTCTTATGTAATCTTAACTTAAAAATAAATAAAATAAAAACGTAAGTACCAATCTCAAAATTGGTAATTTTAATGATTATTGTGATACATTTGTAAGTTTAATAGGTTAAAACAATTTAAATTCAGTAAAATTTTGATTTTGATTTTTTTTTTTTTTTTTTTACAATAGGATACATACCTCCAATTTTAAATTTCACTTTTTTTTTATTATTTTTTAAATAATTTTTGTGTTTAGTCATTTATTTGGAGATTATTCTTCTTTTATAGGTAAATAATATCGAAAACCCTAAAAATTTATTTTCAAATACTTTCAAAATATAGTGTAAAATTATGTCTAATCAAATCGGTTGTCGATTTGGATATATATATCATTATTATTGAAAATCACTTAGCAGCACCGATTGCTCCTTACTACTCATATTATATGTTCAATCCTAATTTATATATAAATAATGTTTATTATCTATTTTTTTAGTCCTCGGATGCTTTGAATTCAGTAGAGATAGGTAGAGGAATTGTATTTAATCAAAGAGTTACAAACTAGATGGTAAAACACTATTCATTTGCTATTGCTACTATCCAAACACTTTATACACATAATTTTTTAACATGAAATATTATTATTTTGAGCAATTCGATCGGCCAATGTAAATAAAATTAAGAATATTAAATTAAATTTCAGAGTTTTCAAGCTAAGTGTTATTTGAAGATTGTGGATTTGGATGTGTCGTGAGAATGAGATGGTCTTCTATGTAGCACTTATATCATATTATTTAAATTTGACAGCGAATTATTATTTTTTTTTTTTAAATATATAATAATTTTTAAAAAATTATATTGTGATGAATGAATTTTATAGACATATTTTAATTGGCTGAGAATATATTGATATAATGTCATGCGATATTTCAAGCTTTTTTCGACTGGAGAAACCATCTTATCGCACTCACGACGCGTACATAAGCCAATATATGGACTGTCGTCGCTTCACTGTACAAATATTCTCTGCCGTAACTTGGCTCGAAGGATGCTATTATTTCGCTCCTCTCTCTCTCTCTCTTTCTCTCTCTCTCACTCACTCATATAAGCCAATATATGGACTGTCGCCTTGCCGTACAAATGATTCTCTCTCTCTCTCTCTCTCTCTCTCTCTCTCTCTCTCTCTCTCCATTTTATCATACTGGCTACGTACGTGCATGCCCATCCATGCATTTGTTCATGTACGTTTATCCGGCTCTAATTCATGAGTTAATTGAGACGAACTTACCCAAACCAAAGTAGAATCAAACCACATCAACAGATTCACCCGGGAGGAAACTGAGATTCAAGGCAATTATCATTGCAGACATCTAGATGTAGCTCTCTCGGAAAGGTTCCAGATACCCGAGTTTAGTCTCATTGGATTCCAAAAGCTCCGGTTGGTCCACATAAATTAACCCTAGCTAGTTTACAGGATTTACTCCACCAAAATAATGTTCACTTCTTCAACTTGATCGTTCCAAAAAATAAAAAAATTACGTGTAATATATAAGTTTTAAATAGATCTTCATATTCTCATAAATCATCAACAAAGATCTTATCAGCCAAAACCTTTCCCTTTCGACACACGAGAAAGTTCTGAGTTTTTTTTCCTAGCTATTGGGCATTTTTTACTTTGCCACAAAAAATTACACTAATTAACTACCATTTAATATTTATTTTACCATAGAAATATATTATTACATAGTGTACAAAAATGATACTTTTTGTAAACCATAAGATGGAAAAGTATATATTATAGGATGACAAAATGCAATAATGTACTGGTCTATAGTTTACAAAATATTATTTTAAGATCCTATATATTTAACAAAAGGTTTTTGTAGTGAAATAAAAATAAAATTACATAATAATTAAATACAAATTTTTAATTGAACCATATATAGAAGAGTGAAAATGTGTTAAACGGCATGAAGACAAATTAAGTTCATTCTAATTTATAATATATCTTAATATATATATAATTATATGTCAATGGAAAAATAAAAAAATTAAAATTTTAAAATTTTAAAAAATACATATATTAAGGTGAGCTGGGTGGGTGAGTTGAGTGGCGATGTCAATTTATGCCAGCGTGTTGTTCAGACCTCAAGATTATATTATATTTTCTTCTCCTTTAATATATATCATATGATTGTTTATATGTATTTTTTCATTCATAGTCCTTTTAAATATTATATTATATGTATGTATCTAGTTTGCATATAATAATTTTGTTAGTAGTGACACCGAATAGTAAAAAAGAAAAAAAAGAGATACGGTTCAATAGAAAGAAAATAATAAATGTAAAACTTTGTTGCATGTTTAAATGTATAGAGACCACTCTTAGCTATAGTATAAATGATAATTTGAAATGCTATTTGGATTTATTCTATTTATTCAACTAGTAAAAAAGAATTCACGCCACAAGTTATTATATATTTGATGAGTCAAAAAAATAAGCAGAATAAAATTTTCATGCATCTAAATAAAATATTAGAATATGCTTGGTTTGAAAGATTTAGGATTTAAATTTTCATGCATCTAAATAAAATATTAAAATATGTTTAGTTTGAAAGATTTAGGACTTTAAATGAGAATCAGAATAAAGGACTTTTGGTTGGAGAGATTCACATCAGTAGAAATTGTTAGTGATATACCCTAAAGTCAATCGGTAACATAGGCTTATGGATATTTTTTGTATTTTTCTTTAATTAATAAAGGGCAAGTTTTATTCATGTTTATTGTTAGCAATATGTTTACATGAATCGTCCATTGAATCTTTGTTAAAAAAATATATTCTTAAAGGTTAGAAATTTGAGATATATATATATTTCTTTGTACAAGATTCTTAAATGCTCCTAGCCATAGGAATATCATAAGGACGATGATATTTCCGGATAGGCCGGTGTATGCTATACTTCTAAGTTGAGGTGACGAATCTCAAGTCACTAGTGTGGGGACACTAAAGTAAGCATACAGGTGCTTATTAGAGAATAAGTACACTGAGCGTGACCATTTAGTTGAACAGTCACATGGTTCTATTTTCGTCAGTGACTAATTCTTTGCTACCGATGTGTGAAGTACTTCTTGGACCTGAGGTGTAGAGTACCGGGACTTCGGACAGCGCGCCGACCTCATATGATGGCCTGGAGTGGTGAGATTGCCTCGGACATGTTGCATCTGAGTTTACAGTTGATGCCGGGTTGATTTGGATCAACGCAGAAGCTCCAGCTTGATTCGGGATTTTCCGGGCTTTGTATGCCGATTGTGGATGAGATTTGGGAATTACTGACTTCACAGTGGAGTGCCGGAAATTCGGGAACACTTGGAACAGGTATATTTTCAGTTTACAGCGAAGTTCGGGAGGTTCCGGACTGACGCGGAGGATCAGAGGGCAAAAAGCGAGTCGGAACTGACATTTCGGAGCCGGTTTTTCGGTTGAGCACCCCGACTCAACGGATGAGCTTTTTGAAGAGAAAAAGCTGTGGACGCGTGTATTTTCGATTTACAGCGGGGTTCGTGTGGTTCCGGGCAGCGGCGGAGGGCCCGAAGGCAAAAAGTGAGTTGGAGTTGGGTTTCTTGCATTATTTTATTAATATTTTTTATAGTTTGCTAATTTAATTCCTTCTTTTTACTTGGTATCAGAGTTTTTGGTCTTGGATTTTTGGTTTTGAAAGTAAGCAAATTGATGTTAAAAACTTGGCTTTTAATTTGATTAGCACTTAATTAGGTTAAGCTTAATTAAGAGTGTTTGTGTTTGGAGCTTCTTAAGGAAGGTGACCACACCCTCCCTTGAGATAGGCTCACCACCTCCACCTACCACCACCTCCCTCCACTCCTCCTCTGTAGCTCCACGAAGCAGCAAAGAAGCAAGAAAGAAAGAAAGGAAAGAGAAGGAAGGGAAAAGAGAAATGAAAGAAAAGAAGGAGAGGGAGCTAAAGGAAAATTTTTTTGGGTGGACTTGATCTTGGTGGAGGACCTTCGCGTGGTGGCCGTGAGGAGCGAGGGCATGCACCGTTCTTCTTTGAGGTGGGTATTTTGGTGATTTTATTTTTGGAAAATTTAATGTTGGGGTTTTTTGAGCTTTGAAAATTTTATTGGGGCTTTTGAAAAATTGTTGGAGCTTTTGGGGATTTTTGTTGGTTTTTAAAAGCTAAAAAAAAAATGGATTTTTGAGGAAAAATTGGTGCTATGAGGATTTTTGGAAAAAAAAAGCTTTGTTTAATTGATTTTGGAGCTAATTAAGGTTTTAAAAGTTATTTTAAATTTTTTGAAATTTTTTGAAATTTTTTTGAATTTTTTTTAAAAAAAAATTCCGCCGTCGCGGCCGCGCGCGCGGCGCCGCCAGGCCGCGCGCAGGCGCGCGCGGCATGGCCGCGCGCAGGCGCGCGCGCGGCAGGGGCCGCGCGCAGGCCCCGCGGGGGCGCGCGCGGGCCCCGCGGGCCACGCGTGGGCCGCGTGGGCCTGCGCGTGCGCGCGCGGGCCTGCGCGGGCGCGCGGGCCCGCGCGGGCCCCGCGGGCCACGCGTGGGCCGCGTGGGCCTGCGCGTGCGCGCGCGGGCCTGCGCGGGCGCGCGGGCCCGCGCGGGCGCGCGGGCCCCGCGCGGGCGCGCACCGCTGCGCGCAGCGGGCCGCGCGCGGCGGGCGCGCACCGCTGCGCGCAGCGGGCCGCGCGCGGCGGGCTGCGCGCGGGCGCGCGCGGCGGGCTGCGCGCGGGCGCGCGCAGCGCCGCCGCGCGCTGCGCGCAGCGCCGCTGGGCGCCGCGCGCAGCGCCGCAGGGGCGCCGCGCGGCGCGCTCCGGCGCCGCGCGGCGGGCCCCTGCTCCGCTCGGCCGGTTTCTTGGGCCGCGCGACCGCCGTCTTCGTCGCTCGGCGTGCCCCGGGAATTCGTCGGCGCCTCGGTTTGCGTGCCGGCCCCGTTTTTCCGCTGACGGAGGCCGGTTTCGCCGTCGGACGCTGTTTTTCGCCGACGGAGGCCGTTTTTTCGCCGTCGACAGCTGTTTTTCGCCGTCGACCGCCGTTTTCGCCGCCGCGAGCTGTTTTTCGCCGTCGACAGCTGGTTTTCGCCGTCGACCGCCGTTTTCGCCGCCGCGAGCTGTTTTTCGCCGTCGACAGCTGTTTTTCGCCGTCGACCGCTGTTTTCGCCGCCGCGAGCTGTTTTTCGCCGTCGACAGCTGTTTTTCGCCGTCGACCGCTGTTTTCGCTGTCGGAGTCTGTTTTTCTCCGACGGAGGCTGTTTTTCGCCGATGAAGGCTGTTTTTCGCGCCGTGCGTTGTTTTTCGCCGATGAAGGGCTGTTTTCGCGCCGCGCGCTGTTTTTCGCTAATGGAGGCTGTTTTTGTCGCCGGATGCTTGGTTTTCGACCGTTTTGACTGATTGTGCGATTTCTTCTTTCCTGGCAGTTTGCAGTGTAGTTTTAGCATCTGACTGGGACGCGACCTTGTGACTCCGTTTTGCGTGCGGGTTCCGGCATCGTACTTCGGGTTGCGTGCGGACCTCGTGGAGGCCAGGTAAGCCCGCTGAGCCCAATTGCAAGTGTCGACAAGCAATTGGGGGCGATCTGAGGTGGGTTGGTTTTTCTCTCCAAGTCTTCGGACTTCCTTCTAATTCTATTATAATAGGATTTGCATGCTAGTTTAAGTGCTTTGCTTGGAACTTGACTAGCACCCCCGTCATATGTTGCATGTGTTTAACCAGACCAATAGAGAACCTTAATCTGGGCTAGGTTCTATTATGCTGTAGACATTCCACACACTGCATTTTCCTTCTGGACATAGGGTTCCTCGCCCGGGTAGTGGGCCGAGTGGTCAGAGTTTTGTGGGATGGGTGTTTCACTCGGGCCTGGGGGCTGAGTGGAGTCTGGTGGCTGTGTTAGGCCAGTGTTGGTGGTTTGGGAACCGTTTAGAGTAAACGGTGGTCCCGGGTTTCTAGTTGTTGCATCGTTTCCTCGTCACTACCACGTTGTGATCGTGGGGTACGTGATTTATCAGGACCTTGAACCCAGATTGCTTCGAACTCTCATAATTTTAGTAAACCGGTGTTTTTCTTCCGTGTTCCTAGGGGTCACCGGAGCCTGTTCTTGTTTGATTGGGCAAAGGCGTCACCCTTGGGAGTTCGGAAAACAACTTGTTTTCAACTGATTTCCTCAAGAACTAAAATCCATAAAAGCTGGTTTCCTCAACTCAAGACAGTTTTCCAAAAAGTGTAAATTTTATCCTCACCCCAAGGGGGTTGAGGAGAAATGATATTTTATAATAAAGGTCGTCTTTTTCCTAAATTCCCTCTCCCGACTGGGGTGAGGTATCTGGGTTCTAAGGGCTGATTTCATTCTTGGGCCGAAAACAACGGGAGGCTACACCTATAGCCTATTCTTGTTTGATTGGGGTCGTAGGTAGTAGGCTCCCGGGGTTTTCGGACTCTTTGTGGTTTTGGCTGTGGAGCATCTCCAGCCATGAGTTTAGAGCATTGAGTTGTGATACTTTCCCACTTTAACCGAGAGGGGCCAAATCCCTGAACGGTAAAGGATTGAGAACTTCGATAGGCTGAGCCTAGGGTCTGTTCTTGTTTGATTGGGGCTCTAGGCACCAGTCTATCGAGATGCTTGGACCTTGCCGCGTCAGTCGGCTCTTTTCGTCTATGAGTGGGGTGTCGTTGTGGGAGCTGTTGGGAGTGACGGCGAGCCCAGCTGTGTGATACCTTCCTTAGTGAGTTAGTGTTGTGAGCTTGCGTCGTTGAGAGTTCTCCGACATAGCATGTGTCTTAATAGAGTCTTCTATGAGTATAGTACTTGACTTGTGGTCAGTAGTGAGGGATGCATACCATCATCTGTGTTCTCTTTCTTATTGAGCATAGTAGATAGAGGCATGATAGCTGTAGATATTTTTCAGCTTTTCCTTTCATTATTTCAGTCTCTTTCTGTTATTTTATGCCTCTAGTAGACTTAGTGGGCAGACCGTGGTTCTTGGAGACGGTACCCACTGAGAGCTACTGTAGGATGTAGTTCTCACACCCTCTGTCGGTGACAGGTTGCTGAGGCTTTCTTCCGTTCCTGCCCGAGCTGGCTTGACGGACCGAGGACAGGGAGTCGCGTGATAGTTCCCTACCAGCATTGTTATTTTAGGGTGAGGTAGATGTACCATCCCAGACTGTGGGAGTTGTTCATGTATTGTTATTTCCAGTTTTAGCTATCTCCCCTGTGGATTTGTAGATGTTGTATAGGCTGATTTCTATTTGTATAATCTTGTATTCGGGAGATAGACTTGTATTTTATTTTCAGCTTTTAGTAGTGTGATTTTATATTACAGCTTTTATTACCCGCTCTGATATCTGTATAGCTGTAGTTCTATCTTTTGCAGGTTAGACGCTTCGTCTGTACGGCAGTTTCCGTACAGATGGCGGATCTGTTAGCGAGCCCGGGTCGCAGTTTCGACCCCGGGGCGTGACAGATTAGAGTGGTATCAGAGCCTAGGTTGTAGGTCGTTGAGGACTTAGAAACCCTAGGCTATTGTGGTTGGACATTAGGATGACTACGTGAGAGTCGTGACTTAGCGAGAGTCCTGATTGAGTCCTTACCTCTCCCAAGGGATGGGATGAGTGATTTTGCTTGTTATTCGCTCAAAGTGATTATGTTGGCTGCAGACAACATAATACTTTTGAAAGGATAACAAGTTCTAGACTCTCGCTGGATTGGGTCGTTTGGTTGTTATGTCCTGACGTTTGTATTTGTTGCAGTTATCTGCGATGCCGCCGAGACGTCGTGCACCGACGAGAGGGCGTTCGGCCTTGGATGAGGAGCCCGAGCGGCAAGGGGCTGAGCACACTGAACAGGAAGAGACAAGCAGGCGCCTGGTAGAGGCAGCCAAGCTCCAGAAAGAAAAGGTGGATCGGTTGATCAGACTGTTTGAGCAGAGGACATCTTCAGCAGCGCCCCCAGCAGCGACTTCGTCGACCCCGTCACATATCGCTCCTTTGACAGAGGCAGAGCAAAGAGAGCTCATCGACAGGCTAGCTTATATCAACCAGTTCCATCCCCCGCGATTTTCAGGGCAGAGTTCAGAGCCGTGGGATGTTGAGAATTGGATCGCGGCAATGGAGAAATTATTTGAGAACCTCTTCATCAAGGATGAGCACCAGGTACATTTGGGGGCGCACTATTTGGAAAAAGACGCCGAGATTTGGTGGCGTCGAGTCCGCCCAGTTGGACCGCCAGGAGTTCAGTTGATGTCGTGGCCTGAGTTTCGGGCTTTGCTACGCGGGGCCTATTTTCCCGATAGTGCAAAGCAGAAACTAGAAGGGGATCTCCGACGATTGCAGCAGGGTGATCGACCTCTTCAGGAGTATATTCGGGAGTTCCAGAAGTTGCTGAATAGTGTACCGCATGTCGCCCCCGACGAGGCCCAGAGGGTGGATTTGTTTGAGAGAGGACTGCACCAGGATATTTATCATCTGGTACACTCGCACCGGTCACCGACTTTGGATGCGGCCATTGAGCGTGCTCGGTGGGTTTCCCGAGGCACAGCGGTTATGTCAGAGAGGGACGGAGCGCCAGGGACCAGCTCCGGGGAGAGGCATTCAGTACCGCCTGATTTTGGACAGACGAGTAGATCGAGATCCCCGAGGCCGTCACAACCCCAGTCTGAAAGCCGCAGATTTCAGAGGAGGCAGAGATCAGGAGGATCCCCACAGCCGAGGCACCAGCAGCGATATCAGGATGAGTGTGTCATCTGCGGTGGGCCACATGCAGTGCAGCAGTGTGACTATAGACAGGGGCGATGCTTTTCGTGTGGACAGGCTGGACATTTTCAGGCAGCATGCCCTCGAGCAGTACTTACAGTGATGCCGCTTGCAACAGCACCCCCGCTACCTTTTCCAGAGGAAGGAGCTCCTCCGACTTACCGCCAGCCAGATGAGGCCCCGACGTCGAGGCAGCCAGGGCGACGACCACCCACATCGAGAGGATGAGTTGGGCTACCCGTTTAGAGGGCGCCAGGATAGCAGGTCGCTTGGTACCAGATGTGTTACACCCCCTTCCTAGTTGTTGAGACTGGAGTTTTTGCACCCCCTACATGGTTTGAGTGGATGGAGTGTAGTTTTTGGTTTGCGGTCACAGCAGGGACAGCATCAACACCACTCTCCTTGCGTTCTTGTTTTAACACCGAAATTGGCGAACGGGACGAAAAATTTCAAAGGACTACTCCAGAAATGGAGACGATGCTGGAACCTGTTCTTGTTTGATTGGGGTGAAGGCATCGGTCCTTTGGAAATTTTCGGACTTTTCGCTATTTTCGGCTGCTTTTCAAATAGAGAGTTGGGGTTGATGATGTTCCTGATGCAGATTGCTTGTGGTAGGGGGTGTGTTTTGGTTTCGAGGACGAAACCTTTTGAAGGAGGGGAGAGTGTAGAGTACCGGGACTTCGGACAGCGCGCCGACCTCATATGATGGCCTGGAGTGGTGAGATTGCCTCGGACATGTTGCATCTGAGTTTACAGTTGATGCCGGGTTGATTTGGATCAACGCAGAAGCTCCAGCTTGATTCGGGATTTTCCGGGCTTTGTATGCCGATTGTGGATGAGATTTGGGAATTACTGACTTCACAGTGGAGTGCCGGAAATTCGGGAACACTTGGAACAGGTATATTTTCAGTTTACAGCGAAGTTCGGGAGGTTCCGGACTGACGCGGAGGATCAGAGGGCAAAAAGCGAGTCGGAACTGACATTTCGGAGCCGGTTTTTCGGTTGAGCACCCCGACTCAACGGATGAGCTTTTTGAAGAGAAAAAGCTGTGGACGCGTGTATTTTCGATTTACAGCGGGGTTCGTGTGGTTCCGGGCAGCGGCGGAGGGCCCGAAGGCAAAAAGTGAGTTGGAGTTGGGTTTCTTGCATTATTTTATTAATATTTTTTTATAGTTTGCTAATTTAATTCCTTCTTTTTACTTGGTATCAGAGTTTTTGGTCTTGGATTTTTGGTTTTGAAAGTAAGCAAATTGATGTTAAAAACTTGGCTTTTAATTTGATTAGCACTTAATTAGGTTAAGCTTAATTAAGAGTGTTTGTGTTTGGAGCTTCTTAAGGAAGGTGACCACACCCTCCCTTGAGATAGGCTCACCACCTCCACCTACCACCACCTCCCTCCACTCCTCCTCTGTAGCTCCACGAAGCAGCAAAGAAGCAAGAAAGAAAGAAAGGAAAGAGAAGGAAGGGAAAAGAGAAATGAAAGAAAAGAAGGAGAGGGAGCTAAAGGAAAATTTTTTGGGTGGACTTGATCTTGGTGGAGGACCTTCGCGTGGTGGCCGTGAGGAGCGAGGGCATGCACCGTTCTTCTTTGAGGTGGGTATTTTGGTGATTTTATTTTTGGAAAATTTAATGTTGGGGTTTTTTGAGCTTTGAAAATTTTATTGGGGCTTTTGAAAAATTGTTGGAGCTTTTGGGGATTTTTGTTGGTTTTTAAAAGCTAAAAAAAAAATGGATTTTTGAGGAAAAATTGGTGCTATGAGGATTTTTGGAAAAAAAAAGCTTTGTTTAATTGATTTTGGAGCTAATTAAGATTTTAAAAGTTATTTTAAATTTTTTGAAATTTTTTGAAATTTTTTTTGAATTTTTTTTAAAAAAAAATTCCGCCGTCGCGGCCGGCGCGCGCGGCGCCGCCAGGCCGCGCGCAGGCGCGCGCGGCATGCCGCGCGCAGGCGCGCGCGGCATGGCCGCGCGCAGGCGCGCGCGCGGCAGGGGCCGCGCGCAGGCCCCGCGGGGGCGCGCGCGGGCCCCGCGGGCCACGCGTGGGCCGCGTGGGCCTGCGCGTGGCGCGCGCGGGCCTGCGCGGGCGCGCGGGCCCGCGCGGGCGCGCGGGCCCCGCGCGGGCGCGCACCGCTGCGCGCAGCGGGCGCGCGCGGCGGCGCGCACCGCTGCGCGCAGCGGGCCGCGCGCGGCGGCTGCGCGCGCGCGCGCGCAGCGCCGCCGCGCGCTGCGCGCAGCGCCGCTGGGCGCCGCGCGCAGCGCCGCAGGGGCGCCGCGCGGCGCGCTCCGGCGCCGCGCGGCGGGCCCCTGCTCCGCTCGGCCGGTTTCTTGGGCCGCGCGACCGCCGTCTTCGTCGCTCGGCGTGCCCCGGGAATTCGTCGGCGCCTCGGTTTGCGTGCCGGCCCCGTTTTTCCGCTGACGGAGGCCGGTTTCGCCGTCGGACGCTGTTTTTTCGCCGACGGAGGCCGTTTTTTTCGCCGTCGACAGCTGTTTTTCGCCGTCGACCGCCGTTTTCGCCGCCGCCGCGCGAGCTGTTTTTCGCCGTCGACAGCTGGTTTTCGCCGTCGACCGCCGTTTTCGCCGCCGCGAGCTGTTTTTTCGCCGTCGACAGCTGTTTTTCGCCGTCGACCGCTGTTTTCGCCGCCGCGAGCTGTTTTTCGCCGTCGACAGCTGTTTTTCGCCGTCGACCGCTGTTTTCGCTGTCGGAGTCTGTTTTTCTCCGACGGAGGCTGTTTTTCGCCGATGAAGGCTGTTTTTCGCGCCGTGCGTTGTTTTTTCGCCGATGAAGGGCTGTTTTCGCGCCGCGCGCTGTTTTTCGCTAATGGAGGCTGTTTTTGTCGCCGGATGCTTGGTTTTCGACCGTTTTGACTGATTGTGCGATTTCTTCTTTCCTGGCAGTTTGCAGTGTAGTTTTAGCATCTGACTGGGACGCGACCTTGTGACTCCGTTTTGCGTGCGGGTTCCGGCATCGTACTTCGGGTTGCGTGCGGACCTCGTGGAGGCCAGGTAAGCCCGCTGAGCCCAATTGCAAGTGTCGACAAGCAATTGGGGGCGATCTGAGGTGGGTTGGTTTTTCTCTCCAAGTCTTCGGACTTCCTTCTAATTCTATTATAATAGGATTTGCATGCTAGTTTAAGTGCTTTGCTTGGAACTTGACTAGCACCCCCGTCATATGTTGCATGTGTTTAACCAGACCAATAGAGAACCTTAATCTGGGCTAGGTTCTATTATGCTGTAGACATTCCACACACTGCATTTTCCTTCTGGACATAGGGTTCCTCGCCCGGGTAGTGGGCCGAGTGGTCAGAGTTTTGTGGGATGGGTGTTTCACTCGGGCCTGGGGGCTGAGTGGAGTCTGGTGGCTGTGTTAGGCCAGTGTTGGTGGTTTGGGAACCGTTTAGAGTAAACGGTGGTCCCGGTTTCTAGTTGTTGCATCGCTTCCTCGTCACTACCACGTTGTGATCGTGGGGTACGTGATTTATCAGGACCTTGAACCCAGATTGCTTCGAACTCTCATAATTTTAGTAAACCGGTGTTTTTCTTCCGTGTTCCTAGGGGTCACCGGAGCCTGTTCTTGTTTGATTGGGCAAAGGCGTCACCCTTGGGAGTTCGGAAAACAACTTGTTTTCAACTGATTTCCTCAAGAACTAAAATCCATAAAAGCTGGTTTCCTCAACTCAAGACAGTTTTCCAAAAAGTGTAAATTTTATCCTCACCCCAAGGGGGTTGAGGAGAAATGATATTTTATAATAAAGGTCGTCTTTTTCCTAAATTCCCTCTCCCGACTGGGGTGAGGTATCTGGGTTCTAAGGGCTGATTTCATTCTTGGGCCGAAAACAACGGGAGGCTACACCTATAGCCTATTCTTGTTTGATTGGGGTCGTAGGTAGTAGGCTCCCGGGTTTTCGGACTCTTTGTGGTTTTGGCTGTGGAGCATCTCCAGCCATGAGTTTAGAGCATTGAGTTGTGATACTTTCCCACTTTAACCGAGAGGGGCCAAATCCCTGAACGGTAAAGGATTGAGAACTTCGATAGGCTGAGCCTAGGGTCTGTTCTTGTTTGATTGGGGCTCTAGGCACCAGTCTATCGAGATGCTTGGACCTTGCCGCGTCAGTCGGCTCTTTTCGTCTATGAGTGGGGTGTCGTTGTGGGAGCTGTTGGGAGTGACGGCGAGCCCAGCTGTGTGATACCTTCCTTAGTGAGTTAGTGTTGTGAGCTTGCGTCGTTGAGAGTTCTCCGACATAGCATGTGTCTTAATAGAGTCTTCTATGAGTATAGTACTTGACTTGTGGTCAGTAGTGAGGGGATGCATACCATCATCTGTGTTCTCTTTCTTATTGAGCATAGTAGATAGAGGCATGATAGCTGTAGATATTTTCCAGCTTTTCCTTTCATTATTTCAGTCTCTTTCTGTTATTTTATGCCTCTAGTAGACTTAGTGGGCAGACCGTGGTTCTTGGAGACGGTACCCACTGAGAGCTACTGTAGGATGTAGTTCTCACACCCTCTGTCGGTGACAGGTTGCTGAGGCTTTCTTCCGTTCCTGCCCGAGCTGGCTTGACGGACCGAGGATAGGGAGTCGCGTGATAGTTCCCTACCAGCATTGTTATTTTAGGGTGAGGTAGATGTACCATCCCAGACTGTGGGAGTTGTTCATGTATTGTTATTTCCAGTTTTAGCTATCTCCCCTGTGGATTTGTAGATGTTGTATAGGCTGATTTCTATTTGTATAATCTTGTATTCGGGAGATAGACTTGTATTTTATTTTCAGCTTTTAGTAGTGTGATTTTATATTACAGCTTTTATTACCTGCTCTGATATCTGTATAGCTGTAGTTCTATCTTTTGCAGGTTAGACGCTTCGTCTGTACGGCAGTTTCCGTACAGATGGCGGATCTGTTAGCGAGCCCGGGTCGCAGTTTCGACCCCGGGGCGTGACATGAGGCGTCATAGTTGCTTCACATATAGATTGCTACCGTTTGACTGTACTAATACTTAGACTTTAATCAATAGTCTACGTCTGGTATTGATTGGCTGTAGTAGTTTATATGGGGAAGCATATGAGCGTACAATAAGGAATTCAACACTCTCAATGTTGAGAGAGAACGTCCTATGTAGATTATCAAATTCAACTCGAAAATCCCTGGCCAGGGTACATGGTGTATGGAAAGGGGTTTCCAACTGAGTTACCATATTGAGTCGATTTAGATATCCTAGTCAATGACCGAACCATGTTTTTGGTTCGATCGGGACGTTGTGTGTTGAAAGGAATTTATCACACTGTAACGGTAAGCGGAAAGGTTCAGTTTTCATCACCATTTTGGATTGTCGTGATATACTGCTAGGTGTCACTCACGGACAGTGAGAGAAGTAAAAATAATTTAAAATAAATTACTTTCATCCATTAGAAGAGTTCTAATTTAATGTTAAAGAGTTTGACATTGGACTCCACTGCCAAATGGTAATGGACTTGTGGTAATGGACTTGTGAGGTCACACACAATAGGAATTGTGTACATCCAAAATAAAACGGTGAGTCTAATACACTAAACAGTTTAGTATTTTTTTTTTTTTTTTTTTTTTTTTTTTGAGAGAAAGGTAGCATGCTACCCGCTTCGTTTATTTTTTAAATAAACTTAGCTAGAAATGTGAAGCAACTAGACTTCGAACTCGGGTCATGGGTATCAACCATCAAGTCCTTTGCCACTTGCACTAGGGATTTAGTAATTATGATGAGAAATTATACGAAAGATTTAATTTCTAATTTGATTAGAGAATAATTAAATATTCATAAATTCTTATGAAATAATATTCTAATTAGATTAGATTTAAATATGAATATTTAATTATAATTTAATGGATATGATCCGGTTAAATTAAAGAGAGAAATAAGGTTTAAACATATTCGATAAGTATCCTGAGATATTTCTTGTAACTAATTATAAGATTTAATTAGTTACTAGATTTTATCTTGAGAAGATTTCTCTTTGTAACTAATTACAAGATTTAATTAGTTACTAGATTTTATCTTGAGAAGATTTCTCTTTATAACTAATTACAAGATTTAATTAGTTGATATATCTTATGAGATACTTTAGTTTGTTAAAGATCCGGCCAACTTAATATTATAAGAATGGCCAACTTAATATTATAAGGAGGCCGTACGTGTGTGATTCAAGAACGTGAAAGAAAAGAGGAAATTAATTAAGTTGGCCGCGGTACTCTCACGTTGAATTATTCTCTCTCTCTCCATATAATCTTTCGTGAAGATCAAGAGTGTTTTCATCAAAAGTAACGCAGACATCAAAGGGACTGCTAGCACCGTTCTTGTAGTCTGCGACTCATCTGTTCCGTGTAACGGAAGTCGTTGGATCTACACCAATTCTGTGTGGATACTCATAGAGGCCGGGCACGTGCGCGGCTACGTCGAAATCAAGATTCGTCATCTTCAGTTTCAACCGTACAGTAGATCAAGAGGCCTTAACTGGTTGAAGGTGATGTAATCTAAACATGAGATTTGTTTGGTTTAACTTACTTATATTGTAGCATGAGAATGATCCACCGGCACTGGATTGATTTTATTTTACTTTTCATATATGATATGAATTTGTTTTAAAATAATATGCAAATTTTTTCACTGCATTTTATTCTGTGCCGGATACTTTCTTACAGTGGTATCAGAGCCAGGTTCTCATGTTCTATGTATAGATTTTATGATCTGAATGGATCAATTTAAATTTTGGAACTTTCCTACGATTAGATCGATACTGTTTTTCCTTAGATTGCGCGTGTTATAATTTATTGGTTTTTAACCATAATATAAGTACGTGGGGATTTAAGAAAAAAAACATATGATTAAGTTCTAAAATTTTATTGATATTTATAACAAATTAGTTGTTATTCTCTGCATTGTTTTGAGTAGGAGATGATCATGGACTAAATTAGATTAATTTGCCTTATCGGCTCGACTCAAATCAGATAAGTTTATGATCATCCCTAAACTATGTCATACTTGTTGATTATGTGATCATTAATCTTCAAACTTCCTTAAAAGAAAATTAAGTTGAAACGAATGGACATTTGATGCTCTATCGTGGCCTTTTCACCGATCACAAGATGAAAACATTGTTTCAACATTGAGTAGTCACGCATGGTCCCATGGGGCTGCTTGTGTTTGGACTGTGTGAACATCTTGTCATGTGATGCTACAATATGAGATCACCAATAAATTCAAGATACCGTCCGGTGAGAATTTGTTGTGATACCATATTTGTAGGAGAGGTGGTTTTGACTTAACTAAGATTGTTGCACCAAGAGACCGTCCGGTGAGGTGTAAAAATCTTAGAGGCCAAAAGAACGATTGGATTGCACATAAGATGTGTCGAGGTAAGATGTTACCCGCTCATTAAATTACGACTTTTCAAGAAGCCGTCCGGTGAGATAAGTTGTAATTTATGAGAGCCCATCACCACTAAGAAATCTAACGAATGAGGATTTCCGTCTTTCTACTTAGGGAGTGTGGAAATTCGATAAATTTAGTTGGAGGAACCTATTGAATTAAAAGGCCCTAATTCAATTGGTTAAAAATGAAAAATACTAATTGAACTAATATCTCTATTTTCTGCAGATAAAATGAATGCCTCTAACCCTTTTTCTCGCATAATGGAATCTAACCGTTTAACCGGCTCTAATTTCCAAGACTGGCTTCGTAACCTAAAAATTGTTTTAGGTATTGAAAAGTTTGACTATATTCTTCAAGCTCCAATTCCCGAGCTTACCGCTGAGGCCACAGCTGAAGAAATTCAGAAACGAAACAAGTGGGTAGATGATGACCAGCGTGTCAAATATTATATGCTGGCCTCCATGTCGAATGAGCTGCAACGACAACATGAGAACTATGTTCATGCATATGAGATGCTTGCACACTTACAAGAGTTGTATGGTGCGCAAAGTCGAACCGCAAGATATGAGATATCAAAGCGGTTGTTTAGGGCTCAGATGACTTCGGGTATGTCAGTTAGCGAACACTGTCTCAAAATGATTGATGACATGGAGCAGCTGATAAGCCTCGGGTTAAACCTAGACGCAGACTTGCAGGTTGATTTAGCTCTACAGTCTTTGCCTGAATCATTTTCTCACTTCGTCATGAACTTCAACATGAATAAGATTCATGCCACTTTGTCCGAGCTTATGAATATGCTAGTCACAGCGGAAGGCACATTGAAAGCAAACGGGATGGCGATGGCTGTTGAGAGAACTTCGCCTTCTAAAAGAAAGTTAAAAGAAAAGAAGAAGTTCTCCAAGCTAAAGTCGTCGGGTGGAATGAAGAAGAGAAATTTTAAGAAAACAGACAAAAGTAAGGCTAAAGGAAAATGTTTCCATTGTGGCAAGGAGGGATATTGGAAGAGAAATTGTAAAGAATATCTCTCTACCCTAAAAGAAAAATCAAATGACGCACCTTCTGAAGGTATACTCATCGTTGAGGCCAATATGATTGGTTCTAGTTCTTCTTGGGTAATAGATTCTGCATGTACCTTACATCTTTGTAATTCATTGCAGGATCTAAAGGAAAGTAGAAAGTTGAAGGACGGCGAGGTGACCCTGCGTGTGGGCAATGGAGCAAGCGTTGCTGTATTAGCCATGGGGAGCTGTTTTTTGAAACTTCCATCTGGACATATTTTAGAATTAGAGGATTGTTATTATTCTCCTTTAGTTGTTAGAAATTTGATTTCTGTTACAGCTTTAGCACGAACTGGTTGTCGTTTTATTTTTGAAACTGATAGTTGTTTTATTTATTTGAAAAATAAATTGATAGCTACTGGTAGCTTAGTTAACAATCTCTATTTTCTTAATCTGGATGGAAATATTGCTAATATTGAACACGAAGAGAATACTTCTCAAAACAAGAGATCTAGAGATAAAAGTCTGAACCAAAAGTATCTGTGGCACCTACGGCTAGGACATATTGCAGAAGATAGGATAAACCAACTGGCCAAGGATGGTGTAATGTACCGAATTTTCGGCACATAAATAAATGTAAATAAAGGTGTGATGAAATCCTATTGTTATAAAAGTTAGGAAAGTAAGGAACATTTGGACGCGAGTTGGACCCGAATCGGGATTAAAATGAGAGTTCTGGAATTTTATTTGAGAAAGGGGGCCCAGATTTTTAGCGAAAAATTCAGTGTCGGAACATTCCAAGAAAATTACGGGAGTCCCGTAAATATGTTTTAAGGCCACAGAAAAAGTTTCGCGTTGATCGGAGGCCGGATAGTGAGAACGGGCTCCGCCAACAGTGTCGAAAAATTTTGAGAAAATTACGGGAGCTTCGTAATTATGTTTTAAGGTTACAGTAAAAATTTCGTGTTGATCGGATACCCGGATTGTGAGAACGGGGTCCGCCAGCGATTTTAGATACAGGGAGGCTTTTGGTGGCCCAGAAATGGTCCAAAGTGAAAATTTAAATTTTTCTGTGGTAAATTAAGCCGAAACGAAGCCGCCTGTCAAATTTGGACGGAAACGGACGAAGAATGGACAGAAAACGGGACAAAACGAATCTCGAGACGGCGTTGGCGCGCGGCTCGAGGCGCGCTTGCGTGCGCTGCGCGCTCCTGCGGGTCAGGCCGCACAGGCGCGGGATGAGTGCCGCGTGGCGTGGGGAGCGCCCCATGGACCTGGTGCGCGCCCTCTTTGTGGTGGACCGCCACCCAACGTTTTCTATTGGGTGGTCCCGTGGACCTGGTTCACGGATCACGTCCTTTCTTTTCTCCATTTTCTTTTTCTTCTTCTTCTTCCTTCTCCCGCAGACCTTCCTTCCCTTCTCTTCTTCTTCTTCTCCAACCGAGCTTCGAGAGAGGGAGAGAGAGAGAGAGAGATAGAGAGAGAGAAAAGAGAAAAAAAAGGGGGGATTTCGTGGGGTGCGTCGCGCCGTGGATCTCGTGGGCGGCGCGGCTTACGAGGTAACGTTATTTTTCGGTATTTTTGGGCACAATTTGTAGGGTTCCTTTTTGGACATTAAATTTGACCCCGTGCCGTTTTGCGTGTTAGGAACCGGGTTATACTGCGCCGTTTTGTTGCGCAGACTGTCGGGGACAATTTTGGCGCGCCTCGTTTTGCGTGCCAATCCGAGGTACGTGCTCCGTTTTACGCACAGATTGAGTTGTTGTGCACGATTTTACATGCAGTTTATAATATTATACATCGTTTTTCGTGCAGAGATAGAAAAATATGCACCGTTTTGCGTGCAACCTTACAGTTAAACTTGCACCGTTTTGCGTGCAGATTATTTTATCGCGCACCGTTTTGTGTGCAGTTTATAATATTATACATCATTTTTCGTGCAGAGATAGAAAAATATGCACCGTTTTGCGTGCAACCTTACAGTTAACTTGCACCGTTTTGCGTGCAGATTATTTTATCGCGCACCGTTTTGTGTGCAGTTTATAATATTATACATCGTTTTTCGTGCAGAGATAGAAAAATATGCACCGTTTTGCGTGCAACCTTACAGTTAAACTTGCACCGTTTTGCGTGCAGATTATTTTTATCGCGCACCGTTTTGCGTGCAGTCTTTAATATTATACATCATTTTTCGTGCAGGGATAAAAAATGTGCACCGTTTTGCGTGCAACCTTACAGTTAAGCGTGCACCATTTTGCGTGCAGATCGTGTTGTCGCGCACCGTTTTGCGTGCCGACCCTAATATTATGCATCATTTTTCGTGTAGGGTCAGAAAAGATGTGCATCATTTTGCGTGCAACCATAAAGAAGCATGCACCGTTTTGCGTGCAAATCCGAGGTACGTGCACCGTTTTGCGTGCAGGTTGAGAAGACGCATCGTTTTGCGTGCAGACTGAAGTGGCGCGCACCGTTTTGCGTGTGGATTTTACTACGTGCACCGTTTTGCGTGCAGGTTTGGAGGACGTGCACCGTTTTGCGTGCAGACTCGAGGGAGGTGCACCGTTTTGCGTGCAAGCTCGAGGGAACAAGTGGAATCGCGCGGAGACCAATTGCAAGTGTCTACAAGCAATTGGGGACACTACAAGGTGGGGGATTCTGCCGAAATTGGGTGACCTCTCCCCTTGCTCCTTTGCTTTTCGATCTAGAAGCATGATAGTAGCCTGTTAGAGGCGTTAGGTAATTATGATTAAGATTGCATGTTTAGAGAACACAGATGAAAAGTGCAACTGTTGGTTGCCAATAACAGATGATATATGTGCATGTGTAGAGAAATTTAGAGGAAAAGTGATATTTATGATTTATCCAAATAGGGGATAAACTTGTATGTGTAGATGGACACAGATGAAAAATGCAACTGTCGGTTGCCAAAAGGAGATAATTCATTCTCATGTGCAAAAGGACTTAGAGGATAAATATTTTTTTATGATGGATAAGAAATAATTGCATGCGTAGAAGGATAGTTAAGTGACTGTGATCATGTTAGGGTATAACCCTAGGAATCATGTGACATAAGGGAACAGAACTTGTTGGTAGTAAGACTAGGAGAAAACCTAGTTTAGGGGTTTGACGAGTGACATCAACTTAGGAGTTTCCTATGATTGAACGAGTGGCATTGTCTTAGGAGATAACCTAGGACATTGGATAGTGTGGCATGGTCTTAGGTGATAACCTAAGGACACTGGATAGAGTGATCAACATAGAGTCAGAAAACTCTAGGGTGTATATGACATGGAACTTAGGTAAAGAGAACCTAAGGAGAATAGTGTTCAACATAGAGTCAAGGAACTCTAGGATGAGTATGACATGGAACTTAGGTAAAGGAAACCTAAGGTGAACTAGAGGTCAGCATAGAGTCATGGAACTCTAGGACAAGTATGACATGGAACTTAGGTAAAGGGAACCTAAGTTGAGCTAGAAGAGTTTAAACTCACAGACAGAAAAATAGAGTCAAGTTGACTCTAGGATTCAGTAAGGAATCAAGAGAATGGAAAAAATGGATCAAGTGTGGAGACATGAAAGGAAAACAGGAAAGTAGAGTCAATGTAATTCTAAGATAACAGTGGAACATGAAATTAGAGTCAGTGTAACTCTAAGTTAATAGTGGAACAGGAAAATAGAGTTAAGTTAACTCTAGGATTCAGTGAGGAATCAGGAAAGTGGGATAAGATCCCAGGTTAAAGAGTTGATCAAATATAACCCTAGAAAGTCATAGGGTGTCTGGGCAAATGGATAATAACTTTAACTTCAATTTGAGTTAAAGAAATAAAAGAAAATGTTTAAGAGTCCAGGAGACTCTCTGGTTATCCTTATGGCAAGACCTAGGATAAGAGAAAAAATTGTTGCAAAAAGGCAAAGATTAAAAGCAAGCTAAAAGTGGCTAAAAGCATAAAGAAAATGTAAATGGCGCCTTCGAATTTGAGACTCGTCAAGTGGAGCAGGACTCCCTGGGCAGTGACCCGTCGGACGAGGTACTTTCGAAGGGCTAAAAGTGAAAGCAAGGAGCTAAATGCTCAAAGAAAAGAGAAAGTGAATTGCCAGTGGCAAAAAGGGAGCTATAAGCTCGAATAAGAAAGGAAAGCAAGTGTTCAAAAGCAAAGAGGCTAAGAACTAAAATAAAAGAGAAAAAAAAAGAAAAGAAAAGAAAGAAAAATTAAAGATAAAACGGGCGTACCTCCGGGGCGAACGTACAACGGTCAGGAGTTGGACAGGGTCCCTCGGGCAGCGACCCGTATGACTGGTAGATAGAGTACTCTTGTCAGAGTTGGGCAGTGACCCTATCGGGCAGTGTCCCGTATGACAAGTCCCCCCGGCAGGACGGGGTAACACTTGCGAGTGTTATCGGCAACCTTAGAAATCTTATCTTATGGTAGCAAGACTACCGGGCTCGGGCCCGTTGGATAAGAATTTCCAAGGGTTAACTTGAACTAAAGCACCAGAATCTAAAGAATAAAGAAAAATAGAGTGGCCAGGGTGGCCGGGTTAGTTGAACCCAGTATACAGCGGCATAGTGGCCGAGTTGGTGCTTAGCAGCCTAGTGTGGCTAGACAGAGTAGTGCTGGGTCGATGGTTGTACACAGATAGTGTAGTGATATATTATTGCATAGCTGCATATTGATATTGAGGATTTTAGTTTCCTAGCACTATTATTATTGCTTCCATTGGACCAAGTGGTGTAGGACACTTTCTCTCGGTGGTTGAACCCACTGGGAACTCGTCGTAGTTCTCACACCCCTTGGGTGACCCCCCACAGGTTCGGGAATGGATGCAGCGGTCGAGACAGATCAGATGCAGACGACAGCGAGGCATACGACAGGGGCAAGGGCCCAGCAGCATAGAGACCTAGAGGGTCTAGCAGAGGTATCCATTTTTATATTTCTTGAGTGAACCTTGTATGGTGAGGAATTATGTAAAGGAAATGTAATAATTTATTTGCAAGTTCAGAATTGTAAAGTGTAATAAGTTTAATTTATGGTTCACTCCTGTATGCTTTCATTTCCGCATTAGTTATTGAATGAAAGTTTTAAATTTATAGTGATTTTTAGTACTCTGATATTGAGCTTCCGCATACACTTGTTATGTTATTATGGATGTTACCGTTCCTTTCGGGTAGAAAAAGGTTTTACCCGATTGGCGGGTCTGTTGGCGTGCCCGAACCGTACAAATTGGCGGACTCGGGGCGTGACAGATTAGAGTGGTATCAGAGACTAGGAATAGTCCTAGGTGGTTAGCGAACCTTAGGAGACTCTAGGGTTTAGGCACGAGAGTGTGTGGATTTTGGGCGAAAGTATTGATTGGTTTTGTTGTTCCCAAAAAGGATGTTGGGACTGATCGAGGGCGACGAGCTTTCATTCTTCGGATATTACGTTGGCGGCCGACAACGTAATGTTGGAGATGAAAAGGAGTACCCTCTTATACTTTCGCATGATTGGGTCGACGAGCTTTTCTGTCGGTATATAGATTGCGCGTTGCTCAAATGGCTAAATTTGGGCAAATCGTTTCGTTGTGGTGTGCATATTAGCGATGACACCACGTAGGGAATACGCGCTTGTTTCGACTCGAGCCACGAGAGGGCTCTGGGTCGAACAGGTACACGAGCTGCGATAGCAGGTGACCGCACTTGTTGGTGTGGTCCAGCAGCAGATCAAGCTTCTTGCCGTCAGCGGAAATTTTCCCGCCGACAGGAAGGCTGATTCCGACGCCTAAGTGTGGCGTCGATGTGACAGTCGGAGCAGATAGATAGGCTCCAGTGGCTGATAGCGCAGCAGCTGAGGCTGCACAAACAACGAATGAGTATACGGCGTCGCCGCCTGTAGGGGCGACAGTAGAGAGTGGCAGTGGCCCGCCGAGCTTTTGTCGCGCACCCCGCACCTTCAGCAAAGGGTGTTTTAAGCTTGTGTCAGCTAGGTTGCTGGCAAAGTATGGTTAGTAAGGTCCAGTGAGAGACCGACTCGCAAGGTAATGGTGATCGCTATGTTGCGAGAGCCAAGTTGCAGTGCCCTAAGGGTTAGGGCAAGAAAGATTTACGGGCCTGGCGGCGTGAAATTTGCCCTGATGACGGTAGTAACCGTGTGGCGCGACAACTGTGGCTAAATTGCCGCATAGTAGAGTTGGTGAGCCCAGAGTAGGCTTCAGGATGCGGGACCTCTCGAAAGAGCGAGAGTTTTGTGGCGCCGTTCTGATGGATCGGTGTAATGGCAAGGATTGCCACCGTAGTCTTTGCGAGTTAATCACCAGAGTTGGTGGACAGTTATTTTTGGTGCCTCAACCCAGTTGGGAGAGGTGTACAGGAGTCATGCGCGTGTTTAAGCAAGTTGCTTAACATTCTGGATTGTGCAAGTTAGCGTAGGGGCGTAGGACGCCCAACTGTTTGGGTGCTCATGGAGCACAGGTACCGTTTAGCCAGAGAGAGCTGATTAGGTGGCGTATTAGCCTTTGCCCAGTGTGGCCAGAGTTGATATAGAGTTTTGGGTCGTGGATTGACGACTTGTTAGTTGATTTTGCTCAGTGAGCATAGTGGTCGCGTGGCGACGATTAGCGGGTTCGCTTGGGGACGATCCGTGCCTGGACCATGTTGTGGACTGTGGGCCTGTAGCCCAGTGGCAGGCGCAGTCGGCTGTGAGAGACAGCGGCCCGAGACCTGATGGCGGGGCATGATAGAGATTTGGTCGGGACGGTAGTCCGAGCGATGACCCGGGGACGTGGAATGCCACGTGTGAGCCTTGAGGCTGTTAGTACACTGAGAGTGTGATGTGATCAGGCAGTAGTGCTAGTGATGATTGAGGTGCTGTAGCTCCTAGTGGGAGTGTTGGTGTAGCAATCCTAAGTGAGGATCTACCCGTTTGATGATTGGGTCTGTGTGCTAGTGAGAGCCATTATACAGAGTTGGACTGGTTGGGCTATAGGCCCCTATTAGACCGTGGTTGTGGACCTATTAGTAGTCTGAGATATCGGGTTAGCTGATAACCCGTGGACTTAGAGCGCTAGTAGCGTGTGAGATAGTTGAGGACTGGTGGATTGGCCTTTGCCCTCCACATTAGGCAGCGGAGTGACCGGAAAATGCGGTAAATGTAATTAGTTGCAGATGCAACCTCCTTGTGAAAGATACAATGATCGCGGAATTAAAGTAAAGATCGTCCGCGAGCAGGCTTCAGCATTCGTGGTAATGCGAGAGAGCAAGTCTCTATTTTGTCTTTCACCTATGTGGTGAAGGTGGCCCGATACCAGTCTGAGTTTGTCCCTAG